>CM031605.1:18609010-18614010 GCA_018398815.1 Conus ventricosus
AGATATTAACTAAAAAATCTAGAATAGATTAAACTTACGCATTTAGGCCTCATAGGGTTTTATTACACTGAACAAGTTTTGACAGAGAGTATGATAAAAACAATAACTGGATTAGATTAAGTTCTGTTATAAAACTATGGAGCAGTTAAACTTTATGACAAAAACCCCTCATTGTTCATTGATTTGTGGACAGACTGGTTGTGGAAAAACAATATTTATCCTCAACCTGTTACAAACAGTTTATCGTTATAATTTTGATCATATTGTGATTTTCTGCCCAACACTTAAATGGAACAAAGCATATCATAATAGAAGGTTTATATGGACAGATGATGACATATATTTAGTTGATCCTAGCAATAAACTGAGTGAGTGTTTAGAACAGTTTTATAGACTGTTTGAAGGAACGCAAACACTATTTATTATAGATGACTGTTCAGCAGAAAGAGACATAGTTAAAAAGAGAACACTTTGTCGAAACTAGCTTTCAGCGGAAGACATGCTGGGATAAGTGTGTGGATTTTATGCCAGAAATATAACTCGGTTTTAAAAGACTTTAGAGAACAGTTAAAGACTGTAGTTCTATTTCACATGAAAGACAAAGACTCATTTGAAGAATGTTTGCGCGAAAATGATGTTATTGAAAACGACCAAGAAAAACATAGGATTAAACAAAAACTAAAATCTGAAAAGTTTAGTAAATTAGTATTAAAAACGGATAACCCTGCACAGTATTTTGTTTGTAGATAATCGTTATTTTTTGGTTATTGACGTCTTACTTGCCAGAGAACAGTAATATGCGCTTGCGTGTGTGTGTGTGTCTGCCCGCCTCTCTGTCTGTCTGTCTGTCTCTCTCTCTGTCTCTCTCTTCTCTGTCTGTCTGTCTGTCTGCCGGTGATTCTCTCTCTCTCTCTTCCGCCACAGGAAAAGGCGGCTTTAGGCCACTTTCGCCCAAAAACTCGGTGGTTGAGCAAGTGGGGTTGAACAGACATTTATCTGTTCTCTTCTGGACATTGTGAGATTAATCACAGGTTTGTGAGTTTGATCCCAGTTTTGTGAGTTTGACCACAGTTTGCCCAAACTACTCACTGGCTTTATCTTCCCCTCTTGAAGTCTTATTCTGGTGATGTTGGTGTTCTCAAAGATAGTCGCTCTCCCTGTTCTCCAAGTATGGTTAACTATCACTGGGGTAGAAGTCGACAATAAACCTAAACATCTTCCATGGCTCATTGTTACCTGGATAATTGATTGTGTGCCAGTCCTCCTCCATCTGGCCAGTTCTGGTCAGTTTGCAGGACTGCGTGAGAGCAGGGCTACAGTATTGTGTGCGCAGTTCGCAGTTGGTCTGAATGCTCAGAGTGTATGGTCAATTACTTCAGGCAAAGCAGGGAGGCTTCCTGCTGATTATTGTTGGTTTTATGAGTGTGGAGTTCTGCAGACTTGTAGGTCGTTGGTTGTCAGACAGGTACAGAACCGAGATAGACACTACAGCAGTGGTGCAAGTTGTGTGTACCCTATACACAGAGGTTATAGTTAATCAGTTGTGTTCATTGAAATAGTCACTGGAGGCAGATTAAGAAGTAGGGAGAGGAGGTGCTGAGAGTTTATTGGGGTTTCAGACCCCCCTTTCCTCCTTCTGCTCAATACAGAAATTCCAGAGTATCCAAAACGCACTTTGGGGGAAGGAGGGGTGTGAAGGACACTGCCTTAATCTAGTGGCACATAGAAAGTAATCCTGATCTCAGGCCCCCAGCCAATGCACGTGCATGCGTGAGCGCACACCCACCCATGCATGTACGCACATTTGCACGCTCCTTGCGCACGCACGCACACACACGCTCACACACACACACACACACACACACACGCACGCTACTCCACTCAAACTCTCCTCTCACTCTCGCACTCTCTTCACTTGTACTTCCTCTACCCATCCTCCACCCACTTCAAAAACCACAAAGTGTCAAAAAAACTTGACAAGTACATGCACACATCAAGCGCACAAACACCACACACATGCATTGCTACCAGCAAAATGGGAAGCATTTACAGAATTATCCATCATTGAGGATAACGGCCTTATTTGAATCCCCAAACCTCATGGGAATCTGTTTCACTCAATCTGGGCTGCCATAAGCCCAACTCTTAAGTAAAATGTGCAGAATCCTCAACGCACTGTGACCTAATCTGTATACACATCAAAAGGAGGAACAAACTGTTGACAACTGCCGTTCTGTCCAAGGTACCCTGCCTCCCAATTCAAGGGTGGACTGGTGGTAAACTGTTGGGGAGATGGGTGTCTGCAGTAGTCCAGGTGCAAATGGTTAGCCAGGCAAAGGGCAGAGGTCCCCTCCTTCATTATCACTATTTACTGCCAGGGCTGGCAGGCAGAAGATTTAGGGGCTTGGGAGAATTATGGTGGGGGATTGAGGTGATTTGATAAGAGGGGCTCCCACCAATGATGTTACTTGTACACATGCTCTCCGATCTGTCCTCTGTGCTAAGAGTATTAGTTCTGATAAGGAAGGATTGACAAGGCTGAAGTGACTGTGTGTCATTGCCAGGGTCTGGTTTGTCGGAGGGCTGAAAAATGTTGGAGTCAGGCGGTGTGTGGCTGACTGGGCTCCCCAGTCCCCCCACCCACCCCCTTTTCCTATCTCATCTCACCTCCATCCCCTCCTATACCGCAGTCCCCACACACTCTCCCAGTTCCCTGCCCCCCCCCCCCCCCTCCTCCCTCCCTCAATCCTGCTGAAAATTTTAACTCAAAACAAATGAGCAAATAAAAAGCAACCTCAACCCCTACCCTCCATTTCCTCACTCTTACCCTCACATGCACAGAAGTTTTTAAAGAAAATTCACAGATGTAAATAAAATGGAGGAAATAAACAGGTGATCTCAGAATTGGCTGCCTGTCCAGTCCCCCCCCCCCCCCCCCCCCACACACACACACACACACACAACACATGTGCACTCACATGTACACTTACACATGTGCACTCACACATGTACACTCACACATGTACACACACACAGACACACATGCAAGCACACATATACACACACACACATACACACACACACACACACACACACACACACACACACACACACACACACACACACACACTCACTCACTCACTCATGGATGCATACAGACACACACACACACACACACACACACACACACACACACACACACACACACACACACACACACACACACACGCATGCATGCATGCAAGGACTTTTCTTACACATGCACATGCATGCATGCATGCATGCACAGACTTTTTCCTACACATGCACATGCATGTACATATGCACATGTGCACACACACACACACACACACACACACACACACACACACACACACACACACACACAAAAACTATGTGCCAGATCTGCATTGTTTTCAACATTCGTTATAAACAGAGTTGTTGGTGGTTTCCCTTTGCAGATCACCGACGACAGCGAGGCGGTGCTGGCCATTGACCCCACTGACAACTTGGAGGCCCACTCGGAAAAAATGTTCCGTCACATCACCTTTCTGATTAAGGAACGTGATGAGCAGCATGAGGTAGGTCAGGAGATGTAGTCGGGCTTCTTCTGTCTCCTCATTCTCCTCCATTCTTCTCCTTGCCCTCCAGTTTCTGTTGTGCTTGTTTTATTCTTTCATTCTTTAGTATGAATTTTAAAGAAAAAACGAAATTACCTGTGGCTTTGGTGGAGTAGTTTGGTGGGGTAATGATTTCGCTTCGCAGTTGATGTGTGCAGCTTGAACTAAGGGGAAGGGGAGACTAGCACACACCTGTTTCCTGGTCCTCTCCTCCCCGTGACCCCCTGTCACCCCACCCGCCCCAGTAATAAAGTAGATAAGACGAACAGGAGGGTAAAAACATATTTGGTGCACCTTCAGTCTGTCGTGAATGACAGCATGAAGAGTTCAGCTTTCTTTTCATTACGCTATAGAGCTTCATGAAATACGGTTACTGAGTAGTGAAAGAGGCAGGTGTTTGGTCAAAGAGGGGAGGACAACACGCCCAAATAAGCACTGATAAATAGATGAAAAGATTGATTCATCTGCTCATTTCTTTTCATTTATAAAAAGATTGATTCATCTGCTCATTTCTTTTCATATATAAAAAGATTGATTCATCTGCTCATTTTTTTCATATATAAAAAGATTGATTCATCTGCTCATTTCTTTTCATATATATATAAAAAGATTGATTCTTTTCTGTGTTTTTGTTTGTTTTTTTTGACAGAGAACCCGTTGCCTCATTATAGACTTTTTTCCTCCAAATTTTGTGTTTAATTTTTGCTTTGGTGTTTTCCATTTTTTTATCATGAAAATTAGTGGCTGACAGATTGTACCTCCCTGGATAATTTAGGTAGCACATATTTTTGTGCAAAATGTTTATTTGTTTGTTTATTCTTTTCTTTTTCCAGGTGATTCAAGAGGTGAGTCAGGAGCGTGACTACTACATGTCACAGGCGGAGGGCAACGCCACCCCTGCCCCAGCGCTCGTATCCCCAGAGAAACACCACATCGCTGTGGAGATGGCCGAGATCAAGACCAAGCTGAGACACACTCGCCAAGAGCTGTGAGGGACTTTTTTTTTTCTTCTCCTGCAACAGTTTCTAAGAAATCTTTATATGTTCAATGAATTTTCTTTGTAATTTTACTGCTGCGTTGCTTCCAGTGATTCACTTACTTAAAAAAAATTTATTTTCGTGTGAAGAATTTTTTTCCCGAGCAGTATTTCATGATGGTGAAAATTATTTTTATTACTTCTGTCATCTCTCTCTCTCTTATTATTATCCTCCTCCTCCTCATCTTCTTCATAGCTCTTTGCGTTTCTTTCTTTTTTTTCTCCTGTGTATTCTGTTGCATATAATATATGGACTGGCTTTTTATTTGTACTTCTGTTGAATTCATATAGCAGTGTTGGCTCATGTTCTTTTTCTTTTGTTTGTTTTGTTTTGATTTCCAGTA
>CM031605.1:18619010-18621510 GCA_018398815.1 Conus ventricosus
GATGGTGGTCGTTCCTTGTGGAGTGGTGGGGCGGAGACGGGACAAACCCTGATGTGGCTGCGTGTAGGCTGTCCAGAATCAGCAGTGTGGAAGTTTTGTCTCTACGGAGGCACAGCATGTGAAGGAAAAAAAAGGCTGACATGGACCTGCAGGATTGGGTCTTTTCTGCTACATGTATCAACAAACAGACAACAACAAAAGACAGTCTAACAATTTTTTTTATGGCTTTACCATTTCGTTTAACTTGAAGCCTTTAAAGCTGTCATTAAAGCACGTTCACTCGTCGACTTTCATGAAGGACTCTCGGTGTCAGCATTTCATTTCAGTGTGACTTTCTATTCATTTTTTTTTTTTTTTCCTTTTCTTTTCTCCGGGTAAAATTACACAGAGAGATGACAAGTGTATCAGGAAGTGTCTGTCTTTTCCTCGACAGTCAGGAATGTGATCTTGCCCCATTTTCAGCTAGGAGGTTAACGTGTCCTACGAAAAGTCCTTTGCCTGTGACATGACGCACTGGAACCAGTGCTGGGGTGTGCAGTGCCAATAAGGGCGCATTATGACAGCGGCAGAGAGTTGTCAGTGTTGACATGAGCATGCTCACGTGCTGTCTTTTTGCTGCGTTGTCGGTTGTTGTTGTGGATACTTGCTAACTCGGCTCGCTGGTGGTGTTTGATTGCAGGCAGTTGTTTCACCTTGGCGTTGAAAGGAAATGGTGTGTCTGTGTCATTTAAAACAAATGTGTACATAAGTGTATTTATTCTGTTGCAAAGATAGGATTATCCATGAAGAGCAAAATCGATGCAGACAGATGGACCAAGAAAAGCAGTTTTAGAACATGTAAAATTCAGTAGAAAAAAAAGAGACCTTATTTTGGGAAAATTAATGTTTTCATTTGTATCAGTGTTTTAAACTTTCGATTGTTATCATTACTGTCAGTGTCTTCATTATTGTTATTATTGCTGTTATTGATCAGTAAGAATGTGCCATAATCCAGGATAATCTTGCCACACATGAATTTGCCACTTTGGCCTAAAGGAAGACTGTCATATTGTGGGGTCTGCCCGAGTTGATCCATGTGGGCAGTGAAGGAGGAAAGCTCAAGGTGTGACTCATAGCTTCAGGTGCCAGTCATTGAGGTGATCGGAGCCCCGGCATATGCACACACTAATGTTTGTATGCAGACATGCGCCATGCACATAGGCTTGTACACGTGCAAGCACTACTACATACACACACAAACATGCATGCACACATGCACACCCGCATATGCATAATGCACACTCAAGTACACGCACACAAGTACACGCACACAGCCCCACACACACACACACACACACACACACACACACACACACACACACACAGAAAACACACACACACACACACACATATTTACACAACCCACATACATACACACGCACACATACATACACATGCACGCATGCACACATGTACAGAACTGTAAATGAGCAATACACCAGATCAGAGTTATTGAAGAACTGAATATTTACGTGTTTGTTCCCAAGAATGCTGATCTGAGCCAGGAGCAAGACTGACGCGTTCCCTCAAGATGAGTTGGACATCGTCAAGGTAAAGAAAGGTGTGTGCCTGGGAGATAAAATCTGTTGGTAAGCATCATGTCATCAGAAAGGATCGGTGGTTGCAGATCAGCTTACATATGCCATCAATCGTCTTAAGCCTTGAGGAACTGTATACAGCACGGCAGTTTTCTGATGCTGATTTAGTCGCTTGAGTTCAAATTCTTTCCAAAAATCGTTGAGACGGGAAAACAGATGTAAAAAAATTGTTCGCTGCGCAGCCAACCAGCCGGGTGGGATCTTTAGGTAGGCGGTATGGTATCTGAAACCTAGAGTGTTGGAGATAAGGGCCCCAAGGCCGCTTGTACTGAAAGCGTGGAGAATAGCGAATACACACTTGCTTTGGTGTCATGGATCGCGCCAAAAGCTGACCAATGTTACACACGGTGCACTCAGGGAGGCGAGTGTACACCGAGAACAGCGGGGGATTGTCTTTGTCACAACCACACTGGAGCGCTTTTCTGCGAAGGTTATTCTTACACATACACGAATTTTACACTACACGAACGCACGCACCGTACGCGTGCGGCACGGGCTGCGCTGCGCACATCGCACACTCACACACACACACACACTCACAACCTGCCACACGCATGCAACATAGCGCGCGCATACAATATTACATAAAAGCAGAAGAAAACTTACCGTCAATACCCTCATTATGATTTTTAACATACAGATGTGGGTTGTAGGTATGAACTTTTAACAGGTCCTGACTAATGGAAAAAACCCCCCAAAACAAGACCAGCGCTTGACGAAAAAACTGCTGCAACCCAAAGTCGGTGTGTGTTGTGTGTGTGTGTGTGTGTGTGTATGTGTGTGTGTGTGTGTGTGTGTGTTGTGCGTGTGTGTCTTGAGAGAGATAGAGAGAGAGAGAAAAGAGAGGAGAGTGAGAGAGAGAG
>CM031605.1:18624010-18651310 GCA_018398815.1 Conus ventricosus
TTTTTATCTTTCTTTAAATCTCTGTAGACCTTTTCCCACACAGTCTACACCAAGACCTTTTAACGTATCCAAATGGTACAGTGAGTGTATGACCATTTTGTTCCATAATCCTTTTGGCCACCCTCTCTCTCTCCTCTCTCTCTCTCTCCCTCTCTCTCTCTACTCACACCCACACACCACACACACCAAATCAAAAACAAAAAACCCCCCTTATGGTACTACCAACAACCACACTTCTTAATCTTGAATTTGCCGATAGAAATAGTAGTAGTGCTTGGAAATTGAAGTATTATTATATTTATGATAATTGTTTACTTTTTCTGTTAGGCCTACTACCATTACTGTTTTCAGTAGTGAAATTTTGCTTGTAGTATTATGTTATCTTTACGTTTCCCTTTTAATTAGGCCTACGTTTTGCTCTACAGCAACCTAGTACATATAAAATGTAGAACATGAAGAAATATATTTGTATATAACAGTGTAAATACGGACCTTTACACATGCTACTTTTCATTCACAAAAGATGCTTCCCCATTGTTTGACCAAAGATAGTTCGCCCTGTAGGGCGTACAGTCTTGGTTTGACATACTTCGGCTTACAAGCACATCAGCAAACGACGCACGCGCGCTCAGGCTATAGGTTTTGCCGGTCGCAAAGTTCTGTCAGAAGTTTTAAACACATGCTTAATTATGGTACTCACAGAGCTGATCGAAATGCCAGTTTTTGTCACATTCTCAAGTACTCACTGAGCTATTGCTGACACACAGAAATTATAGTCTAAAAAACAACTGTACAGTAAATATAACTTGATGATGTTGCACCAGTCTCGAAGCGTCCAACACAAAGCGTGTTCGCTGAGGAAAGATCGCGCGTCTGGTACAGTGCGGTGGCTGACTCGTTACGGGCCTAGCTGGGGTCAAAAGGGAAAGCGTTGAATGAACTAAATGCTGTGGCTGTGAGTGGGTTGGCCGCGCCGTGACAGGTGTGAAATATTTTATGAAAGAAAGGAGCATGGAGTTGGGACTGATGGATGAGACAGTGCACTTGTCTTATGTGCTTTAATCACTATGCTGGTCAGGCCCAGAGGCAGCAATAAATCTCAGACAATCTCCAGTATGTTAAACAATACCTGTTTTCTGCCCTTTACTTTTGTGCCTGCTACCATTTTTATGTTCTTTGGTTCTGTGCTTTGTCTTCAGCAGTGTTTCTACTGTTGTGTAATGATGAAAGGGCAGTCTCAGGTAATGCCAAAACTTTAAGACAGTAAGCTGATAAGCCACCCCAGATCATGCTCTGTGTCGTTTTCAACCACCTGAATCCGAGGCAGAGGAAGAGTTAACAGGCAGGCTTCAGAGCAGGTCACAGGATAGTGGAACAAGTATTCATTTTCAGGGTCTTTTGGATGGTACTTGCCCACTAGAATCGACACCTGTATGATTCTCACTGAGTGTTCCTCAGAGGAGAGCTTGACTGAATACATTTTTGTTTTGTTTTGGGCATCATGTACTTGTGTTGTTTTCTGAGTGCAGCCTTTGAAATGGATTCATATCCCAAACTCATGTGTCTTTCAGGCCAGCAAAGTGGACATGTATGAGAAAGAGATCATCCGCTATAAGGAGCGGCTGAATGAACTGGAGTTTTACAAGGCCAGAACAGAGGTGAGGAACCGGCAGTCCATTTATTTTTATTATGATTTTTTTGTTTAAATCTCATTATTAATCATTGTTTTAGCACATAGAAGTTCACTATAACATGATGGAACAGATTGACTGACATTCAGATTATGTGAGTTAGCTGTCTTTTGTTTTCATCTACATTTTCTTACACACCAAGAAACCTCCCAGTGAAAACTCCCTTCTCTTTAAGACATTTTTTCTGAAATGTTTTTGTCTTTAGCAATGCAGGATTCACTGCCCAGTGAAGACTGTCTTCCTTCATCCTTTCAGAGCTGTAGGTGTCCAGTTGGCGAGAGTGTTGCATGAGACTGTAGTTATCAGTCAGCACTGACATAGCAGACGACAGCTGTCGCCAGCTGGCAAGGACACATGCAAGTGAACAAAGTTCCTTCATCGTATATGTATCAATTGTTTGGATTCTTCCGTTGGATATTTGTGTGCACAGATGTCCAGCGTACAGTGGGGGATGGGGTCGCTGTGTTTCTCACAAAACTTTACTACTGTTACTGTTAATTTTGCACATTGCGCTTGTGGGGTGGGGGGTGGGCAATGGTGTTTGTTTCTTATTAACATTTCCCCAGCAGAACACTGGGATGAGAGGGAGGGGCTCACCTATGTAAGAATTTAACAGGCCAGTGTTAGGTTATGGAGTGTATTGTATAGAAAGCAAGTATGTTACATATTATCTGTTTTGTTTTTATGTTTTATCTCTTTTAACTACCTTACCATGTAGGCAGCACCTTCTGTCTTCAGAGGATTGAACTTCCTTTGATGAGAGTGACAACTGTTGTGCTGGGAGCATAAAATGGCTGAAGGCAATCACAACACATGTAAACACGGCATTACAGAATGAACAGTTGTGTGTGAGCCTCAGGATCGAGTTTGTATGAACCACTGACACAGCTTTAGACCAGGGTTGAATACTACTACAACTGAAATACTATAATCAGTATAACTGCTTCTGCGGTGTGTGTTTTGGTGTTGCTGTAGTTATGGCAATATGACTACTACTACTGATTTATGACTTCAATGACTGCCATAGGTACATTGTTGTGATCTCCACTGTTGCTGTGTTGGTCAGGAGCGGCGGGAGGAGACGCAGATCCTGGAGGAGACACGGACCATGCTGGAGGAGCAGCTGGCCACCAGCCGGCGCCGTGTGGAGACCGTGGTGGAGCTGGAGAATGAACTGATGAAGTACCGCCAGCAGATCGAACAGCTGTCTGCCGTGAGTAGCATTGAACATAGCCTTGAACAGCTGTCTGCCGTGAGTAGCACTGAACATAGCATTGAACAGCTGTCTGCCGTGAGTAGCACTGAACACAGCATTGAACAGCTGTCTGCAGTGAGTAGCACTGAACAAAGCATTGGACAGCTGTCTGCCGTGAGTAGCACTGAACATAGCATTGAACAGCTGTCTGCTGTGAGTAGCATTGAACATAGCATTGAACAGCTGTCTGCTGTGAGTAGCATTGAACATAGTATTGAACAGCTGTCTGCTGTGAGTAGCACTGAACACAGCATTGGACAGCTGTCTGCCGTGAGTAGCACTGAACATAGCATTGAACAGCTGTCTGCTGTGAGTAGCATTGAACATAGCATTGAACAGCTGTCTGCTGTGAGTAGCATCAGACCTGCCTACCCTTCCGTAATCGTCCGTAATCTTACGGAAATTAACCCCCCATTACGGAGGTACGATTTTCCGTGCGAAATTACGGAAAAGAAAATTGAAAAACTACGCAAATTCCAGACTCGAAAAATTGTCGACTGCTAGACCTTTCCGAGACCACAGAGTAACTTCCCTTGACTCAAGCCGAAACCACAGATGGTTCGGAACTTGCGATTGGTCAATGTGGTGCTGTGGGTCAACACGACGCGCCATCACATCTGTGCGCGCCATTCGAAGCCTTTTGTTCAGCCATTGTAAGACAAAGTTTCAACCGATTTTTTTGCCGGCGATTGTGAAAATGGCGGAGAAATCTTCTAAACGTTTGCATGAAAACCGACGACGAGGGTTCGAAAACCACTGTGCCACAACGGAAGAAGGCGAAGAAGCAAGTGTTCCGAAGTAAATACACGCGGACTTGGCCTTGTCTTTTGCAATCCAAAAAACATGGACCTGGATTTGTATACTGCTCGGTGTGCAATTCAGACTTCTCCATCGGACATGGGGGAGCAAATGACTGCAAGCGCCATATCTCGGGGAAAAATGCACAAAGAGACAGCTGCCAGTGCCTCCAGTCAGAAGATCACATCGTTGTTTACGAAATCCAGCGAGAGCAGCCGTCAGACCCACACACGGAAGATCACCAACGCAGAAAGACTGTTGTGTGAGCTGATCTGCGGAAACAACTTGTCCCTGAGCTGTGCTGACAAGATAGTGGCGAAAATGAAAAGGATGTTTCCAGACTCAGCAATCTCTCAGGCACAATACAAGGCTTAGTGCAACACACACACACACACACACACACACACACACACACACACACACACACACACACACACACACACACACACACATTTTTGTAGTTTTTTTTTTGGGGGGGGAGGGGGGTTGTACATTAGGTTCTTCATCAGTGGTGTCATCTGTGGTGACTGCTGTGTAAGTTACAAACTGTCAAGTATATCACCTTTGAATTGACCTGAAACTCCTGTCCTGAGTCTGTCATCAGCCATCATCCCAAGGTATTTTAATTCTGCTTTGTTGTTTTTGTTCCTTTTTTACTGTTTATATTTTTTGTTAAAATGTTAAAAATGTAGTTGGAGTTTTGTACACATTATTTGTTCAAAAACGCCGTGTATTACGCGTCCGTGGAATTACTGAAGGAAAATGCAAATTACTGAAAATCTCTGTGGTTATTACTGATGAGCATAACATGAGGTAGGCAGGTCTGGTAGCATTGAATATAGCATTGAACAGTTGTCTGCCGTGAGTAGCATTGAACAGCTGTCTGCCATGAGTAGCATTGAACATAGCATTGAACAGCTGCCTGCAGTGAGTAGCATTGAACATAGCATTGAACAGTTGTCTGCCGTGAGTAGCATTGAACATAGCATTGAACAGTTGTCTGCCGTGAGTAGCATTGAACAGCTGCCTGCTGTGAGTAGCCTTGAACAGCTGCCTGCTGTGAATAGCATTGAACAGCTGCCTGCTGTGAGTAGTCTTGAACAGCTGCCTGCTGTGAGTAGCATTGAACAGCTGTCTGCTGTGAGTAGCATTGAACAGCTGTCTGCTGTGAGTAGCATTGAACAGCTGCCTGCTGTGAGTAGCATTGAACAGCTGCCTGCTGTGAGTAGCCTTGAACAGCTGCCTGCTGTGAGTAGCCTTGAACAGCTGCCTGCTGTGAGTAGCCTTGAACAGCTGTCTGCTGTGAGTAGCCTTGAACAGCTGCCTGCTGTGAATAGCATTGAACAGCTGTCTGCTGTGAGTAGCATTGAACAGCTGTCTGCTGTGAGTAGCCTTGAACAGCTGCCTGCTGTGAGTAGCATTGAACAGCTGTCTGCTGTGAGTAGCATTGAACATAGCATTGAACAGTTGTCTGCCGTGAGTAGCCTTGAACAGCTGTCTGCTGTGAGTATCATTGAACAGCTGTCTGCTGTGAATAGCACTGAACAGCTGCCTGCTGTGAATAGCATTGAACAGCTGTCTGCTGTGAGTAGCACTGAACAGCTGCCTGCTGTGAGTAGCATTGAACAGCTGCCTGCTGTGAGTAGCCTTGAACAGCTGCCTGCTGTGAGTAGCATTGAACAGCTGCCTGCTGTGAGTAGCCTTGAACAGCTGCCTGCTGTGAGTAGCATTGAACAGCTGTCTGCTGTGAGTAGCATTGAACAGCTGTCTGCTGTGAGTAGCATTGAACAGCTGCCTGATTGTGAGTAGCCTTGAACAGCTGCCTGCTGTGAGTAGCATTGAACAGCTGCCTGGTGTGAGTAGCGTTGAACAGCTGTCTGCTGTGAGTAGCATTGAACAGCTGCCTGCTGTGAGTAGCGTTGAACAGCTGTCTGCTGTGAGTAGCATTGAACAGCTGCCTGCTGTGAGTAGCATTGAACAGCTGTCTGCTGTGAGTAGCATTGAACAGCTGCCTGCTGTGAGTAGCATTGAACAGCTGTCTGCTGTGAGTAGCATTGAACAGCTGCCTGCTGTGAGTAGCGTTGAACAGCTGTCTGCTGTGAGTAGCATTGAACAGCTGCCTGCTGTGAGTAGCATTGAACAGCTGTCTGCTGTGAGTAGCATTGAACAGCTGCCTGCTTTGAATAGCATTGAACAGCTGCCTGCTGTGAATAGCATTGAACAGCTGTCTCCTGTGAGTAGCATTGAACAGCTCCGGGGGTTGCGACCTTGTCGTGGTCGGAGGGCTTGCGCGGTCCAGTGATCCCTTAGGCTTTGCTGGCGGGGGCATCAATACTTGGAGATAGGCTGGTTTTTTCCAACTGCTTCTAGGTCCGAAAAGCCAAGATGCTGTCTGGCCTAAGCATAACGTGGTAAGGAGTTGATGCCCCTGGTAGGGCTTCCCATGTCAGATAGGCTAAGGGTGAGGATCCTGACTAAGAGTACCCGCCTTTCTCCTTTTCTTGTTTTCTGCCTTTCCTATTTGGCCCTTTTCTATCTTCGTCTCCCCTTCAAGTCTTCTTTTCCACACTCCTTTTCTCTCTGTGGTCTCCTTAAGATCCGCCGTGTTTGCCGTGCGGTGCGACCTGTGTCGGAGGGGAATGAGATCCTGGTGATTGAGAGGGCCAGCGCTCTCAACACATCACTTTGGCTCGGACCTCTCCTAGACAGGGAGTACACTTTGGCCCGGGTGTACTAATCGGCTTCCCTTCTTGGGGCTGGGTCAAGACAAGCAGTTCCCCTGCTGGCCATGTGAACCTCTGCAGTGCTCAGCTCTCTGTCCCCGGGAGTTGAGCATGAGCATGATAGGGTTGGTTGCTTCTGTTTGTCGTATGTCTCTCCCGAAGCCTGGAAGGGGTCAAGACATTGGTTTCTTGGCCCTGGCCCCTTAGTTGGACTCCAAGGTGGGTGGGTAAGGGAGGGATGAAACACAATGAACTTAATATGGCCTTTTCAAAAAATATCCCCCCCAAAAGGAAGAGGAAGGCAGCATCCCCTATTTCAGGGGAACGTTATTCTGACAGCGATTCTGACACGGAGGTACGACAGAGGACAGGTTTCTGGGCTTCCTGGCTCGTGGTGGAAGGGACGGAGCAAGAAAGACCCCTTTCAGCTCTGAGCCCTTTTGCTATCCAAAAGGGCTTTCAAGGCTTAGCAGGTGACCCTCAGTCCGTCAAAAGGTTGAGGAATGGCTCGTTTCTAGTTCAATGTCGATCAAGAAAACAATCTGAACAGCTGTTGAGGGCAACAAAACTAGTGGATAGGGAGATCAGGGTGACTCCCCATAAACAGTTGAATTCATCGAAAGGTGTGATTCGCTGCAGAGATCTAACGGGTGTCTCAGAGGCAGAAATAAAAACGGAACTGGCGTCCCAGGGTGTGACGGAGGTGCGCAGGGTGACAGTCAAGAAAGGTGCAGAGAGAGTGGCCACCAACACCCTCTTTCTGACCTTCTGCAACCCTGTGCTGCCTCCGGTCATCAAAGTTGGCTACCTGAACGTCCGTGTTCAGCTGTATGTCCCGTCCCCGTTGAGATGCTTCAGGTGCCAGAGGTTTGGACATGTCAGAGACCGCTGTTCTGGGCAGGAGGTGTGCGGTGTTTGCTGCAAGGCAACCCATGATGGGCCGTGTAAAGATCCGGCACATTGTGCTAACTGCGGTGGCGACCATCCCTCCTCTTCACGAAACTGCCCTCTTTGGATTCAGGAATCCACTATCCAACGAATAAAAACTGAAAAGAAAATCTCCTTTTTTGAGGCCCGCAAACAGGTTGTGGGCAGTCCGACGCCCACAGCATCTTCATATGCTTCGGCCGTAAAGAAAGTTTCCTCTTGGTCAGTCTGCTGCCAGACTGATGAATTTATCTTTTCCAAAACACTGCAAGGAAGAACTGTCGGCTCTGGTGGAAGCAGGTCCACCACCTCCCAACCTAAAGTGAATGCCCCTGGTGGAGGCAAAAAATCCGCCACCCCTCAGACTGCCCAGCAGTCTACAACATCTGCTGCTGGGCAGATTAAAAAACCAGCACCCTACCTCGAACTCCTCTGTCCAGTGCCCGTGCGGGCAAGGGAGTTCAACCCAGTGGAGATGGTGGAGATGAGGAAGAAACCTCCACCGTCTCCCAAACCCAGACCTTCTTCACCTGTTGGCAAGTCTGCCAGCAGGTCTGAAGACCAACACAGTCCAGTGAAACTACAAAATAAATTCACTCCATTGGAAACAGACGTTGAGGAGGAGATGACCTGATCTCTCTCCTTTTCGCCCTCTGCACCATGGATAGTACAATATTCCATTGGAATATCCGTGGTCTAAATTCCAACTTCGAGGAGCTGCAGCTTCTGTGTCGGTCTATAAAACCTTCTGTCGTGGCTCTTCAGGAAACTCAAATTCAAAGCCAGAAGACCTTACTCTTTCTGGCTTTAATATTCTTTCAAAACCTGCACAACCATCCATGTTGGGACTGTCGGGCGGTGTTGCCCTTCTCCTACACAAAACCTTGTTGTATAGTCCTGTCGCTCTGTCTACCTCCCTTCAGGCTGTAGCTGCGAGAGTCACTCTCCACAAGACTGTGACAATCTGTTCCCTTTATCTTCCACCTTCTGTTCCGGTTTGTCGTCAGGACCTTGTCAGTCTGATAGGAGAACTTCCTCGACCTTTTTTGCTGTTGGGTGACTTTAACGGTCACAATCCTCTTTGGGGTAGTGACAGTACGTCATCCAGAGGTCTGCTAATTGAGGATGTCCTTTCGGATTTTGATTTGTGTTGTCTGAACGACGGATCTGCAACTTACCTCCACTCTTCCACAGGTTCACTTTCGTGTTTAGATTTGTCGGTTTGTGACCCCTCGCTGGTCCTGGACTATGAGTGGTCTGTCCATGACGATCTGCACGGAAGTGACCATTTCCCTGTTCTTTTACAGCCCATATTAACTTCTTCTTCTTCTTCTTCTCGTTGCCATTCACACGCGGAGACCGGTTCGTTCCAGAAATGCCGTGGTCTTCTCTAGGGACGCCACCGTGCCGTACAGCTTGTCCTTGACGGTGGTAGGCTCTGGCCACAGCTCTTCTCTCAGCCGTCGGAAGTTCCCGCATTCCTGTAGTATGTGGGGCGTGTCCTGTTCAGCCTCTCCACAAGGACACATTGGGGATGGCACAACCTTGAGTTTCGAATGGAGGTGTTTATTTAGTCTGTTGTGCCCTGTTCGCAGCCTGAAGATGGTGACCTGCTCTGGTCTTGCAAGCAGGTGGAGGCTGTCATTCTGTGCCGGAGTTCGAAACAGAGCTTTGGTAATGGCATTCAGCTCTGCAAGGGTTACCGCGTTATCTTCCTGCTCTTTTGCGGCGCCCTGTTTGGCCATCTCATCTGCTTTTTCGTTTCCCTCAATGCCGCAGTGTGAGGGGATCCACTGAAGCACTGTTCGAAGACTCTTGATGTTGTTCAGTGCCTTCTTCAATGAGGGTAGCCTGTCACTGTTGTAGGCTTGAAGGACAGACAGAGCGTCTATTAGAAAGACAACCTGGATGTTGTGGTCTGCTCTTGTGGCGATGGTGTGTGCTGCCTGTGTGAGAGCGTCAACTTCCGCCTTGTAGTTGGTACAATGAAGGCCTGTCTGTAGCGCCTCTTCTGTCCGTTCTCCACTGGGGTATTGGATGTAGACCCCGGCTCCTCCATTTTTAACGGCATTGGTGGCAGAGCCGTCTGTGTGTACCCTGATCCAGGAATCTGCGGGGTATCTTTCTTCCAACATTGCCAGTGTTAGGGTCTTCAGCACTTGGTCATCATGGTCACCCTTACTGTTGATATGGGGAATGGTTGTGATGACAGTGATGTTGTTTTCTCTGTCTTCCCAGGGTGGTGCGTCAAGGGAGAAGGAGAGGGGTATGACCTGTTTTGGGAGGATATCTTGGTATTTTTGGGTCAGGGCCCTAGACTCCACAGCAAAGCTTGATCTTTTTAACTGAAACCGCCTCTGTCTCTCAACATCTCAATTATAAGAAAGCAAACTGGGATCTATTTGCAACCACTATTTCAAAAGAATTCCAGGACACTGATTTTTTTCAGAGTCCAGACCCAGCAGAATCTCTGACTAACACTGTGATCAACTGTGTTAAAACCTGTATTCCAGTGTCTTCCGACAAACTCCAAATGCCAAAAACACCCTGGTTCAATTCAGACTGCCAACAAATTTCAAAAGTTCGCAAACGGGCTCAGCGTCGGGTATACCAACGACCTTCAGGTCCCAACGCCAGAGCCCATCAGAAACTCCGTGCAAAATCGAGACACACTTTCAAAATCAGTAAACGTCGGTCCTGGAGAAACTTCTGCTCCAGGCTGACATCTAAAACTTCCAAGAAAAAAGTGTGGAACATCATTAGAAAAATCAAAGGGAAGAACACCAACCCCTCCATTCATCACTTGAAACTTGCTGATGCTCTGATCACTGACAAACAAGCTGTTGCCAATCTGTTGGCCTCCACCATCCAACAGAACTCCTCATCTTCAAATAAATCTGCAGTCTTTTTAAGAAACAAAGAGATTAGAGAGAAATCTTCATACAATTTCACATCAGACAACTCTGAAACCTATAATCTTCCTTTTTCAATCGTTGAACTCAAATTAGCTTTACAAACCTGCACTGATTCTGCCCCTGGTCTGGATGACATTCATTATCAGGTTGTGAAACATTTTCCAGAAAGCTGTCTCCAGACTCTTCTCCAAGTCTATAACCATATCTGGACCACAGGATCCTTTCCGCCTTCCTGGCGGAAAGCCCTGATCATTCCCATTCCAAAGCCTGGAAAGGACCTTACCAACCCTTCCAACTATCGCCCAATCGCTCTGACCAGCTGCCTCTGTAAGCTGATGGAAAAGATGGTCAACTCCCGTCTGATGTGGAAGCTGGAAACCGATGGTCTTTTGGCCAGTGAACAGTGCGGTTTCCGGAAGTACCACTCGACGGTTGACCATCTAATCCGTCTGGAAACCACCATCCGCAACGCCTTTGTTAACAAGCAGCATGTGGTTGCTATCTTTTTCGACCTCGAAAAGGCGTACGACACCACGTGGAAAGCAGGAGTCCTCATGGACCTGCACAGACTTGGTTTTCGGGTCACCTGCCTCTGTTCATTCAGAACTTTTTAGCCGATCGACAGTTCCAGGTGCGTGTTGGCACCACACTCTCTGACATCCATGGGCAGGAGTTGGGTGTTCCTCAGGGGAGCATCCTTTCTCCATCCCTTTTCAGCATTAAAATAAATGACATTGTCCAATCGGTAAGCCAGGGCACTGAGTCCTCTCTGTTTGTTGACGACTTCGCGCTGTATGCAGTTGGAGCTTCTTACGCCAGCGTACAGCGTCGACTCCAACTTTGTGTCAACAGAATCCAACAGTGGGCTGAGGAAAGCGGGTTTACCTTCTCCCGTACCAAAACTCAGTCAATTCATTTCCACAATTTTCGTCGATTCTTTGCTGATCCTGAAATTCGTCTGGACAAGTTCACCATTCCAGTTGTAAAAGAAGCCAAATTCCTGGGAGTTATTTTTGACCAAAAACTCAACTTTCTCAGCCACATCAAAAACCTCAAAACTTCTTGCCAGAAAGCTCTGAATATTCTGCGGGTCGTAGCGCACACCGACTGGGGCGCTGATAAGAAAACTTTGCTGCACCTCTACAGAGCCTTGGTCCGTTCCAAACTGGACTACGGTTGTGCTGTCTACGGCTCCGCAAGATCGTCTTACCTCAAACTCTTGGACCCTATCCACCATCAAGGGCTTCGTCTCTGTCTTGGAGCGTTCAGCACCACCCCTGTGTACAGCCTGTACGCAGAGGTGGGTGAACCTTCATTGTCCAACCGCAGGCTGAAACTGTCTTTAAATTATTATATCCGACTGTTCTCAGAACCGCAGAATCCTGCCTATGACTGTCTTTGACTCTCCGTTTCAAAGTAAGTTTGAAAACAACCCGAAATGTATTCCGCCGTTTAGTCTTCGTATGCGGCCTCATGTGCGGAATGCAGGTCTAGACCTAGGAGTTGTGTCGGATTTTTCCAAGTTTCCGGATCAACCTCCGTGGACCTTCTTCACACCAGAGATTCGTTTCGATCTTGCAGCTTTCGCAAAGAGTCTACCAGCTCTCTGGCGTACAAGGCTTTGTATGCTGAGCTCTGTTCCAAATTCCCATCCTATCAAAAAGTTTTCACTGACGGTTCCAAGTCTGAAGATGGAGTGGCCTGTGCAGCCTACTGCCCTGGGGCTCCTTCTCAGATACTGTTAGAACATATACATTCCGATGCTTCTGTCTATTCTGCTGAACTTACTGCTCTGGTTCTGGCTTTGAAGATAATCTCACATTCTTCGAAGAGGGACTTTCTGGTTCTGTCGGATTCGCTGTCAGCTTTGGAGGCCATAGCTGGCATCAACCTTCAGCATCCAGAACTTTTACTTTTTTTTGGAACTTTTTAGCAAGTTGAAGGCGGACGGTTACAGCATTACTCTTGCTTGGGTTCCTGGCCATGTTGGCATCAGCGGGAACAAAATGGTTGATCGTTTAGCCAAGAACGCCACAAGAGAGAAACTGTCCAACACTTATATCCCCTGCTCAGATGTGAAACCCAAAATTAACGATTATGTGAGAGACCTCTGGCAGGAGGATTGGAACACACAGACGAATAACAAACTCTTTCAGATCCGTCCAAACCTTAAGGACTTCCTCCCATCTACGTCGGGTGGTCGTAAAGAGGAAACGGTTCTGTGCCGGCTGCACACCGGCCATTCGTATTTTACCCATTCTTACCTTTTAAAGAGTGAAGAAGCTCCGTGGTGCATTCCATGTCATGCGCCACTCACAGTGAAACATGTTCTTTTAGAGTGTTGGGACTTGCACGATGTGAGACACAAACATTTTACAGCGGAGTCCATGAAGATCCTGTTCAGGGATGTCCCGCCTGATGTGATCTTTGAGTTTTTGAGAGAGATTAACATTTTTCATCTGATTTAAGATTTTACGGCAGAAAGATTTTAAACAAAGTTTCTGATGCGTTTCTAGACGATGTCATTTAACGAGATGTGTGAAAGTTTTTTTGTTTTTTTTTGTTTTGTTTTTTAAAAATGACTGGTGAGTTGATTTTAACGTGGTGACAGCCCTGATGTGGCCCTTTGCGGTCGGCTGGGCTATAAGCAACATTATCTTATCTTATCTGCTGTGAGTATCATTGAACAGCTGTCTGCTGTGAGTAGCCTTGAACAGCTGCCTGCTGTGAATAGCATTGAACAGCTGTCTGCTGTGAGTAGCATTGAACAGCTGTCTGCTGTGAGTAGCCTTGAACAGCTGCCTGCTGTGAGTAGCATTGAACAGCTGTCTGCTGTGAGTAGCATTGAACATAGCATTGAACAGTTGTCTGCCGTGAGTAGCCTTGAACAGCTGTCTGCTGTGAGTATCATTGAACAGCTGTCTGCTGTGAATAGCACTGAACAGCTGCCTGCTGTGAATAGCATTGAACAGCTGTCTGCTGTGAGTAGCACTGAACAGCTGCCTGCTGTGAGTAGCCTTGAACAGCTGCCTGCTGTGAGTAGCATTGAACAGCTGCCTGCTGTGAGTAGCATTGAACAGCTGCCTGCTGTGAATAGCATTGAACAGCTGCCTGCTGTGAGTAGCCTTGAACAGCTGCCTGCTGTGAGTAGCATTGAACAGCTGCCTGCTGTGAGTAGCATTGAACAGCTGTCTGCTGTGAGTAGCCTTGAACAGCTGCCTGCTGTGAGTAGCATTGAACAGCTGCCTGCTGTGAGTAGCATTGAACAGCTGTCTGCTGTGAGTAGCCTTGAACAGCTGCCTGCTGTGAGTAGCCTTGAACAGCTGCCTGCTGTGAGTAGCCTTGAACGCTGCCTGCTGTGAGTAGCATTGAACAGCTGCCTGCTGTGAGTAGCGTTGAACAGCTGCCTGCTGTGAGTAGCGTTGAACAGCTGCCTGCTGTGAGTAGCGTTGAACAGCTGCCTGCTGTGAGTAGCGTTGAACAGCTGTCTGCTGTGAGTAGCGTTGAACAGCTGCCTGGTGTGAGTAGCATTGAACAGCTGTCTGCTGTGAGTAGCATTGAACAGCTGCCTGCTGTGAGTAGCATTGAACAGCTGCCTGCTGTGAGTAGCATTGAACAGCTGCCTGCTGTGAGTAGCATTGAACAGCTGTCTGCTGTGAGTAGCATTGAACAGCTGCCTGCTGTGAGTAGCATTGAACAGCTGTCTGCTGTGAGTAGCATTGAACAGCTGTCTGCTTTGAATAGCATTGAACAGCTGCCTGCTGTGAATAGCATTGAACAGCTGTCTCCTGTGAATAGCATTGAACAGCTGTCTCCTGTGAGTAGCATTGAACAGCTGTCTGCTGTGAGTAGCGTTGAACAGCTGCCTGCTGTGAATAGCATTGAACAGCTGTCTGCTGTGAGTAGCATTGAACAGCTGCCTGCTGTGAGTAGCATTGAACAGCTGTCTGCTGTGAGTAGCATTGAACAGCTGCCTGCTGTGAATAGCACTGAACAGCTGTCTGCTGTGAATAGCATGGGAAACCTGCATCAGGTTTTTGCAGCAAGGAAGCCTGTTCCTTCCCTTGCTTGAAGAGGGATAGGGAGGGGGGGGGGGGGGGGGGGGAGGGGGGAACGCCACTTAAGTTAATGCCCTCTTTGAAAGAGGGCATCTTTTCTTGTCCCTCTTTGAGCAAAATTCTGCTTAAGGAAACGCTGTTTCAAAGTTTGATGCAAATTCATAGCCCCCTTTCAGGAAGTGATTTTTAAAAAGAAGGGGAAAAACCCTCACACCACCTCACTGTATTTAGATTAAAAGAAATCCACTTGGAAATATTAATCTATGCAAAAAAACCTATTTTGTAAGATTTATCTGTGAATTAAGCATTGAAAAGTGTTTATCATGTGTGTATGGAAAGATTCCTATACACAGAAAAAACTGCATTGTATAAATGATTTGTTTTAAATTCCACTGTGAAACACAGACACATACAAACACACATATAAACACACACACACACACACACACACACACACATGCACGCATGCACGCACACACACACGCACGCATGCGCACACACGTAGGCGCTCACACATACACACACACACTCTCACACACACACATGCATACATGCACGTAATGCATGCATGCACACATAACACAACATGCCACATGTTTCCCTTTCCATACACACGCACACACTCACACACACACTTACTCATGTACACATGCATGCATGCATTCAAACATGAATGACACACTCACTCTTTTCCTCTTCTTTTCTTTCCACGAAATGTTTATTCCGCCCTGATTCTTGACCCCATCTCTACTCTCCATTCTCTTCCCCCCCCCCCCCCCCCCCCCCCAAACATACGCACAAGCACATTCATGTATGCACACACATGCATGCACACTTAAACGTACACGAGCACACGCATGAGCGTGTGCACACACACACACACGCACGCACGCACGCATAGTCATAAAAAACACAACATGCTCATGCCTTTCCTTTCTCATACACATGCACTCACACATACACGCACACATGAACGACATGCACTCATTTTTTCACTTTTTTTTCTTTTCGCCATAGAACTAGCCCTCCCAAATCCTTGACAGCAGCTGTACGGTAGTACCATCCATTCTCTTCCCCCCTCCCGAAACACACGCATACATAAGCATGTGCACACACATGCACAAGCGCGCACATACACACGCGCATGTGCACAGACACACACACACACACACACACACACACACCCTCGCGTAGGAATATGTATGCTATCATACAGTCATGACATCACCCCCAACACAGTCACATGTACTTGCACAGACTACATTTTGAACAGTATGCATTTTTCCAGAGCCTGAGGAAGAAAAGAAAAGTTCTTTCCTTTGTTTTTCTTTCATTGAACTTGGCTGAGGAATGATATCTAGGGCACATAGGTGGACAACGGTAAGAGTGTCACTGCACAGAAGATGGCGCATGGCCCAGCAGCCCCACCGACAATGAGGCCAGTGTTGTTTTGATGCCTGAGGGTTTGGTGGTTATCATCCCACAGATCTATGGGCAGGCTGATCTCCTCACCGCTCTCCATGAGCCCACTTCATAGAAAGGCACAGACCCCATCGGATGTCTGACATGGCCCGGAGATGTTGATCCATGTAATGATACAAAGTGGGACAGGGGCGGGGAGAATTGTGGGGATGGGGGAAGAGGGGTAGGGAAGGATGCAGACAGGCAGTTGCTGTTACTTGGTTTCTGTTATTTTTTCAGAATCATGTAGTACTATACTATTCTCCCATTTCATCAACCTTCAGAAATTGAGTTTTAAATGCAGTTATCATATTAGCTTGTTTGGTTTGGTATCATGTTGGCATATAATTTTCGTGATGAAACAACAGAACTGTTGATACTGTGGTTTCCCCCCTTTAAAATGTTGCGTACAAGCCACCTAACCATTGCCGTTCTCTGATTATCGTTTTTGTCATGCTCATTATTGTGGAAAATTTAAATTTAAAAGATTTTTTCCCCTCTTATTGAGCGTTTAGGGAAAGAAACAAAATATTCCTTAAACTGAAGTTGGGTTGCGGCAGATTTTTTCCAGCAGTTGAAACAATGCTTGAGAGGATAACGCTCATTTAGATTCAGTGGAGGAGTGTTAATGTGAGGTCAAGAGTTGACCACAATGTCCAAGCACAGGTGGAGTGGAAAATGGTCGGTCAAGGCTTACTGGCTAAGGTTCTGTGAAACAAGATGCAGTCAGCTATGGAGCCCAGTGCCTTGACTGTATGTCAGAGCCCCTTTTCAGCATGGTAGTCCATGAATGAAGAAAACTCAGACTGTGATAGGAAGTGATGATGCCTTTATGTGGGTATGGTTTGGATTTGTCCACCCTTAATAATGAAAAATTTTCAGCAGTTTGGTTTGCTTTGTAAACAAACATATAAACCCACTGAGGTGATGCGTCTTTGGCCTGAACTGTTTTGCAATATTCATGAAATGAAATGAAGCGTTAATTTGTTATGCTGATAACAAGTGCCCGCGGCTGAAAATGAAGGTTGCTCTCATTTGGTATGCAGTGTTTTTCATTCCAGAAGGATTAAACAGTGCTTGACTCTGTTAATTAACATTATAAGTATGCGGCAGGCTTGTGTCAGAAGTACTTGTGTTGGTCATTCACAGAGGTGAATGTCTAATGAAGGGTAACTAGGTGACACACTTGGTTATATTATCTGGTATTCATGCAGGATACCAGTAGAAGTTTTGACCAAGAGGCAGGTGTGTGTGTGTGTGTGTGTGTGTGTGTGTGTGTGTGTGTGTGTGTGTGTGTGTGTTGGAATCAGTGACTGAATGTCTTTAGAGTTCTGTACCAGAGCATGTTTTCGGTGTGTTTTGTTTATTTTCTTTTTTTCAATCCTACCTGACCGATCAGTGCTTTCCTTGGCTGCTGTCACAGGCTTGCACTGGACTGAACCTTTTTGTGAAGGAGACATGCTACTGTTCCAGGAACGTGACTGGGATCGAGAGCGCATTGAGCTCCTGACGGAGGAGAACGCCCGCCTGGAGTTTGAGAAGAAGACCAGCATGAATGAGAGCGCCAGCCTGGAGCAGGAACTGGAGGATGCTCGCGCTAAAGTGGGAAGTGAGTCGTCTCGCACAGCAGAAGTCTTCAGTCACATGGAAATGTCTTTTTATCTTGTGTTCTTTGCTTGTTTGGTTTTTTTTTTTTGCTGTCCCAAAGTTTTGCTAGTCGAGTTGTTACTGTTGTAGCCTGACCCAAGCAGCATTGTTCTTAAATTTACTTCACAATATTTGTATCACATTTTTGTGTGGTTACTTTATTGCATATTTCATTGATTAAACAGTACAGATCCTCTTCAAAAAGAGACTGATAAGTAGAAATAAGTCAGTTGTTCTGCTGACTTCCAGGAATCCTCCATAAAACACACGCACTCATGCATGCACGCGGGCATGCACACACGCGCACACACACGCACGCACGCATGCACGCACGCACACAGACACACACACACACACACACACACACACACACACACTGGAAGGATTCTCATTCACATGATTCACTGAAACAGTATCTCCCATCTCCTTTCCTCCAATCTGATGTTGTCTTATCCAAGTTGTGGCATGTGGTATTGACAATCACTGTTGTTGTATTATGGTAGATATGAAAGGCTCCCTGTCGGACCAACTGACCGAAACCTCCAACGCCAAAATTCTTCGCATGGAGCTGGAGAACCAGCGCCTGACGTCCAAGCTGCGAGAGATGCAGGAAGGGGCCGTCATCCACTCGGCCGAAGTCAACCTGCAGCTGGAGAAAGAGAACCAACGTCTTGTGAAACGCATTGAAAAACTCCAGGAGTCGGTTCAGGTAAGAGGCAATAGTGCGGGATAAAGAGGTATGGATGCTCCGCAGCTTGCTGACCACTCTGTGTCCCCTCAACTGTAGGCATGATGATGATGATCGGATGTTAAGCAGAATTTTATCCTTCCTTCCTTTTACTCGTGTGTCTCCCTTTTCTGAAATCCTCAGAAGGGGATCAGCAGAATGGATGGTTGTAAACACCTCAGCTTGAAATGCTGGAATTAGTGTTCCAGTGCTGGCAGGGGATGAAACTAGACTGCACTTCAGTATATTTTGTCATGTAGCACAGCATAGCTGAGACTGAGTGTCCATGGCAGTTCAGTTGGCAGTGGGAGTATTTTTAGGGGTGCTCCTCTTCTCTTCCAGTATCTGAAGATGACCAAGGAGGAGAAATCTACCCCATGTGGGATTTACAACTGGGAAGAGGAATCTTGTTTGCGTGGATAATTACTTGACAAGTATTTCATCACTGGGTCAGCCTGGTATTCCAGTCTTAAGTGCTTCAGATGGATTTACCATGTCATGTACAAGATCAGACGACCATGTTGGACAGCAGGTGAGGTCACGTACACTGGCAGGAAAAAACCACCTTTCCTTGCTGTTGTTTAACACTGTGAGTTTGCCTGACCAGGGCCTGCGTCTTCCCATCATGCGAGCCAGGCCATGGTACAGAGTGCAGCAGAGGCAGACCTAAGAAGTGGTGGGTGGACACTGTGCAAGCCTGAAATGTCTGTTCCGTGGCACACGACTAAGGTCAGAGGACTGTGGAGATTCCTGATGGCCCAGGACATCATCACAGCTCCCCTGTGGATGACTGCCCTTGGGGTGGTCGTAGATTGTTGATGACATGGAATGGTCCACCATATGATTTGTGGACAAATGAACATGGTGGTGTGATTGTTTTCATTTTTAGTGACGTGTGCAAACTAACAATCTGATTCCCAGAAGAGCAGCCAGTGCTGGGTGTGGTTTGGGGAGTGTTGTTTTGTGCATTTGGTGTGGTTTGGGGAGTGTTGTTTTGTGCATTTGGTGTGGTTTGGGGAGTGTTGTTTTGTGCATTTTGTAGGTCTTTTGTTTGTCTGTTGTTTGTCATATACTTAATGAAAATTATGTGTGTGCTTTCTTGTGTAATAACAAACCCGTTACTTTCCACTCTTTGTCGTGTATTCATTTTTTTTTTTTTTCTGTCTAAACACATGTCCTAGCTCCTGTCAAAGCCACTGCTACAGAACATGCTGGTTTATAGTAAAAAAAACCAAAATTCATATAACCACCCTACTCCCTCCCCCAGTTCCCCACCCCCTCCAAAAAGAAATAAAAAAAAAAGCAGTAAGCTATGAGTTTGAGTTTACTCCTACTTCCCACCCTCCTTCACCTGTTCTGTTTTGTTCAGTCCATTATGGTCTCTGGAATGTTGTCACTGTACTGAGTTGCTCTCCCCTGAACAACTTGAACAAGATTTGAATATATCTGTTTTTACTAGATGTTGCAGTCATTAACTGCTAGCGCCTGGCATTGATGGTAGTCACTGTGGGTGTTAAGGTGTGTCATCATGGATGCCTGGCATTGATGGTAGTCACTGTGGGTGTTAAGGTGTGTCATGGATGCCTGGCATTGATGGTAGTCATGTGGGTGTTAAGGTGTGTCATCATGGATGCCTGGCATTGATGGTAGTCACTGTGGGTGTTAGGGTGTGTCATCATGGATGCCTGGCATTGATGGTAGTCACTGTGGGTGTTAAGGTGTGTCATCATGGATGCCTGGCATTGATGGTAGTCACTGTGGGTGTTGGGGTGTGTCATCATGGATGCCTGGCATTGATGGTAGTCACTGTGGGTGTTAGGGTGTGTCATCATGGATGCCTGGCATTGATGGTAGTCACTGTGGGTGTTAAGGTGTGTCATCATGGATGCCTGGCATTGATGGTAGTCACTGTGGGTGTTGGGTGTGTCATCATGGATGCCTGGCATTGATGGTAGTCACTGTGGGTGTTGGGGTGTGTCATCATGGATGCCTGGCTCCCTCTGTACACAGGAGATAGGCCAGAAGCTGCTGTCAGCGGAGGAGGAACAGCAGAAGATGGAAGGGGAGCGCCGGGAGCTGCACCAGGCCTTGGAGGTGGTCAAGGAGAACTCGGAGCGGCAGGTGCGAGAACTGGAGCAGGAGAACACCCACCTGACAGAGACCGTTGAGGTAGGGGGAGACATGATGGCCAGGTGTGTGAGTGTGTGTGTGTGTGTGTGTGAGAGAGACAGAGACACAGAGAGAGTGTGTATGTGTGTGTGAGTGTAGTTTGTGTTCCCCATGTGTACATTCTGGGGATTATTCAGTCTATCCATGTTGACAGACCGGTGTCAGGTCTCGGGTGTAGGTCACAGAGGGAGAGGAGGTGGGTATGTGGTTATCAGGGATCACCTCACCTTGTGGGCAGACACACTGCATCGTCAGCACAGTTTTGTTTGTATTCATGTGTATTGCTGCAGGGTATGGTATTGTGTTGACCTGCACTGTACTGTATTGTAGCATAATATATATTCTATGGTATCATATGGTAACATATTATAATGTATTTCATTGTCTTGTAATGAGTCATATTGTTGTGTATTGTTTTGTGTCATATTGGATCACATTGTATGTTATAGCACATTGCATAGTATTGTTTCACAGCTTATCCTCTTTTTACTGCCAGTTAGTGTTGATTATACTGTCTTGCATCATATTGAATTGTATTGGTATTGTATTGTGTCACTTCATATTCCTTATAGAAATCTCTCCTGTCCCGGGGAAAAGTATGCCATCATTATACAGCATATAAATTTTTTTTTTCCTCTGGGTTTCATTTTGTTAACCAATCAAAATTAATTTTTCTACAAATTTTGTGGGAATTCAATCTTTTCTTTTTGCTTGTGCAATTGTTTTTGATTTTGTCTAGTTGCAAAGTGAGGCAACTGCAGGCGTAAATATAAACAAATTTTGAATGTAATTTAAATGTTGAATGAAAGCGAGGCTGTCAAGCAGGAGACAGTGTGTGAGTCGAGGTAATAATTATCATTGTTACTACCTTCACTTACATTGTCTCCCTTCTTGACAGCCTTGTTTTCATTCAACACCCATCTTGTGCTGAAGTAAAAGAAGATAAGTGATCGCTCGTTTGTTTTCGTTGTCCTGAGTGTTTTGTGTCGTGCCTGAAGAAGACCTAGGAGGTCGAAACGCGTCGTGTTTTGTCTTGAGATTCGTTTGTCTACGTTTTCTTGGCGGTTTGCTATTAATTACATTTGACATTTATTTTGTCAGTCTGTCCATCTGTGCGCAAAATATCAGGCAAAAAGTACGGTGGGTATATTGATCACAGCGTGCAGGGTGGTTTGTAGGGTCATCAACTGAAAGTGCACAATGCTGAGATCTCTACATGCGGAACTGAACATGAAGGGCAACCTGTGCATATGTGTCAGATCAGCATCTCCCTCTCATTTATTTTGGGGTTGCTGTGTCTCTTGGCTGTGAAATGAGGAGGGGAAAAAAAACGAGAGACCATGAAGAAATCCTGGTGCTGACCTTTTTACCCGTATGATTCGCCATATTTTGTACTCATATTTGGTTAAAAAAATACAAGGAATATGACAAACTGGAGAAGAAAAAATTTCAAGAAAAAAACTTCTGGAGACGATTCTTGAGCGGTAATTGCACTTGTGGATTGTAACCGTGGTACAGGCTTTGACCAAAGAGCAACAACTCTTGCTAACTTTCGCGTGTGAAATCGCATTAGGCAGTGTTTCTTCAACAACATGCCCTGAAACAACAACAAAAATGTTTAAGGGGTTGAAAACCTCTTATGTCCACCCATCAGTACATTGTCCCTAATTCAGGTCAGAGGAAGCAAAGGCTGCAGAAGAAGAGGAATGGGTTTTGCCCTTCATCACACATTTCCTGGAGACTGAACCTCAAACAGTTCTTTGCCCCAGTGGGCATCCCGCTGTGGGATTTCATAATTTGATCAATTCTAGGAATTGGTTATTAAAAGTTTATGTGGTGATTTGTTCAGTAGAACAGTATGTTTGTGCACTTTCGTAGGGATTTTGCTCCAAGTGAATCAGATCCTCAGATTTCTGTTTCCATCTGTCTGTCGGTCTTTCTTGTCAGTGAAACACTTTATCTGTTGAGGAATATACCAACAACAAAAAAGATGTTAAATCTATCCGAATGAGGGGGGAAAAATCATGTCATATGGACACACATACATCAGTACACATGACAAAATCCCATAACAAAATATATGTGCAAGCACACATGCACACAAACACCCTTACAAATACAAATGCATGCATGATCAGGCTCAAAATTGCACACTTGCTCAAACACACACACATAATCTCACACACAGTGCCATACTCACACATTCATAGCAGTTGCTGGAATGGCTGTTTGCAGGTCTTACGAGAGCGCAACGAGAAAACTAATGATGCTCGGACCAAGGAGCTGGAGCGTGAGAACAAACGATTGACAGAGACTGTCACTGCCAAGAACACACAGCTCTCCAAAATGGAGTTCGAGGGCCGGCAGCTGCAGCGCTCTTACTCCAAACTGAAAGAAAATGTGCACCGCATATCTGAACTGGAAAATGAGAATGGCAGCCTTGAGAAGGAGAACAGCGACCTTCACCAGAAGGTGGCCACCTTGCAGCAGACTTGTGAGAAACTGGAACGCGTGGAACATGAGTTTTCAGACATGGAGGTGGAAAACCGCAAACTACAGAAAACAGTGGAAGTATTGCAGGGTGCTGTAAAACGTAAAGAAGAACTGGAACAGCAGAACATCAACCTGACTGTGGAGAAGCAGAAACTGGAACGGACTCTGGAAAACCTGAAGGGTTCCTCCACCAAGGTGGCTGAGCTGGAGAGTGAGAAGGATCTACTGAACAAGGAGATCCAGCAGGTCCGCAAGCTGCTGGAATCGCAGAAAGCTCAGAAAGTCAAGCAGGAGCAGCTGGAGTTTGAACTGCTAGACCTGGACAACGAGAACCAGCGCATCCAGAAGACCCTGGAGGTGACTACCAAGCGACTGCAGCAGCTGGAGAAGGACAATGCTGACATTGAGGCTGAGAACGATCAGCTCCAGAAACAGATCGAGGCCTTCAAGATGTCCTCCAAAAAGCTGGAGGATCGAGAGAAGGAGTCTCAGGAGCTGGAAGGGGAGCTGGAGCGCATGCAAAAGGGCAAGGAGACGCTGGAGAAGGAGAACCGCAAGCTGCGTCAGGCCCTGGACGTGAAGGAGACCTCGCTGGACGAGGCGACGGCCAAACTGCGCTCCCTGGAGCAGGACCACAAGATGGTGAAGAGGAACCTGGATCAGATGTGCAGTATGACAGGCCGCGTGAAGGAGCTGGAGAAAGAGAATAAGGACATGTTCACAGAAATGAATGCAGACCGTAAAACTGTGGCCACCCTGAGAGAGGTGAGAATCCACTTGGATATCACCGTGTGTGTGTGTGTTTCAATGTTTGGCTCTTAGGAATGGGGTAAAGGATGATTTAGGTCTCTTTTTCAACACTGAAGAACATGAGTAAGGGGAATGGTATGTGCTATTTCATTACTTGATGGACAGGACATAGCAGAGGTAAGAGAAATCACAAAGTGTAACATGAATTCATCATTTCTGATTCTTGGATGGTGGGTTAGTCACATTTTGCTTGGGGTCTGTGTTTTGTCTGTTGTGTGGTGGATAAATTCTAGTCTTCTATTGTACTAGCTTTACCTTTTGTTCTGTTATTTTCTACCTTTCAGCATGCAGAAAACTTGATGCTCTTCTGCTGAGACGCTTGAACATTTCCAGGTTCCCTGGTGATATTGGGAGCACAGGGCAGATCACTGTGTCTGGAAATATCTCTGTATTGTTGAGTTCCCACTAACACTCAATCCACTGCATGATGAATCTGGTTATCATACCTAACCGCAACCCTTGATTGATGAGATCTTGTAGGCTTCTGCAGTGTTTCAAATGTAGCCAAATGTTGTTTGGTGACTCTTCCTCTTCTCTCCCAGTTTTATCACATTGGTGGACAATCCATGTGTGGTCTATGTCATTTGCTCCATATTGATATTCACCAGTGGACATGGGTCTGCTGCTTACACCCTCTTCATGTACCTTCTCGTGCCCCATAGATTGTGATCTACTCGACTTGGCACAGTGGTTAATGTTGCTGATTAATGGAAGCATCTTTGAGAATATTTCTCAAATTTCCTGACCAACACTGCAGGTGTCTGTATATCTCAGTCCTTGTTGATGCAGGAATATGTTATGAAACTGAGTATAGAGTACAGCCCTGTAATTCAGTATCAGAGCAGGATGGAACTCCAGGGCATCATCTTCATCATCCTCGCCCTCATCGATCAGCATTTTGAAAATGGTGTCAAGTGTGTGGTCCTTCACGCCCTGCTGTTAGGGTAACTTCATTATTTATTTCCTTTATATTCTTGGTGAGTTGGCATTGAGGTCATGTGTTGGGGAATTCATGAGGACTGTCACTGGGGATGCTCACTCTTTCTGGCTCAGCGACTAAGTAATTATTGTCCAATAGAGAGCTTAGTAGGTGGTGTCCTGTATATGATGGATCAAAGCAGACACCAGTGAACACCACTGGAGTGACTTACCAGCAGTGCAGTGTCTCCTCTGGTGGGCTGCTTCATAGTGACTTGACACTGGGTTTCCCTGTGGATTGCCGGTGCTGAGGCTGTGACGGGACACACCAGGATGTGACTGTGGATGGGAGTGGTTTGGGGTGATGCCTCTGGAATGGCTGAAGATGTGACGGGACAAACCAGGATGTGACTGTGGATGGGAGTGGTTTGGGGTGATGCCTCTGGAATGGCTGAAGATGTGACGGGACAAACCAGGATGTGACTGTGGATGGGAGTGGTTTGGGTGATGCCTCTGGAATGGCTGAAGATGTGACGGGACAAACCAGGATGTGACTGTGGATGGGAGTGGTTTGGGGTGATGCCTCTGGAATGGCTGAGACTGTGACGGGACAAACCAGGATGTGATTGTGGATGGGAGTGGTTTGGGGTGATGCCTCTGGAATGGCATGGAAGATGCAACAGCAAGAATGAAAACAAAAATCTTGAATGTTATCATTCTTGTTTTCTCTTTTGTTGATTCATGAATTGTCTGCCCAAAACATTATGATGCTAACATCGAAACCTGCCGCCATAAGCTCATGCAACAGGAACATGCAAAGATTTATTCAGGAAAATAAACACATGTGTGGTTGAAAGGCATACTAAGAATTCACTCCCTTTTTAAAAGATGTAACCAGGAGTACATTCGACATTAGCAGTGTAGACGTATGATGCATGCAGGGGTATATGTGATGGTTTATATTCATTCTAGAATTGTTAGCCAAGAATGTATTTTTTAAGACCAAACCTGTGGTTTGTGTGGAGAAGGTTGTGATGGGTTGTACTAAAGCCTACATGCAGGAATTCATTCTGCAGGAGCTGGTGAAAGAGAAGATCCAGGGCCAGGAGCTCAGCAACCAGCTGGAGAAGCTGCACCAGGAGCTGGAACACATCGGCATCAACCGCCAGAAACTGGCCATGGTGGAGCAGTCCCAGGATGAAAGGTCAGTCCGACAGGTGGAGGTGAAATGTCACAGTTCTGAGATATCTTCCTCTGCTATTGCTTGACTGACTTGTTGTTTGTCAGTGTCTCATGATTGTTGGTTAAAAACTCGACAGACATGAAGTGCCACTCGCTTGTTTTTTTTGAATAGATGTCACAATTAAAACTGGCTTTGTCTTACAGAAATGATTCAATATTCAAACACTTCATTGTCCCTTGAAAAAAAAGTGCTGAGGAAATTGGAAATGTGTTCCTGCTGCAGTGTGACAAACGTCAGTGATAGACAAGTTTAAACAGATTATTACATTGAGTTTAGTCATGAATATGTAGAGTTAAAGATGAAATCGACTCATTAACGCATATTATTTTACTCAGCAGTGAAACACTCAATGGAATACACTGTTCTAGTGTATGTCTAGTGGTGTTTAGATGATACTGAACAGATATGAAAACAGTGGAGATGAACCACATCTGGTATTAGAATGTATTGACTTAGAATTGGTGTGTAAGTATTTGTTTTACTTGATGATGATAATTATGTTTAGACAGGCAGATAACTGTAGATTTTTTAAGTAAGTTTTCTAGTTGACTGACGTTAATTCATGGAGGATAAAAGGTGGAGGGGGATGGTGTCAGTATTATGATTTTGGGGGTAATGAAAATAGAAACTGAGTAGAGAAGTCTAGTGGTATGATATTTTGTGGTGACTTTTGCAGTCGACTGAAGGCCCTGGAGAACCTGATGCAGGAAACGCTGAAGAAGAACAGTGAGATCAAGGATGAGAAGATACAGGCTTTGGAGACAAGGTGTGGCTCACGCTGTTTGTTTGTTTTTCTTCTGATGTGCAAGGTGTCACACTGTCACTCTTGCATACCCGCATTCATGACAGCATTTACTCCATACGCACACGCAATCTTTCCAAACAACCAAAAGGCGCACTACCGAATGTTTTTCTTCTCCCCCTCTCCTTCAGGGAAAACAATTTACTAAATCATCAACCACTTGTAAACAGAGTTTACAACTGTATCTCTCTCCACACTGAGAGACAAATAAATCTGCACACAGGTATCTCTCCTCACGTCGGGAGACAAATCAATCTTCCCACATGTATCTCTCCTCACACCGAGAGACAAATCAATCTTCACACATGGATCTCTCCTCACACCGAGAGACAAAATAGTCTTCACACTTGTATTCTCCTCACACCGAGAGATAAAATATTCTAGTTCCGCTGCTATAGAGCTATGGCCTTCACATTCCGTTATCCAAAAAAATCCGAACCAGGAGAATACATAACTCCCGTAATCACTGAGGACCTGCCTGCCTCAAGAAAAAGCTCCCCTGCTTTCTCAATTCCCTGTCTCTCTTAGACAATATACTGCCCCTCGAACTCTCCTGTCCTGGAGATACGAGTCTCGACTTCTCTTCCTGGAGTTCTTCTGTCTCTTGAAAACGCGAGCTTCAACTCCTCTCCCTGATTTTCTGAACCGCCTCGAACTCCTTTT
>CM031605.1:18652310-18687310 GCA_018398815.1 Conus ventricosus
TAGAAATAAAATATGTATGATTGGAAATGAAGTGGAAATAATTTATATAATTATGATAATGTTTACTTTTTGTTAGGCTCTACCATTACTGTTATCAGTGTGAAATTTGTTTAGTTTTATGTTTCTACGTTCCCTTATTGGCTCGTTGCTTACATGCAACCATAGTACATATAAAATGTAGCAACAATGAAGAAATATATATGTATATAACAGTGTAAATACGACCCCTTTACACATGCTAACTTTTCATTCACAAAGATGCTTCCCAATGTTTGACCAAAGATAGTTCGCCCTGTAGGGCGTACAGTCTTTGGTTTGACCTACTTCGGCTTACAAGCACATCAGCCAACGACGCACGCGCGCTCAGGCTATAGGTTTTGCCGGTCGCAAAGATTCTGTCAGAAAGTTTTAAACACTGCTTAATTATGGTACTCACAGAGCTGATCGAAACATGCCAGTTTTTGTCACATTCTCAAGTATCAACTGCTATTGCTGAAACACAGAAAATATAGTCTAAAAACAACTGTACAGTAAATATAACTTGATGATGTTGCACCAGTCTCGAAGCGTCCAAAACACAAAGTGTTCGCTGAGGAAAGAAGTCGCGCGTCTGGTACAGTGCGGTGGCTGACTCGTTACGGGCCTAGCTGGGGTCAAAAGGGAAAGCGTTGAATGAACTAAATGCTGTGGCTGTGAGTGGGTTGGCGCGGCCGTGACAGGTGTGAAATATTTTATGAAAGAAAGGAGCTGGAGTTGGGACTGATGGAGAGAGACAGTGCACTTGTCTTATGTGCTTTAACTCACTATGCTGGTCAGGCCCAGAGGCAGCAATAAATCTCAGACAATCTCCAGTATGTTAAAAATACCTGTTTTCTGCCCTTTACTTTTGTGCCTGCTACCATTTTTTATGTTCTTTGGTTCTGTGCTTTGTCTTCAGCAGTGTTTCTACTGTTGTGTAATGATGAAAGGGCAGTCTCAGGTAAATGCCAAAACTTTAAGACAGTAAGCTGATAAGCCACCCCAAGATCATGCTCTGTGTCGTTTTCAACCACCTGAAATCCGAGGCAGAGGAAGAGTTAACAGGCAGGCTTCAGAGCAGGTCACAGGATAGTGGAACAGTATTCATTTTCAGGGTTCTTTTGGATGGTACTTGCCACTAGAATCGACACCTGTATGATTCTCACTGAGTGTTCCTCAGAGGAGAGCTTGACTGAATACATTTTGTTTGTTTTGGGCATCATGTACTTGTGTTGTTTTCTGAGTGCAGCTTGAAATGGATTCATATCCCAAACTCATGTGTCTTTCAGGCCAGCAAAGTGGACATGTATGAGAAAGAGATCATCCGCTATAAGGAGCGGGTGAATGAACTGGAGTTTTAAAGGGCCAGAAACAGAGGTGAGGAACCGGCATGTCCATTTATTTTTATTATGATTTTTTTTGTTTAAATCTCATAATTAATCATTGTTTTAGCACATAGAAGTTCACTATAACATGATGGAACAGATTGACTGACATTCAGATTATGTGAGTTAGCTGTCTTTTGTTTTCATCTACATTTTCTTACACACCAAGAAACCTCCAGTGAAAACTCCCTTCTCTTTAAAGACATAATTTTTCTGAAATGTTTTTGTCTTTAGCAATGCAGGATTCACTGCCCAGTGAAGACTGTCTTCCTTCATCCCTTTCAGAGCTGTAGGTGTCCAGTTGGCGAGAGTGTTGCATGAGACAGTAGTTTCAGTCAGCACTGACATAGCAGACGACAGCTGTCGCCAGCTGGCAAAGGACACATGCAAGTGAACAAAGTTCCCTTCATCCGTATATGTATCAATTGTTTGGATTCTTCCGTTGGATATTTGTGTGCACAGATGTCCAGCGTACAGTGGGGGATGGGGTCGCTGTGTTCTCACAAACTTACTACTGTTACTGTAATTTGCACATGCGCTTGTGGGTGGGGGGTGGGCAATGGTGTTTGTTTCTTATTAACATTTCCCCAGCAGAACACTGGGGATGAGAGGGAGGGGCTCACCTATGTAAGAATTTAACAGGCCAGTGTTAGGTTATGGAGTGTATTGTATAGAAAGCAAGTATGTTTACATATATCTGTTTTGTTTTTATGTTTTATCTCTTTTAACTACCTTACCATGTAGGCAGCCACCTTCTGTCTTCAGAGGATTGAACTTCCTTTGATGAGAGTGACAACTGTTGTGCTGGGAGCATAAAATGGCTGAAGGCAATCACCACACACATGTAAACCACGGCATTACAGAATGAACAGTTGTGTGTGAGCCTCAGGATCGAGTTTGTATGAACCACTGACACAGCTTTAGACCAGGGTTGAATACTACTACAACTGAAATACTATAATCAGTATAACTGCTTCTGCGGTGTTGTGTTGTGTGTTGGCTGTAGTTATGGCAAATATGACTACTACTACTGATTTATGACTTCAATGACTGCCATAGGTACATTGTTGTGATCTCCACTGTTGCTGTGTTGGTCAGGAGCTGCGGAGGAGACGCAGATCCTGGAGGAGACACGGACCATGCTGGAGGAGCAGCTGGCCACCAGCCGGCGCCGTGTGGGAGACCGTGGTGGAGCTGGAGAATGAACTGATGAAGTACCGCCAGCAGATCGAACAGCTGTCTGCCGTGAGTTAGCATTGAACATAGCCTTGACAGCTGTCTGCCGTGAGTAGCACTGAACATAGCATTGAACAGCTGTCTGCCGTGAGTAGCACTGAACACAGCATTGAACAGCTGTCTGCAGTGAGTAGCACTGAACAAAGCATTGGACAGCTGTCTGCCGTGAGTAGCACTGAACATAGCAATTTGAACAGCTGTCTGCTGTGAGTAGCATTGAACATAGCATTGAACAGCTGTCGCTGTGAGTAGCATTGAACATAGTATTGAACAGCTGTCTGCTGTGAGTAGCACTGAACACAGCATTGGACAGCTGTCTGCCGTGAGTAGCACTGAACATAGCATTGAACAGCTGTCTGCTGTGAGTAGCATTGAACATAAGCATTGAACAGCTGTCTGCTGTGAGTAGCATCAGACCTGCCTACCTTCCGTTAATCGTCCGTAATCTTACGGAAATTAACCCCCCATTACGGAGGTACGATTTTCCGTGCGAAATTACGGAAAAGAAAATTGAAAAACTACGCAAATTCCAGACTCGAAAAATTGTCGACTGCTAGACCTTTCCGAGACCACAGAGTAACTTCCCTTGACTCAAGCCGAAACCACAGATGGTTCGGAACTTGCGATTGGTCAATGTGGTGCTGTGGGTCAACACGACGCGCCATCACATCTGTGCGCGCCATTCGAAGCCTTTTGTTCAGCCATTGTAAGACAAAGTTTCAACCGATTTTTTGCCGGCGATTTGTGAAAATGGCGGAGAAATCTTCTAAACGTTTGCATGAAACCGACGACGAGGGTTCGAAAACCACTGTGCCACAAACGAAGAAAGCGAAGAAGCAAGTGTTCCGAAGTAATACACGCGGACTTGGCCTTGTCTTTGCAATCCAAAAAACATGGACCTGGATTTGTATACTGCTCGGTGTGCAATTCAGACTTCTCCATCGGACATGGGGAGCAAATGACTGCAAGCGCCATATCTCGGGGAAAATGCACAAAGAGACAGCTGCCAGTGCTCCAGTCAGAAGATCACATCGTTGTTTACGAAATCCAGCGAGAGCAGCCGTCAGACCCACACACGGAAGATCACCAACGCAGATAGACTGTTGTGTGAGCTGATCTGCGGAAACAACTTGTCCCTGAGCTGTGCTGACAAGATAGTGGCGAAAATGAAAAGGATGTTTCCAGACTCAGCAATCTCTCAGGCACAATACAAGGCTTAGTGCAAACACACACACACACACACACACACCACACACACACACACACACACACACACACACACACACACACACAACACATTTTTGTAGTTTTTTTTTTGGGGGGGGAGGGGGGGTTGTACATTAGGTTCTTCATCAGTGGTGTCATCTGTGGTGACTGCTGTGTAAGTTACAAACTGTCAAGTATATCACCTTTGAATTGACCTGAAACTCCTGTCCTGAGTCTGTCATCAGCCATCATCCAAGGTATTTTAATTCTGCTTTGTTGTTTTTGTTCCTTTTTTACTGTTTATATTTTTGTTAAAATGTTAAAAATGTAGTTGGAGTTTTGTACACATTATTTGTTCAAAAACGCCGTGTATTACGCGTCCGTGGAATTACTGAAGGAAAATGCAAAATTACTGAAATCTCTGTGGTTATTACTGATGAGCATAACATGAGGTAGGCAGGTCTGGTAGCATTGAATTTAGCATGAACAGTTGTCTGCCGTGAGTAGCATTGAACAGCTGTCTGCCATGAGTAGCATTGAACATAGCATTGAACAGCTGCCTGCAGTGAGTAGCATTGAACATAGCATTGAACTGTTGTCTGCCGTGAGTAGCATTGAACATAGCATTGAACGTTGTCTGCCGTGATGTAGCATTGAACAGCTGCCTGCTGTGAGTAGCCTTGAACAGCTGCCTGCTGTGAATAGCATTGAACAGCTGCCTGCTGTGAGTAGTCTTGAACAGCTGCCTGCTGTGAGTAGCATTGAACAGCTGTCTGCTGTGAGTAGCATTGAACAGCTGTCTGCTGGAGTAGCATTGAACAGCTGCCTGCTGTGAGTAGCATTGAACAGCTGCCTGCTGTGAGTAGCCTTGAACAGCTGCCTGCTGTGAGTAGCCTTGAACAGCTGCTGCTGTGAGTAGCCTTGAACAGCTGTCTGCTGTGAGTAGCCTTGAACAGCTGCCTGCTGTGAATAGCATTGAACAGCTGTCTGCTGTGAGTAGCATTGAACAGCTGTCTGCTGTGAGTAGCCTTGAACAGCTGCCTGCTGTGAGTAGCATTGAACAGCTGTCTGCTGTGAGTAGCATTGAACATAGCATTGAACAGTTGTCTGCCGTGAGTAGCCTGAACAGCTGTCTGCTGTGAGTATCATTGAACAGCTGTCTGCTGTGAATAGCACTGAACAGCTGCCTGCTGTGAATAGCATTGAACAGCTGTCTGCTGTGAGTAGCACTGAACAGCTGCCTGCGTGAGTAGGCATTGAACAGCTGCCTGCTGTGAGTAGCCTTGAACAGCTGCCTGCTGTGAGTAGCATGAACAGCTGCCTGCTGTGAGTAGCCTTGAACAGCTGCCTGCTGTGAGTAGCATTGAACAGCTGTCTGCTGTGAGTAGCATTGAACAGCTGTCTGCTGTGAGTAGCATTGAACAGCTGCCTGATGTGAGTAGCCTTGAAACAGCTGCTGCTGTGAGTAGCATTGACAGCTGCCTGGGTTGAGTAGCGTTGAACAGCTGTCTGCTGTGAGTAGCATTGAACAGCTGCCTGCTGTGAGTAGCGTTGAACAGCTGTCTGCTGTGAGTAGCATTGAACAGCTGCCTGTCTGTGAGTAGCATTGAACAGCTGTCTGCTGTGAGTAGCATTGTACAGCTGCCTGCTGTGAGTAGCATTGAACAGCTGTCTGCGTGAGTAGCATTGAACAGCTGCCTGCTGTGAGTAGCGTTGAACAGCTGTCTGCTGTGAGTAGCATTGAACAGCTGCCTGCTGTGAGTAGCATTGAACAGCTGTCTGCTGTGAGTAGCATTGAACAGCTGCCTGCTTTGAATAGCATTGAACAGCTGCCTGCTGTGAATAGCATTGAACAGCTGTCTCCTGTGAGTAGCATTGAACAGCTCCGGGGGTTGCGACCTTGTCGTGGTCGGAGGGCTTGCGCGGTCCAGTGATCCCTTAGGCTTTGCTGGCGGGGGCATCAATACTTGGAGATAGGCTGGTTTTTTCCAACTGCTTCTAGGTCCGAAAAGCCAAGATGCGTCTGGCCTAAGCATAACGTGGTAAGGAGTTGATGCCCCTGGTAGGGCTTCCCATGTCAGATAGGCTAAGGGTGAGGATCCTGACTAAGAGTACCCCGCCTTTCCCTTTTCTTGTTTTCTGCCTTTCCTATTTGGCCCTTTTCTATCTTCGTCCCCTTCAAGTCTTCTTTTCCACACTCCTTTTCTCTCTGTGGTCTCCTTAAGATCCGCCGTGTTTGCCGTGCGGTGCGACTGTGTCGGAGGGGAATGAGATCCTGGTGATTGAGAGGGCCAGCGCTCTCAACACATCACTTTGGCTCGGACCTCTCCTAGACAGGGAGTACACTTTGGCCCGGGTGTACTAATCGGCTTCCCTTCTTGGGGCTGGGTCAAGACAAGCAGTTCCCCTGCTGGCCATGTGAACCTCTGCAGTGCTCAGCTCTCTGTCCCCGGGAGTTGAGCATGAGCATGATAGGTGGTTGCTTCTGTTTGTCGTATGTCTCTCCCGAAGCCTGGAGGGGTCAAGACATTGGTTTCTTGGCCCTGGCCCTTAGTTGGACTCCAAGGTGGGTGGGTAAGGGAGGGATGAAACACAATGAACTTAATATGGCCTTTTCAAAAAATATCCCCCCCAAAAGGAAGAGGAAGGCAGCATCCCCTATTTCAGGGGAACGTTATCTGACAGCGATTCTGACACGGAGGTACGACAGAGGACAGGTTTCTGGGCTTCCTGGCTCGTGTGGAAGGGACGGAGCAAGAAAGACCCCTTTCAGCTCTGAGCCCTTTTGCTATCCAAAAGGGCTTTCAAGGCTTAGCAGGTGACCCTCAGTCCGTCAAAAGGTTGAGGAATGGCTCGTTTCTAGTTCAATGTCGATCAAGAAAACAATCTGAACAGCTGTTGAGGGCAACAAAACTAGTGGATAGGGAGATCAGGGTGACTCCCATAAACAGTTGAATTCATCGAAAGGTGTGATCGCTGCAGAGATCTAACGGGTGTCTCAGAGGCAGAAATAAAAACGGAACTGGGTCCCAGGGTGTGACGGAGGTGCGCAGGGTGACGTCAAGAAAGGTGCAGAGAGAGTGGCCACCAACACCCTCTTTCTGACCTTCTGCAACCCTGTGCTGCCTCGGTCATCAAAGTTGGTACCTGAACGTCCGTGTTCAGCTGTATGTCCCGTCCCCGTTGAGAGCTTCAGGTGCCAGAGGTTTGGCATGTCAGAGACCGCTGTTCTGGCAGGAGGTGTGCGGTGTTTGCTGCAAGGCAACCCATGATGGGCCGTGTAAAGATCCGGCACATTGTGCTAACTGCGGTGGCGACCATCCCTCCTCTTCACGAAACTGCCTCTTTGATTCAGGAATCCACTATCCAACGAATAAAAACTGAAAAGAAAATCTCCTTTTTTGAGGCCCGCAAACAGGTTGTGGGCAGTCCCGACGCCCACAGCATCTTCATATGCTTCGGCCGTAAAGAAAGTTTCCTCTTGGTCAGTCTGCTGCCAGACTGATGAATTTATCTTTTCCAAAACACTGCAAGGAAGAACTGTCGGCTCTGGTGGAAGCAGGTCCACCACCTCCCAACCTAAAGTGAATGCCCTGGTGGAGGCAAAAAATCCGCCACCCCTCAGACTGCCCAGCAGTCTACAACATCTGCTGCTGGGCAGATTAAAAAACCAGCACCCTACCTCGAACTCCTCTGTCCAGTGCCCGTGCGGGCAAGGGAGTTCAACCCAGTGGAGATGGTGGAGATGAGGAAGAAACCTCCACCGTCTCCCAAACCCAGACCTTCTTCACCTGTTGGCAAGTCTGCCAGCAGGTCTGAAGACCAACACAGTCCAGTGAAACTACAAAATAAATTCACTCCATTGGAAACAGACGTTGAGGAGGAGATGACCTGATCTCTCTCCTTTTCGCCCTCTGCACCATGGATAGTACAATATTCCATTGGAATATCCGTGGTCTAAATTCCAACATTCGAGGAGCTGCAGCTTCTGTGTCGGTCTATAAAACCTTCTGTCGTGCTCTTCAGGAAACTCAAATTCAAAGCCAGAAGACCTTTACTCTTTCTGGCTTTAATATTCTTTCAAACCTGCACAACCATCCATGTTGGGACTGTCGGGCGGTGTTGCCCTTCTCCTACACAAAACCTGTTGTATAGTCCTGTCGCTCTGTCTAACCTCCCTTCAGGCTGTAGCTGCGAGAGTCACTCTCCACAAGACTGTGACAATCTGTTCCCTTTATCTTCCACCTTCTGTTCCGTTTGTCGTCAGGACCTTGTCAGTCTGATAGGAGAACTTCCTCGACCTTTTTTGCTGTTGGGTGACTTTAACGGTCACAATCCTCTTTGGGTAGTGACAGTACGTCATCCAGAGGTCTGCTATTGAGGATGTCCTTTCGGATTTTGATTTGTGTTGTCTGAACGAGGATCTGCAACTTACCTCCACTCTTCCACAGGTTCACTTTCGTGTTTAGATTTGTCGGTTGTGACCCCTCGCTGGTCCTGGACTATGAGTGGTCTGTCCATGACGATCTGCACGGAAGGACCATTTCCCTGTTCTTTTACAGCCCATATTAACTTCTTCTTCTTCTTCTCTCGTTGCCATTCACACGCGGAGACGGTTCGTTCCGAAATGCCGGTCTCTTAGGGACGCCACCGTGCCGTACAGCTTGTCCTTGACGGTGGTAGGCTCTGGCCACAGCTCTTCTCTCAGCCGTCGGAAGTTCCCGCATTCCTGTAGTATGTGGGGCGTGTCCTGTTCAGCCTCTCCACAAGGACACATTGGGGATGGCACAACCTTGAGTTCGAATGGAGGTGTTTATTTAGTCTGTTGTGCCCTGTTCGCAGCCTGAGATGGTGACCTGCTCTGGTCTTGCAAGCAGGTGGAGGCTGTCATTCTGTGCCGGAGTTCGAAACAGAGCTTTGGTAATGGCATTCAGCTCTGCAAGGGTTACCGCGTTTATCTTCCTGCTCTTTTGCGGCGCCCTGTTTGGCCATCTCATCTGCTTTTCGTTTCCCTCAATGCCGCAGTGTGAGGGGATCCACTGAAGCACTGTTCGAAGACTCTTGATGTTGTTCAGTGCTTCTTCAATGAGGGTAGCCTGTCACTGTTGTAGGCTTGAAGGACAGACGAGCGTCTATTAGAAAGACAACCTGGATGTTGTGGTCTGCTCTTGTGGCGATGGTGTGTGCTGCCTGTGTGAGAGCGTCAACTTCCGCCTTGTAGTTGGTACAATGAAGGCCTGTCTGTAGCGCCTCTTCTGTCGTTTCTCCACTGGGGTATTGGATGTAGACCCCGGCTCCTCCATTTTTAACGGCATTGGTGGCAGAGCCGTCTGTGTGTACCCTGATCCAGGAATCTGCGGGGTATCTTTCTTCCAACATTGCCAGTGTTAGGGTCTTCAGCACTTGGTCATCATGGTCACCCTTACTGTTGATATGGGAATGGTTGTGATGACAGTGATGTTGTTTTCTCTGTCTTCCCAGGGTGGTGCGTCAAGGGAGAAGGAGAGGGGTATGACCTGTTTTGGGAGGATATCTTGTATTTTTGGGTCAGGGCCCTAGACTCCACAGCAAAGCTTGATCTTTTTAACTGAAACCGCCTCTGTCTCTCAACATCTCAATTATAAGAAAGCAAACGGGATCTTTTGCAACCACTTTTTAAAAAAGAATTCCAGGACCTGTTTTTTTTTTTCAGAGTCCAACCCACAGAATCTCTGACAACACTGGATCACTTTTTTAAAAACCCTTTTTCAGTGTCTTCCGAAAAACCCAAAAATCCCAAAAAAACACCCTGGTTAAATTTCAGACTGCCAACAAATTTAAAAAGTTCGCAAACGGGCTCACGTCGGGTATACCAACGACCTTCAGGTCCCCCCCAGGCCCATCAAAAACCCGTGAAAAATGGACACTTTAAAAATCATAAACTCGGTCCTGGAAAAACTTCTGCTCCAGGCTGACACAAAAACTTCCAAGAAAAAAGTGGGGAAACATCATTAAAAAAATCAAAGGGAAGAAAACCCACCCCTCCATTCATCCTTTTAAACTTGCTGTGCCTGACACGACAAACAGCGTTGCCAATCTTGGCCTCCACCTCCAACGAATCCTCATCTTCAAATAAATCTGCAGTCTTTTTAGAAAAAAAAAGGGATTAGAGAGAAATCTTCATCAATTTCACATCAGACAACTCTAAAACCCAAATTTCCTTTTAAAACGTTGAACTCAAATTAGCTTTAAAAACCTGCCTGATTCTGCCCCGGTCTGGATGAATTCATTATCTTTTGTGAAACTTTTTCCAGAAAGCGCTCCAGACCTTTCCAAGCTAAAAACCAAATTGGACCACGGATCCTTTCCGCCTTCCTGCGGAAAGCCCTACATTCCCATTCCAAAGCCTGGAAAGGATTACCAACCCCCCAACTATCGCCCAAGCTTGACCAGCGCCCCTGTAAGTGTGGAAAAGATGGTCAACTCCCGTCTGTTGGAAGCTGGGAAACCCATGGTCTTTTTTCCAGTGAAAAATGCGGTTTTGGAAAGTCCACTCGACGGTTTCCCCTCTAAACCGTCGGAAACCACCCTCCGCAACGCCTTGTTAAAAAAGCACATTGGTTGCATCTTTTTTGCCTCGAAAAAACTACGACACCACGGGAAAGCGGATCCTCATGGGCCTGCAAACTTGGGTTTTGGGGGCACCTCCTCTGTTCATTCAGAACTTTTAGCCGTCGACAGTTCCAGGTGCGGTTTGGCACCACACTCTCGACATCCTGGGCAGGAGTTGGTGTTCCCAGGGAGATCCTTTCTCCATCCCTTTTCAGCATTAAAATAAATGACATTTTCCAATCGGGAAGCCCGGCACGAGTCCTCCTTTTGTTGACGACTTCGCCTGTATCAGTTGGGGTTCTTACGCCAGCGGTTAAAAGCGTCGACCCAACTTTGTGTCAAAAATCCCAGTGGGCTGAGGAAAGGGGTTTTACCTTCTCCCGTACCCAAAAACCGGCAATTCATTTCCACAATTTTCGCGATTCTTTTTTCTATCCCGAAAATTTGTCGGACAAGTTTACCATTCCAGTTGTAAAAAAGCCAAATTCCTGGGAGTTATTTTTTTCCAAAACCAACTTTCCACCACATAAAAACCCCAAAACTTCTTGCCAGAAAGCCTGAATATTTTGGGGTCGTGCGCAAAACCGAGGGGCGCTGAAAGAAAACTTTCTGCACCTCTACAGAGCCTTGGTCCGTTCCAAACTGGACTACGGTTGTGCTGTCTACGGCTCCGCAAGATCGTCTTACCTCAAACTCTTGACCCTATCCACCATCAAGGGCTTCGTCTCTGTCTTGGAGCGTTCAGCACCACCCCTGTGTACAGCCTGTACGCAGAGGTGGGTGAACCTTCATTGTCCAACCGCAGGCTGAAACTGTCTTTAAATTATTATATCCGACTTCTCAGAACCGCAGAATCCTGCCTATGACTGTCTTTGACTCTCCGTTCAAGTAAGTTTGAAAAACAACCCGAAATGTATTCCGCCGTTTAGTCTTCGTATGTCGGCCTCATGTGCGGAATGCAGGTCTAGACCTAGGAGTTGTGTCGGATTTTCCAAGTTTCCGGATCAACCTCCGTGGACCTTCTTCACACCAGAGATTCGTTTCGATCTTGCAGCTTTTCGCAAAGAGTCTACCAGCTCTCTGGCGTACAAGGCTTTGTATGCTGAGCTCTGTTCCAAATTCCCATCCTATCAAAAAGTTTTTCACTGACGGTTCCAAGTCTGAAGATGGAGTGGCCTGTGCAGCCTACTGCCCTGGGGCTCCTTCTCAGATACTGTTAGAACATATAACATTCCGATGCTTCTGTCTATTCTGCTGAACTTACTGCTCTGGTTCTGGCTTTGAAGATAATCTCACATTCTTCGAAGAGGGACTTTCTGGTTCTGTCGGATTCGCTGTCAGCTTTGGAGGCCAAGCTGGCATCAACCTCAGCATCCAGAACTTTTACTTTTTTTTGGAACTTTTTAGCAAGTTGAAGGCGGACGGTTACAGCATTACTCTTGCTTGGGTTCCTGGCCATGTTGGCATCAGCGGGAACAAAATGGTTGATCGTTTAGCCAAGAACGCCACAAGAGAGAAACTGTCCAACACTTATATCCCCTGCTCAGATGTGAAACCCAAAATTAACGATTATGTGAGAGACCTCTGGCAGGAGGATTGGAACACACAGACGAATAACAAACTCTTTCAGATCCGTCCAAACCTTAAGGACTTCCTCCCATCTACGTCGGGTGGTCGTAAAGAGGAAACGGTTCTGTGCCGGCTGCACACCGGCCATTCGTATTTTACCCATTCTTACCTTTTAAAGAGTGAAGAAGCTCCGTGGTGCATTCCATGTCATGCGCCACTCACAGTGAAACATGTTCTTTTAGAGTGTTGGGACTTGAAACGATGTGAGACACAAACATTTTACAGCGGAGTCCATGAAGATCCTGTTCAGGGATGTCCCGCCTGATGTGATCTTTGAGTTTTTTGAGAGAGATTAACATTTTTCATCTGATTTAAGATTTACGGCAGAAAGATTTTTAAACAAAGTTTCTGATGCGTTTTCTAGACGATGTCATTTAACGAGATGTGTGAAAGTTTTTTTGTTTTTTTTTTGTTTTGTTTTTTAAAAATGACTGGTGAGTTGATTTTAACAGTGGTGACAGCCCTGATGTGGCCCTTTGCGGTCGGCTGGGCTATAAGCAACATTATCTTATCTTATCTGCTGTGAGTATCATTGAACAGCTGTCTGCTGTGAGTAGCCTTGAACAGCTGCCTGCTGTGAATAGCATTGAACAGCTGTCTGCTGTGAGTAGCATTGAACAGCTGTCTGCTGTGAGTACCTTGAACAGCTGCCTGCTGTGAGTAGCATTGAACAGCTGTCTGCTGTGAGTAGCATTGAACATAGCATTGAACAGTTGTCTGCCGTGAGTAGCCTTGAACAGCTGTCTGCTGTGATATCATTGAACAGCTGTCTGCTGTGAATAGCACTGAACAGCTGCCTGCTGTGAATAGCATTGAACAGCTGTCTGCTGTGAGTAGCACTGAACAGCTGCCTGCTGTGAGTAGCCTTGAACAGCTGCCTGCTGTGAGTAGCATGAACAGCTGCCTGCTGTGAGTAGCATTGAACAGCTGCCTGCTGTGAATAGCATTGAACAGCTGCCTGCTGTGAGTAGCCTTGAACAGCTGCCTGCTGTGAGTAGCATTGAACAGCTGCCTGCTGTGAGTAGCATTGAACAGCTGTCTGCTGTGAGTAGCCTTGAACAGCTGCCTGCTGTGAGTAGCATTGAACAGCTGCCTGCTGTGAGTAGCATTGAACAGCTGTCTGCTGTGAGTAGCCTTGAACAGCTGCCTGCTGTGAGTAGCCTTGAACAGCTCCTGCTGTGAGTAGCCTTGAACAGCTGCCTGCTGTGAGTAGCATTGAACAGCTGCCTGCTGTGAGTAGCGTTGAACAGCTGCCTGCTGTGAGTAGCGTTGAACAGCTGCCTGCTGTGAGTAGCGTTGAACAGCTGCCTGCTGTGAGTAGCGTTGAACAGCTGTCTGCTGTGAGTAGCGTTGAACAGCTGCCTGGTGTGAGTAGCATTGAACAGCTGTCTGCTGTGAGTAGCATTGAACAGCTGCCTGCTGTGAGTAGCATTGAACAGCTGCCTGCTGTGAGTAGCATTGAACAGCTGCCTGCTGTGAGTAGCATTGAACAGCTGTCTGCTGTGAGTAGCATTGAACAGCTGCCTGCTGTGAGTAGCATTGAACAGCTGTCTGCTGTGAGTAGCATTGAACAGCTGTCTGCTTTGAATAGCATTGAACAGCTGCCTGCTGTGAATAGCATTGAACAGCTGTCTCCTGTGAATAGCATTGAACAGCTGTCTCCTGTGAGTAGCATTGAACAGCTGTCTGCTGTGAGTAGCGTTGAACAGCTGCCTGCTGTGAATAGCATTGAACAGCTGTCTGCTGTGAGTAGCATTGAACAGCTGCCTGCTGTGAGTAGCATTGAACAGCTGTCTGCTGTGAGTAGCATTGAACAGCTGCCTGCTGTGAATAGCACTGAACAGCTGTCTGCTGTGAATAGCATGGGAAACCTGCATCAGGTTTTTGCAGCAAGGAAGCCTGTTCCTTCCCTTGCTTGAAGAGGGATAGGGAGGTGGGGGGGGGGGGGGGGGGGGGGGGGAACGCCACTTAAGTTAATGCCCTCTTTGAAAGAGGGCATCTTTTCTTGTCCCTCTTTGAGCAAAATTCTGCTTAAGGAAACGCTGTTTCAAAGTTTGATGCAAATTCATAGCCCCCTTTCAGGAAGTGATTTTAAAAAGAAGGGGAAAAACCCTCACACCACCTCACTGTATTTAGATTAAAAGAAATCCACTTGGAAATATTAATCTATGCAAAAAAACCTATTTTGTAAGATTTATCTGTGAATTAAAGCATTGAAAAGTGTTTATCATGTGTGTATGGAAAGATTCCTATACACAGAAAAAACTGCATTGTAAAATGATTTGTTTTAAATTCCACTGTGAAACACAGACACATACAAACACACATATAAACACACACACACACACACACACACACACATGCACGCATGCACGCACACACACACGCACGCATGCGCACACACGTAGGCGCTCACACATACACACACACACTCTCACACACACACATGCATACATGCACGTAATGCATGCATGCACACATAACACAACATGCCCACATGTTTCCCTTTCCATACACACGCACACACTCACACACACACTTACTCATGTACACATGCATGCATGCATTCAAACATGAATGACACACTCACTCTTTTCCTCTTCTTTTCTTTCCACGAAATGTTTATTCCGCCCTGATTCTTGACCCCATCTCTACTCTCCATTCTCTTCCCCCCCCCCCCCCCCCCCCCCCCCCCCAAACATACGCACAAGCACATTCATGTATGCACACACATGCATGCACACTTAAACGTACACGAGCACACGCATGAGCGTGTGCACACACACACACGCACGCACGCACGCATAGTCATAAAAAACACAACATGCTCATGCCTTTCCTTTCTCATACACATGCACTCACACATACACGCACACATGAACGACATGCACTCATTTTTTCACTTTTTTTTCTTTTCGCCATAGAACTAGCCCTCCCAAATCCTTGACAGCAGCTGTACGGTAGTACCATCCATTCTCTTCCCCCCTCCCGAAACACACGCATACATAAGCATGTGCACACACATGCACAAGCGCGCACATACACACGCCATGTGCACAGACACACACACACACACACACACACACACCCCTCGCGTAGGAATATGTATGCTATCATACAGTCATGACATCACCCCCAACACAGTCACATGTACTTGCACAGACTACATTTTGAACAGTATGCATTTTTCCAGAGCCTGAGGAAGAAAAGAAAAGTTCTTTCCTTTGTTTTTCTTTCATTGAACTTGGCTGAGGAATGATATCTAGGGCACATAGGTGGACAACGGTAAGAGTGTCACTGCACAGAAGATGGCGCATGGCCCAGCAGCCCCACCGACAATGAGGCCAGTGTTGTTTTGATGCCTGAGGGTTTGGTGGTTATCATCCCACAGATCTATGGGCAGGCTGATCTCCTCACCGCTCTCCATGAGCCCACTTCATAGAAAGGCACAGACCCCATCGGATGTCTGACATGGCCCGGAGATGTTGATCCATGTAATGATACAAAGTGGGACAGGGGCGGGGAGAATTGTGGGGATGGGGGAAGAGGGGGTAGGGAAGGATGCAGACAGGCAGTTGCTGTTACTTGGTTTCTGTTATTTTTTTCAGAATCATGTAGTACTATACTATTCTCCCATTTCATCAACCTTCAGAAATTGAGTTTTAAATGCAGTTATCATATTAGCTTGTTTGGTTTGGTATCATGTTGGCATATAATTTTCGTGATGAAACAACAGAACTGTTGATACTGTGGTTTCCCCCTTTAAAATGTTGCGTACAAGCCACCTAACCATTGCCGTTCTCTGATTATCGTTTTTGTCATGCTCATTATTGTGGAAAATTTAAATTTAAAAGATTTTTTCCCCTCTTATTGAGCGTTTAGGGAAAGAAACAAAATATTCCTTAAACTGAAGTTGGGTTGCGGCAGATTTTTTCCAGCAGTTGAAACAATGCTTGAGAGGATAACGCTCATTTAGATTCAGTGGAGGAGTGTTAATGTGAGGTCAAGAGTTGACCACAATGTCCAAGCACAGGTGGAGTGGAAAATGGTCGGTCAAGGCTTACTGGCTAAGGTTCTGTGAAACAAGATGCAGTCAGCTATGGAGCCCAGTGCCTTGACTGTATGTCAGAGCCCCTTTTCAGCATGGTAGTCCATGAATGAAGAAAACTCAGACTGTGATAGGAAGTGATGATGCCTTTATGTGGGTATGGTTTGGATTTGTCCACCCTTAATAATGAAAATTTTCAGCAGTTTGGTTTGCTTTGTAAACAAACATATAAACCCACTGAGGTGATGCGTCTTTGGCCTGAACTGTTTTGCAATATTCATGAAATGAAATGAAGCGTTAATTTGTTATGCTGATAACAAGTGCCCGCGGCTGAAAATGAAGGTTGCTCTCATTTGGTATGCAGTGTTTTTCATTCCAGAAGGATTAAACAGTGCTTGACTCTGTTAATTAACATTATAAGTATGCGGCAGGCTTGTGTCAGAAGTACTTGTGTTGGTCATTCACAGAGGTGAATGTCTAATGAAGGGTAACTAGGTGACACACTTGGTTATATTATCTGGTATTCATGCAGGATACCAGTAGAAGTTTTGACCAAGAGGCAGGTGTGTGTGTGTGTGTGTGTGTGTTGTGTGTGTGTGTGTGTGTGTGTGTGTTTTTGGAATCAGTGACTGAATGTCTTTAGAGTTCTGTCCCAGAGCATGTTTTCGGTGTGTTTTGTTTATTTTCTTTTTTTCAATCCTACCTGACCGATCAGTGCTTTCCTTGGCTGCTGTCACAGGCTTGCACTGGACTGAACCTTTTTGTGAAGGAGACATGCTACTGTTCCAGGAACGTGACTGGGATCGAGAGCGCATTGAGCTCCTGACGGAGGAGAACGCCCGCCTGGAGTTTGAGAAGAAGACCAGCATGAATGAGAGCGCCAGCCTGGAGCAGGAACTGGAGGATGCTCGCGCTAAAGTGGGAAGTGAGTCGTCTCGCACAGCAGAAGTCTTCAGTCACATGGAAATGTCTTTTTATCTTGTGTTCTTTGCTTGTTTGGTTTTTTTTTTTTGCTGTCCCAAAGTTTTGCTAGTCGATGTTGTTACTGTTGTAGCCTGACCCAAGCAGCATTGTTCTTAAATTTACTTCACAATATTTGTATCACATTTTTGTGTGGTTACTTTATTGCATATTTCATTGATTAAACAGTACAGATCCTCTTCAAAAAGAGACTGATAAGTAGAAATAAGTCAGTTGTTCTGCTGACTTCCAGGAATCCTCCATAAAACACACGCACTCATGCATGCACGCGGGCATGCACACACGCGCACACACACGCACGCACGCATGCACGCACGCACACAGACACACACACACACACACACACACACACACACACACTGGAAGGATTCTCATTCACATGATTCACTGAAACAGTATCTCCCATCTCCTTTCCTCCAATCTGATGTTGTCTTATCCAAGTTGTGGCATGTGGTATTGACAATCACTGTTGTTGTATTATGGTAGATATGAAAGGCTCCCTGTCGGACCAACTGACCGAAACCTCCAACGCCAAAATTCTTCGCATGGAGCTGGAGAACCAGCGCCTGACGTCCAAGCTGCGAGAGATGCAGGAAGGGGCCGCATCCACTCGGCCGAAGTCAACCTGCAGCTGGAGAAAGAGAACCAACGTCTTGTGAAACGCATTGAAAAACTCCAGGAGTCGGTTCAGGTAAGAGGCAATAGTGCGGGATAAAGAGGTATGGATGCTCCGCAGCTTGCTGACCACTCTGTGTCCCCTCAACTGTAGGCATGATGATGATGATCGGATGTTAAGCAGAATTTTATCCTTCCTTCCTTTTACTCGTGTGTCTCCCTTTTCTGAAATCCTCAGAAGGGGATCAGCAGAATGGATGGTTGTAAACACCTCAGCTTGAAATGCTGGAATTAGTGTTCCAGTGCTGGCAGGGGATGAAACTAGACTGCACTTCAGTATATTTTGTCATGTAGCACAGCATAGCTGAGACTGAGTGTCCATGGCAGTTCAGTTGGCAGTGGGAGTATTTTTAGGGGTGCTCCTCTTCTCTTCCAGTATCTGAAGTTGACCAAGGAGGAGAAATCTACCCCATGTGGATTTACAAACTGGGAAGAGGAATCTTGTTTGCGTGGATAATTACTTGACAAGTATTTCATCACTGGGTCAGCCTGGTATTCCAGTCTTAAGTGCTTCAGATGGATTTACCATGTCATGTACAAGATCAGACGACCATGTTGGACAGCAGGTAGAGGTCACGTACACTGGCAGGAAAAAACCACCTTTCCTTGCTGTTGTTTAACACTGTGAGTTTGCCTGACCAGGGCCTGCGTCTTCCCATCATGCGAGCCAGGCCATGGTACAGAGTGCAGCAGAGGCAGACCTAAGAAGTGGTGGGTGGACACTGTGCAAGCCTGAAATGTCTGTTCCGTGGCACACGACTAAGGTCAGAGGACTGTGGAGATTCCTGATGGCCCAGGACATCATCACAGCTCCCCTGTGGATGACTGCCCTTGGGGTGGTCGTAGATTGTTGATGACATGGAATGGTCCACCATATGATTTGTGGACAAATGAACATGGTGGTGTGATTGTTTTCATTTTAGTGACGTGTGCAAACTAACAATCTGATTCCCAGAAGAGCAGCCAGTGCTGGGTGTGGTTTGGGGAGTGTTGTTTGTGCATTTGGTGTGGTTTGGGGAGTGTTGTTTTGTGCATTTGGTGTGGTTGTGGGGAGTGTTGTTTTGTGCATTTTGTAGGTCTTTTGTTTGTCTGTTGTTTGTCATATACTTAATGAAAATTATGTGTGTGCTTTCTTGTGTAATAACAAACCCGTTACTTTCCACTCTTTGTCGTGTATTCATTTTTTTTTTTTTTTCTGTCTAAACACATGTCCTAGCTCCTGTCAAAGCCACTGCTACAGAACATGCTGGTTTATAGTAAAAAAAACCAAAATTCATATAACCACCCTACTCCCTCCCCAGTTCCCCCACCCCCTCCAAAAGAAATAAAAAAAAAGCAGTAAGCTATGAGTTTGAGTTTACTCCTACTTCCCACCCTCCTTCACCTGTTCTGTTTTGTTCAGTCCATTATGGTCTCTGGAATGTTGTCACTGTACTGAGTTGCTCTCCCCCTGAACACTTGAACAAGATTTGAATATATCTGTTTTTACTAGATGTTGCAGTCATTAACTGCTAGCGCCTGGCATTGATGGTAGTCACTGTGGGTGTTAAGGTGTGTCATCATGGATGCCTGGCATTGATGGTAGTCACTGTGGGTGTTAAGGTGTGTCATGGATGCCTGGCATTGATGGTAGTCATGTGGGTGTTAAGGTGTGTCATCATGGATGCCTGGCATTGATGGTAGTCACTGTGGGTGTTAGGGTGTGTCATCATGGATGCCTGGCATTGATGGTAGTCACTGTGGTGTTAAGGTGTGTCATCATGGATGCCTGGCATTGATGGTAGTCACTGTGGGTGTTGGGGTGTGTCATCATGGATGCCTGGCATTGATGGTAGTCACTGTGGGTGTTAGGGTGTGTCATCATGGATGCCTGGCATTGATGGTAGTCACTGTGGGTGTTAAGGTGTGTCATCATGGATGCCTGGCATTGAATGGTAGTCACTGTGGGTGTTGGGTGTGTCATCATGGATGCCTGGCATTGATGGTAGTCACTGTGGGTGTTGGGGTGTGTCATCATGGATGCCTGGCTCCCTCTGTACACAGGAGATAGGCCAGAAGCTGCTGTCAGCGGAGGAGGAACAGCAGAAGATGGAAGGGGGAGCGCCGGGAGCTGCACCAGGCCTTGGAGGTGGTCAAGGAGAACTCGGAGCGGCAGGTGCGAGAACTGGAGCAGGAGAACACCCACCTGACAGAGACCGTTGAGGTAGGGGGAGACATGATGGCCAGGTGTGTGAGTGGTGTGGTGTGTGTGTGAGAGAGACAGAGACACAGAGAGAGTGTGTATGTGTGTGTGAGTGTAGTTTGTGTTCCCCATGTGTACATTCTGGGGATTATTCAGTCTATCCATGTTGACAGACCGGTGTCAGGTCTCGGGTGTAGGTCACAGAGGGAGAGGAGTGGGTATGTGGTTATCAGGGATCACCTCACCTTGTGGGCAGACACACTGCATCGTCAGCACAGTTTTGTTTGTATTCATGTGTATTGCTGCAGGGTATGGTATTGTGTTGACCTGCACTGTACTGTATTGTAGCATAATATATATTCTATGGTATCATATGGTAACATATTATAATGTATTTCATTGTCTTGTAATGAGTCATATTGTTGTGTATTGTTTTGTGTCATATTGGAATCACATTGTATGTTATAGCACATTGCATAGTATTGTTTCACAGCTTATCCTCTTTTTACTGCCAGTTAGTGTTGATTATACTGTCTTGCATCATATTGAATTGTTATTGGTATTGTATTGTGTCACTTCATATTCCTTATAGAAATCTCTCCTGTCCCGGGGAAAAGTATGCCATCATTATACAGCATATAAATTTTTTTTTTCCTCTGGGTTTCATTTTGTTAACCAATCAAAATTAAATTTTTCTACAAATTTTGTGGGAATTCAATCTTTTCTTTTTGCTTGTGCAATTGTTTTTGATTTGTCTAGTTGCAAAGTGAGGCAACTGCAGGCGTAAATATAAACAAATTTGAATGTAATTTAAATGTTGAATGAAAGCGAGGCTGTCAAGCAGGAGACAGTGTGTGAGTCGAGGTAATAATTATCATTGTTACTACCTTCACTTACATTGTCTCCCTTCTTGACAGCCTTGTTTTCATTCAACCACCCATCTTGTGCTGAAGTAAAAGAAGATAAGTGATCGCTCGTTTGTTTTCGTTGTCCTGAGTGTTTTGTGTCGTGCCTGAAGAAGACCTAGGAGGTCGAAACGCGTCGTGTTTTGTCTTGAGATTCGTTTGTCTACGTTTTCTTGGCGGTTTGCTATTAATTACATTTGACATTTATTTTGTCAGTCTGTCCATCTGTGCGCAAAATATCAGGCAAAAAGTACGGTGGGTATATTGATCACAGCGTGCAGGGTGGTTTGTAGGGTCATCAACTGAAAGTGCACAATGCTGAGATCTCTACATGCGGAACTGAACATGAAGGGCAACCTGTGCATATGTGTCAGATCAGCATCTCTCCTCTCATTTATTTTGGGGTTGCTGTGTCTCTTGGCTGTGAAATGAGGAGGGGAAAAAAAACGAGAGACCATGAAGAAATCCTGGTGCTGACCTTTTTACCCGTATGATTCGCCATATTTTGTACTCATATTTGGTTAAAAAAATACAAGGAATATGACAAACTGGAGAAGAAAAAATTTCAAGAAAAAAACTTCTGGAGACGATTCTTGAGCGGTAATTGCACTTGTGGATTGTAACCGTGGTACAGGCTTTGACCAAAGAGCAACAACACTCTGCTAACTTTCGCGTGTGAAATCGCATTAGGCAGTGTTTCTTCAACAACATGCCCTGAAACAACAACAAAAATGTTTAAGGGGTTGAAAACCTCTTATGTCCACCCATCAGTACATTGTCCCTAATTCAGGTCAGAGGAAGCAAAGGCTGCAGAAGAAGAGGAATGGGTTTTGCCCTTCATCACACATTTCCTGGAGACTGAACCTCAAACAGTTCTTTGCCCCAGTGGGCATCCCGCTGTGGGATTTCATAATTTGATCAATTCTAGGAATTGGTTATTAAAAGTTTATGTGGTGATTTGTTCAGTAGAACAGTATGTTTGTGCACTTTCGTAGGGATTTTGCTCCAAGTGAATCAGATCCTCAGATTTCTGTTTCCATCTGTCTGTCGGTCTTTCTTGTCAGTGAAACACTTTATCTGTTGAGGAATATACCAACAACAAAAAAGATGTTAAATCTATCCGAATGAGGGGGGAAAAATCATGTCATATGGACACACATACATCAGTACACATGACAAAATCCCATAACAAAATATATGTGCAAGCACACATGCACACAAACACCCTTACAAATACAAATGCATGCATGATCAGGCTCAAAATTGCACACTTGCTCAAACACACACACATAATCTCACACACAGTGCCATACTCACACATTCATAGCAGTTGCTGGAATGGCTGTTTGCAGGTCTTACGAGAGCGCAACGAGAAAACTAATGATGCTCGGACCAAGGAGCTGGAGCGTGAGAACAAACGATTGACAGAGACTGTCACTGCCAAGAACACACAGCTCTCCAAAATGGAGTTCGAGGGCCGGCAGCTGCAGCGCTTTACTCCAAACTGAAAGAAAATGTGCACCGCATATCTGAACTGGAAATGAGAATGGCAGCCTTGAGAAGGAGAACAGCGACCTTCACCAGAAGGTGGCCACCTTGCAGCAGACTTGTGAGAAACTGGAACGCGTGGAACATGAGTTTTCAGACATGGAGGTGGGAAAACCGCAAACTACAGAAAACAGTGGAAGTATTGCAGGTGCTGTAAAACGTAAAGAAGAACTGGAACAGCAGAACATCAACCTGACTGTGGAGAAGCAGAAACTGGAACGGACTCTGGAAAACCTGAAAGGGTTCCTCCACCAAGGTGGCTGAGCTGGAGAGTGAGAAGGATCTACTGAACAAGGAGATCCAGCAGGTCCGCAAGCTGCTGGAATCGCAGAAAGCTCAGAAAGTCAAGCAGGAGCAGCTGGAGTTTGAACTGCTAGACCCTGGACAACGAGAACCAGCGCATCCAGAAGACCCTGGAGGTGACTACCAAGCGACTGCAGCAGCTGGAGAAGGACAATGCTGACATTGAGGCTGAGAACGATCAGCTCCAGAAACAGATCGAGGCCTTCAAGATGTCCTCCAAAAAGCTGGAGGATCGAGAGAAGGGGGTCTCAGGAGCTGGAAGGGGAGCTGGAGCGCATGCAAAAGGGCAAGGAGACGCTGGAAAAGGGAGAACCGCAAGCTGCGTCAGGCCCTGGACGTGAAGGAGACCTCGCTGGACGAGGCGACGGCCAAACTGCGCTCCCTGGAGCAGGACCACAAGATGGTGAAGAGGAACCTGGATCAGATGTGCAGTATGACAGGCCGCGTGAAGGAGCTGGAGAAAGAGAATAAGGACATGTTCACAGAAATGAATGCAGACCGTAAAACTGTGGCCACCCTGAGAGAGGTGAAATCCACTTGGATATCACCGTGTGTGTGTGTGTTTCAATGTTTGGCTCTTAGGAATGGGTAAAGGATGATTTAGGTCTCTTTTTAAACACTGAAGAACATGAGTAAGGGGAATGGTATGTGCTATTTCATTACTTGATGGACAGACATAGCAGAGGTAAGAGAAATCACAAAGTGTAACATGAATTCATCATTTCTGATTCATGGATGGTGGGTTAGTCACATTTTGCTTGGGGTCTGTGTTTTGTCTGTTGTGTGGTGGATAAATTCTAGTCTTCAAATTGTACTAGCTTTACCTTTGTTCTGTTATTTTCTACCTTTCATGCATGCAGAAAACTTGATGCTCTTCTGCTGAGACGCTTGAACATTTCCAGGTTCCCTGGTGATATTGGGAGCACAGGCAGATCACTGTGTCGGGAAAATATCTCTGTATTGTTGAGTTCCCACTAACACTCAATCCACTGCATGATGAATCTGGTTATCTACCTAAACCGCAACCCTTGATTGATGAGATCTTGTAGGCTTCTGCAGTGTTTCAAATGTAGCCAAATGTTGTTTGGTGACTCTTCCTCTTTCTCCCAGTTTTATCACATTGGTGGACAATCCATGTGGGGTCTATGTCATTTGCTCCATATTGAATATTCACCAGTGGACATGGGTCTGCTGCTTACACCCTCTTCATGTACCTTCTCGTGCCCCATAGATTGTAAATCTACTCGACTTGGCACAGTGGTTAATGTTGCTGATTAATGGAAGCATCTTTGAGAATATTTCTCAAATTTCCTGACCAACACTGCAGGTGTCTGTATATCTCAGTCCTTTTTGATGCAGGAATATGTTATGAAACTGAGTATAGAGTACAGCCCTGTAATTCAGTATCAGAGCAGGATGGAACTCCAGGGCATCATCTTCATCATCCTCGCCCTCATCGATCAGCATTTTGAAAATGGTGTCAAGTGTGTGGTCCTTCACGCCCTGCTGTTAGGTAACTTCATTATTTATTTCCTTTATATTTCTTGGTGAGTTGGCATTGAGGTCATGTTGTTGGGGAATTCATGAGGACTGTCACTGGGATGCTCACTCTTTCTGGCTCAGCGACTAAGTAATTATTGTCCAATAGAGAGCTTAGTAGGTGGTGTCCTGTATATGATGGATCAAAGCAGACACCAGTGAACACCACTGGAGTGACTTACCAGCAGTGCAGTGTCTCCTCTGGTGGGCTGCTTCATAGTGACTTGACACTGGGTTTCCCTGTGGATTGCCGGTGCTGAGGCTGTGACGGGACACACCAGGATGTGACTGTGGATGGGAGTGGTTTGGGTGTGAAGCCTCTGGAATGGCTGAAGATGTGACGGGACAAACCAGGATGTGACTGTGGATGGGAGTGGTTTGGGGTGATGCCTCTGGAATGGCTGAAGATGTGACGGGACAAACCAGGATGTGACTGGGGGATGGGAGTGGTTTGGGGTGATGCCTCTGGAATGGCTGAAGATGTGACGGGACAAACCAGGATGTGACAGTGGGGTGGGAGTGGTTTGGGGTGATGCCTCTGGAATGGCTGAGACTGTGACGGGACAAACCAGGATGTGATTGTGGATGGGAGTGGTTTGGGGTGATGCCTCTGGAATGGCATGGAAGAAGCAACAGCAAGAATGAAAACAAAAATCTTGAATGTTATCATTCTTGTTTCTCTTTTGTTGATTCATGAATGTCTGCCCAAAACATTATGATGCTAACATCGAAACCTGCCGCCATAAGCTCATGCAACAGGAACATGCAAAGATTTATTCAGGAAAATAAACACATGTGTGGTTGAAAGGCATACTAAGAATTCACTCCCTTTTTAAAAAATGTACCAGGAGTACATTCGACATTAGCATGTGTAGACGTATGATGCATGCAGGGGTAATATGTGATGGTTTATATTCATTCTAGAATTGTTAGCCAAGAATGTATTTTTAAGACCAAACCTGTGGTTTGTGTGGAGAAGGTTGTGATGGGTTGTACTAAAGCCTACATGCAGGAATTCATTCTGCAGGAGCTGGTGAAAGAGAAGATCCAGGGCCAGGAGCTCAGCAACCAGCTGGAGAAGCTGCACCAGGAGCTGGAACACATCGGCATCAACCGCCAGAAACTGGCCATGGTGGAGCAGTCCCAGGATGAAAGGTCAGTCCGACAGGTGGAGGTGAAATGTCACAGTTCTGAGATATCTTCCTCTGCTATTGCTTGACTGACTTGTTGTTTGTCAGTGTCTCATGATTGTTGGTTAAAAACTCGACAGACATGAAGTGCCACTCCGCTTGTTTTTTGAATAGATGTCACAATTAAACTGGCTTTGTCTTTACAGAAATGATTCAATATTCAAACACTTCATTGTCCCTTGAAAAAAAGTGCTGAGGAAATTGGGAAATGTGTCTGCTGCAGTGTGACAAACGTCAGTGATAGACAAGTTTAAACAGATTATTACATTGAGTTTAGTCATGAATATGTAGAGTTAAAGAAGAAATCGACTCATTAACGCATATTATTTTACTCAGCAGTGAAACACTCAATGGAATACACTGTTCTAGTTTTATGTCTAGTGTGTTTAGATGATACTGAACAGATATGAAAACAGTGGAGATGAACCACCATCTGGTATTAGAATGTATGACTTAGAATTGGTGTGTAAGTATTTGTTTTACTTGATGATGATAATTATGTTAGACAGGCAGATAACTGTAGATTTTTTAAGTAAGTTTTCTAGTTGACTGACGTTAATTCATGGAGGATAAAAGGTGGACGGGGATGGTGTCAGTATTATGATTTTGGGGGTAATGAAAATAGAAACTGAGTAGAGAAGTCTAGTGGTATGATTATTTTGTGGTGACTTTTGCAGTCGACTGAAGGCCCTGGAGAACCTGATGCAGGAAACGCTGAAGAAGAACAGTGAGATCAAGGATGAGAAGATACAGGCTTGGAGACAAGGTGTGGCTCACGCTGTTTGTTTGTTTTTCTTCTGATGTGCAAGGTGTCACACTGTCACTCTTGCATACCCGCATTCATGACAGCATTTACTCCATACGCACACGCAATCTTTCCAAACAACCAAAAGGCGCACTACCGAATGTTTTTCTTCTCCCCCTCCTCCTTCGGGGAAAAAACAATTTACTAAATCATCAACCACTTGTAAACAGAGTTTACAACTGTATCTCTCTCCACACTGAGAGACAAATAAATCTGCACACAGGTATCTCTCCTCACGTCGGGAGACAAATCAATCTTCCCACATGTATCTCTCCTCACACCGAGAGACAAATCAATCTTCACACATGGATCTCTCCTCACACCGAGAGACAAAATAGTCTTCACACTTGTATCTCTCCTCACACCGAGAGATAAAATATTCTAGTTCCGCTGCTATAGAGCTATGGCCTTCACATTCCGTTATCCAAAAAAAATCCGAACCAGGAAATACATAACTCCCGTAATCACTGAGGACCTGCCTGCCTCAAGAAAAAGCTCCCCTGCTTTCCTCAATTCCCTGTCTCTCTTAGACAATAACTGCCCCCTCGAACTCCTCCTGTCCTGGAGATACGAGTCCGACTTCTCTTCCTGGAGTTCTTCTGTCTCTTGAGAAACGACGAGCTTCAACTCCTCTCCCTGGAGTTGGTACTGGCTGGGCTGAACTACCAGTGTGTTCCTCACACCATGGCCATCTTCAACCACCTCACGGGGTGAAAGGTGAAGGGTGAAGGGCGAAAGGGTAAAAGGGTGAAGGGTGAAGGCTGAAACACGAATAAGGTTCGTGTAAGTAACCTTCTTAATTCAACATATGAATTCTTTCTTTCTCTTTTCTTTAAGTTTTCCCCTGTAGCTTTCCCCAACTATCTATCACTCACCTGGTAATGACGGGTTTCAGCAAAGAGGACCACCGTCCTGACAGTTCGAGTCTCTAGGCCATCTGCTGGTTAAAACTGACTCTTTCCCCCCTTCTCCTAGTGAGTGCATACTCAGTGTTCAAAACACATGACCAGCACCTTACCTTACCAGCCCTTGTTAAACTATCACTCAGTGGTCACTTTCACCCAATGACCACATTCGTTTCTTGAATGAGTCATACTCCACAATTATTTGGGGACGCCCGCTAAAACTAGTCAAGCCACATGAATATTCTTCCTTTAGTTGTGGCACGGGGAAATGATTCATATCATTAACTAACATGCGATGGAGCGTCACATGCCTTGATGTGAGGCTACGTCACATGACACCCCCCATCCTGGGATGAAAAAATTTTCTCCGGAAAATTTTTTAAAGTATATACAACTTCACTTAAACACAATCTTCAGCCATGAATCTCAAAATGTGTAACCATCACACATGATTCACCAAATTAATAATCAACGTATAGAATCAATCATCATGATCCACCATAATAGCATATTTCAAACTTTCAGTCTTTCTAAAAAAAAAACATTCATAATTGATCACCACATCTCACAAAATACATTTCACAATTACATGGATAAAACAATTAGGGATATCAACAATTCAAAGCACAAATTGTGTTCATACATTAAGATGTGAAGCACATTTTCCTTTGATCTTTGTCTCACATCATATGTTTCAAAACCCTCATGAAAATGAGAATATTTCCAAGTGTAAATGTTTCTCAATAGACATGTAACCAAAATAAACATAGTTTAAACATAGTTTCTTTTTCCCACATGTAGTGTTATAGTCCATTGAAAAGTCACATGCTTCCCATTGTTGACAATGACAAATGAAAACAATTGGGTTTGTCTCATTGCACAATCAAAACATGTGTAATACATTCTAAAGAGTTATTTGCTCATCACACATACATATAGATTCATCTTCACAAGCAAATTAGACATAAATAGTACTTGATTTTTTCCATTGTTTACCAAAGAATAAATATGTATTACATCAACATCAAGTAGTTGTTTGCTTGCAAAACATATAGTCACTTCAACAAGCAAATTATGCATAAATACCACTTGATTTAAATCGTCAGTAGCATACAATACACCGTCAAAAGTGATCACACCGTAATCATTAAGAAAGACAAAAAACAGGAATAGTCTTTCCCTTGAAGACAGTTACATTTGTCCATGAATATTCACGCACGTGACAACAAATCTGCCATGACATTTTGTGTTCCAGGCACTGGTTCAACAGTAAACTGGAATTCCTGCAATGCCAAAGACCATCTTAATAACCTGCTGTTCTTAGTCTTGACGATTTCAAGAACGTCAGTGGCCTATGGTCAGTCTGTAACTGAAACTTTCTTCCCAGTCAAGAACCTGGCGAACTTCTCACATGCCCATACAATAGCCAAGCACTCTCTCTCAACCACCTCTTTTTTTGCAAAGGGGAGGGGGTATGGTCTGGTTCGCACTGGTATTTCAGAAGTTAACTGAATACTATGGGTTCAATACCAGTTACTGTACCTGGGGTATCCGTCAACACATCCTGAAAGCCTTTCAAAATGTCTTTGAGCTGTTCTGTTTGACTTGTAGACAAATCATTCGACAGAACCACATCCTCATAGGTTTCACCTTTGATAGACAGAATAGGAAGGGGTACAACATCATCTGCACTGGTAGATGTTAACATTCCTACATTTGCTGTTTTCATAACCTTTGATCTGTCCCTGTACGTTACATCGGGTACAAATTCATCACTGATAATGTCTGTCATGTTGACATCAGTTTCTGACATAGGACATATCCACTCAACCGACGGGTTGATGGCAACATTTGTACGTTCAACATACTTCTTCAACATGTTCACATGAAATACCTTCTCAGTGTTTGCCATTATTGATCTTATAATTTACTGCAGAAAGCTTTTCGACCACCTGAAAAGGACCCTTCCACATAACACGAAGCTTGTTATGTTCATCAGTTAGTAGCACAAGAACTTTATCCCCTACACTGAAGGAACGTGCCTTTGCTTTTCTGTCTGCAAAGACCTTGTACACATCTGTTTTCCTATCAGCTGACTGTTGAGCAAGCTCACATGCATCCTTCAAACGATTATGCAGTTCATAAACGTATTGGTAAACAGTTTTACTGTCAGGTATGTCCGTCTTCTCCGTCCATTGTGTCATCAATAGATCCAAAGGTCCCCTTGGTGAGTGTCCAAAAAGAACTCAAATGGTGAGAATCCCAGCGTTTCGTTCGGCATTTCCCTGTATGCAAAAGCAAAGCCGGTACGAAACGATCCCATTCCTGGGGCTCTTGCCTTGCAACCTTTCTCAACATGGACTTTAACGTTCCATTGAAACGTTCAACCATGCATTCGATTGGGGATGATATGGCGTGGTTGAAATGGAAGAGATTGACAACAGTCTGTAAATTTCTCTCATGAGATCAGAAATGAATTGCGTTCCACAATCCGAGAGAATTTCGTCTGGAAGACCCACTCTGGAAAAAATTGCAAGTAAGGCTTCAGCGACAGATACTGTATCAATTTCTTCAGTGGAATCGCTTCTGGATACCTTGTTGCTGTATCCACCAAAGTCAAGATATAGCGATATCCGAAGAAGACAGTGGTAGCGGTCCAACAAGATCAATAGCTACCTTCCGAAATGGAACGGAAATGAGAGGCATTTTGTGCAAAGGTGCACATGGGACGCGACCTTTCTGAGATGTCTTTTGGCAGATGTCACATGAACGGCAGTATTCTGTTACTTCCTTTGTGACACCTGGCCATAAAAAGAATCAAGAACTCTCTTTGATGTTCTTTTGATCCACAGTGACCAGCGAACAATGCATCATGTGCCGTGTGTAGCACTGTTTCTCTAAGTGGTTTTGGAACCACAACTTGTCTGTTGTCCTGTCCAGGTACACACCTGTAGAGAATGTTAGAGTCCAGTATGTACGTTGGTTTGTCCGTTTGTACGTCAGTGACAGTCTGTTTAGCAGCAGAAAGTATTGTCGTCAGCGTCTCGTCTTTTCCCTGCATTTCTTTTAAATCATCTGGGGTAATCTGGAGTTCATCCAGTTTTGAGACTTTTAGCGGCTTTGTAGCCTTTCCCTGCTCTATGATGTTTGATCTAGTACTCACAAGACAAGGAACAAACGATCCTCCAGCACCACCATGTACTGTAGCGACACCTGGCAAATTGCCCAAGATCAAGTCGCAGACTGGGTTATCAATGACACAGGCGGTAAGAAACCCGGGAGTAGTACGGTGTGTCGACTGAAATTTTCGCCAGCGGAAACGTTTCAATCTTGCCTCCAAACGACCTACACTTTTGGACAGTGTTGAGATACTGGTCTTGAAGCACGAAAGATTTCCGTACACCAGCAGTGGTGCACCCAGTGTCTCGCAAAACCGAAGCCTGCAATCCATTGATGGCTCCGTTTTCTAACACCAGTCCATCAACAGATTGATCTGGTGTCAAAACAAGGCCTTCTTCACAATCAGTGGAGACTAATGCGGGTTTTGAATCACCCGGTCTGAAAGGGCAATTCTGTTTCAGATGGAACTTGCCATCACAAAAGAAACAGCGCATTGTCTGATCGGCAAACTGACTGATTTTGTGAACCTCTGTTCTGGCCACGAACTGGCCCAAAAGGTCTACGTGGTGGTCGTTGTCCACGACCTCGGAACGTTTGCTGAGAAGTAACGGGTCCCGTCCGGCGGTGAGTACTGGTATTGACGAAAGTCACTCGAACCGCGGAAAGATCCCTGTCCGTTCCTAGGATAGGTATATCCTTGAGGACTCAAAAATGACCCACGATTTCCTTTCCTGTAACTTCCCTGTCCTGATGGGATAGTACATGACGCATGAGACTCAAAGATGGAAAATTCTCCTTTCCTAGCCACGCCCTTATCTGGGTGAGCGATACAATACTGATCAGCCATCTGACACATTTCCTCCACGTTTTCAAATTGCCTTCTTTAAGGAAAGTGGCCAGATCTTTGCTCACGCTCTGGAAAAGTTGTTCTCTAAGAAGGAGATCTCGCAGTGACTGAAAAGTCTTGTTCGTTTTAGATAAATCGATCCATCGATCCAAACAATGACTCATGCGGATCAGAAACGACGGAAACGATTCTCCTTTTTCAGGGCGCACAGAACGGAAAACGTTCGTGAAACGATCAGCAGAACATTGAAATTTCTTGAGGAGTTCTATCTTTCAATTGATCCCAAGTTAAATTTGTTTCGCTGCAAGTGAGTGGTACAATGTCAAAGCGCTACCCTTAAACAACGACGCAATGTACAATGTCCACTTTTCCTTTGGCCAACCACAAGACGTTGCGTGACTTTCAAATCGGAAAAGAAAACTATCAATGTCATCCGTTTTTTCCTCAAAAGGCGGCAACTTTGGAATATATGCCGCTTTTGGTTGAGGCATGGCTGCGGAACCGACTGGTGGAGGTTCTCTCCGATGCCTGGATTTTTTTAATTTCAGCATCAGTCTCTAGTTCTAACTGCCTCAACTTAAATTGACGTTCTCAGCTTCAGCTTCCCTCTGTAATCTTTTTTCTTCAATTTCAGCTTCCCTCTGTAATTTATTTTCTTCAGCTTCCCTCTGTAGTCTATTTGCTTCAGCTTCAGCTTCCCTCTGTAATTTATTTTCTTCAGCTTCCCTCTGTAGTCTATTTGCTTCAGCTTCAGCTTCCCTCTGTAGTCTCCTTTCTTCACTTTCTAGTTTCCTTTGATTTTCCTCTCTCTCTCTTAGCCTGTCTGCCCTATCTGTGCATTGTTGCACATAATTAGTAAGTTTTTCTCCATCCAAACCCAAGCGTTCCGCTTGTTTAACATATTTATCAAAATCATCCATAATGAACCGTCAAATATAAACACCAAACAATCTCAAAGTATGAATAAAAATAAGGCGATATATGATAATGTTATGTTTCCCAAAACCGTAATTATAGTATATACAAATACAGAATTCAATTTCCGGTGTAAACAGAAAACAGCTTACTTAAACAGGGTAGATATGAAATCCAAGGAATGTATTTTCCAAAAATAATTTGCAACTGCTATCAATTTGGAATTTAGAAAACAAAATGAAGTTTAATGCAAAACTGTTTCCCTTAAGAAAGGAAATAAACACAATAAAGTTTTCTGAAAATAAATTCTTTATAAAAGTTTTTAGTTCTTAAATGTTCTTGTTGTCAGTCTTTCTTTCTTACTTACTTTCAAATGAATTTACAAAACAAATGTACCGCCTTATACAAAAAATGAATATAAATTTACAAAACAAATGGAAGCACAAACCAATTAAAAAGAGGGGAAGAAACACAAACTAGCGGAAATCCTACCTAAAAGATGAAAATGTAGAAAAGAAAACTAGATAGGCGCTTATTGAGGAAGGTTTAAGAGGTTTTGAAAAAGGGGGTGAAAAGGAAATGAAAGGATACACAGGACCGGAACAGCAAGAGGAAATCAAGAAAAGCAAAAGAAGCCCACAGACAGCACCCTAGTGGTCACTGTCTCCCGTGAAACTGGAGACGGGAAAAACAAATCACTGCACAATATACACCACACTACAGTAATAATACAAAATATTAAACAATCAATCAATAAATGCACATTCACTCAAACTCAAAGAAAATCTCGCACCACACCCAGAAAAAAAAAATTGATCAAAAGATAAAGATGTTTATTTGGACAGAGCGGTAATCAACTCCACCACCTACACTATTAGCGTGACGGAGGAGAAGTTGATCCCACACTCTGAGGGGCAAGGGGAAAAATCAAACTGAAACAATAGGAAAGCGAAAGAAATAGATATTTATGAGAAGGGAAAGACTATTGACTCCCCAACGCCATGTCCCCCTGCTAAACGCAGGAAGAGGTTGGGGCTATCAGTCCTGGGAAAGGGGACAAAAATTCTAATCCTATAGGGGAAGGAAAACGACTCCTCAACGCCCTGCCCCCTTGCTGCCAGGTTCGAGCAAGAGGAGGTTGAGGCTATCGGTCCTGAGGTGGGGAAGGGTCAAAAAGAAATCTTACAAAAAAAAAAAACCCTTAACGGAGCAGAGCAACCAAAAGAATCTCAACCACCTTAAACACACATAGAAATAGCAAAAACAACAACAAATGCAAATATTATACACAATCAATAATCACTAATTTCTTTTTTTTTTTCCCTCCCTCAAACCCTTGAGGGCACAAATAGAAATCCTTTTTTTTTTTCTTCCTCAAACCCTTGAGGGTACAAATAGAAATCTTTTTTTTTCTCTTCCTCAAACCCCTTTAGGGTACAAATAGAAATCTTTTTTTTTTTCCTCCTCAAACCCTTGAGGGTACAAATAGAAATCTTTTTTTTTTTCCGGGGAAACAAACGGCAGCTACGCCGGTGAAATTGGAGTCGGGGTCACCACTGTCACACTGTCACTCTTGCATACCCGCATCATGACAGCATTTACTCCATACGCACACGCAATCTTTCCAAACAACCAAAAGGCGCACTACCGAATGTTTTTCTTCTCCCCCTCTCCTTCAGGGAAAACAATTTACTAAATCATCAACCACTTGTAAACAGAGTTTACAACTGTATCTCTCTCCACACTGAGAGACAAATAAATCTGCACACAGGTATCTCTCCTCACGTCGGGAGACAAATCAATCTTCCCACATGTATCTCTCCTCACACCGAGAGACAAATCAATCTTCACACATGGATCTCTCCTCACACCGAGAGACAAAATAGTCTTCACACTTGTATCTCTCCTCACACCGAGAGATAAAATATTCTAGTTCCGCTGCTATAGAGCTATGGCCTTCACATTCCGTTTATCCAAAAAAATCCGAACCAGGAGAATACATAACTCCCGTAATCACTGAGGACCTGCCTGCCTCAAGAAAAAGCTCCCCTGCTTTCTCAATTCCCTGTCTCTCTTAGACAATATACTGCCCCCTCGAACTCTCCTGTCCTGGAGATACGAGTCTCGACTTCTCTTCCTGGAGTTCTTCTGTCTCTTGAGAAACGACGAGCTTCAACTCCTCTCCCTGGAGTTGGTACTGGCTGGGGCTGAACTACCAGTGTGTTCCTCACACCATGGCCATCTTCAACCACCTCACGGGGTGAAAGGTGAAGGGTGAAGGGCGAAGGGTAAAAGGGTGAAGGGTGAAGGGCTGAAACACGAATAAGGTTCGTGTAAGTAACCTTCTATAATTCAACATATGAATTCTTTCTTTCTCTTTTCTTTAAGTTTTCCCCCTGTAGCTTTCCCCAACTATCTATCACTCACCTGGTAATGACTGGTCAGCAAAGAGGACCACCGTCCTGACAGGTTCGAGTCTCTAGGCCATCTGCTGGGTTAAAACTGACTCTTTCCCCCCTTCTCCTAGTGAGTGCATACTCAGTGTTCAAAACACATGACCAGCACCTTACCCTTTCCAGCCCTTGTTAAACTATCACTCAGTGGTCACTTTCACCCAATGACCACATTCGTTTCTTGAATGAGTCATACTCACAATTATTTTGGGGACGCCCGCTACACTAGTCAAGCCACATGAATATTCTTCCTTTAGTTGTGGCACGGGGAAATGATTCATATCATTAACTACATGCGATGGAGCGTCACATGCCTTGATGTGAGGCTACGTCACATGACAGTTTTACTTCAAGTCCTTCTGGACAGTAATCTGAAGTTTCTGTCAGTGGGATGGGTTCAACCTATGGAGAAGAACGAACAAACATTGAGAAATAAATTAATATAAGATGATACTTGGCACCAATTTAATACATAGTTCAGTCATACGTGTAAACACATGCACGCACGCACGCACACGC
>CM031605.1:18689810-18692310 GCA_018398815.1 Conus ventricosus
TCCGTGAGTCAGCCTGCGACCATTCACACATCCACACAGTCACAGGGATATATGTTATGTGCCAGGCTTTGTGGTCAAAGGAAAGAAAGAAACCATAATATTCAGGACCATAAGGCGCTTTGCTTTATAGGGTTCACTCTGGAAATGCCAAAAAGAAATAAGAATTTTAGGAGTACATAGCGAGCAGCATAATATAATGAAAACAATCAAAGTGAAAAAGACCAAAATGCAAATAAAATAAGTACACTTTTGTTTTTGGAAAGCCCTGATCAATTTACTTGCAAACATACTGCATGTGCGTGCATGCCTGCATACATACTGTGTATACAGTTATCATCCCCATTGTTCATTTCATGGTACAATATTGTAGATGTGTAGGTGGGCAGGGGTGGTGGTGTAGGTCCATGCAAATCCAATGTGTGATGTATTCCAGAATGCCACCTTGCTAGCAGACAACAGCAACCTCCAGGGCAACGTGACGTCCATGTCAGAGCAGTGTGAAAAGCTGGAGAAACAAGGGACCAGCCTTCAGCCCCAGAATTCACTGCTTCAAGGGCAGACCACTTCACTGCAGTCACATAATGCACAGCTGCAGGTATGAGAAGATGGAAACGTGGATAAAAAAAAAAAGTCTTGTGGAAAGAATTTTGGATGAGTTGACTTTTCCGTGAGTTCATCAATTTGTGACAAATGAAAGCAGTGGTATTTATTCTTTAACCGAAGCTCCTTGCTTTTCCTCTCTCTCCTCATATAAAAAAAAAAGGTGGGGGGGGGGGGTAAGGGGGAGTGGGGCATGTAGTTGAACGCAGGAGAGTTTGGCTGTTTAGCTTAAGGCTGTTGGTTCAGGATTCTTGTAGATTCTTGAATTATAATGGCTTGAAAACGCTATCTGTCCACTGAGAAGTAAATGGGTACCCAACTGAGATTAAGGAAGGTTAAGGTGTCAGAAAGAGATGGATGGGCTCCATGCTATGTAATGCCATGCCTAAATATGATGAATCTCTTAATGATTCACCACCCTTTAGGCTACTAGGCACCTATGGTTTTTTTGTAGGTTTGTCATGATTGTTACCGCAATTTTACTCTATTGGCAGCAATCCAAGTATGCAAATGCATACTTCATTTTTTAATAGGTGATGAGGTTTGGGTGAGGCATATCAAGTACAGAGGTCAGGAATATTTTTCGTCCCTTTATATTTCTCTCTCACCCATAAGACATTGAGCAGTGACTGACATGTGCAACCTGTGGATCGTCAGGTGGAGAACACAACCCTGCAGAGCAAGTGCATGTCGCTGACGGGAGAGAAGTCCGACCTGCAGGTCCAGCTGTCCAACCTGGAGACGGAGCATGACGTGCTGATACAGCGGCAGGAGGACATCACGGGGCGCTACAAGGCGCTGGGCCGTGACCATGACACCCTGCAGGACCTGCACAAACAGCTGACCATGGAGTACGAGTCGCTGATCTCTGAACACGGCTCCCTCAAGGCCGTGTACAAGTCTCAGAAAGCGGACTTGAAGGAGGCGCAGGATCAGCTGGAGGCTCTCTTACAGGTGGGTGATTCGTCTGGCTTCTGTGCCGCACCTGTTTTCTCTGTACTTGGGGGTAAAAAGAGTGGCTGCATGGAGAAAGGGAGACTGGTAGGATGGGGGTGTTGGAGGGTAGGAGAAGGCTAAGCTCCCCATCATAGAGTTTATGCATTGTAGACACAGTAAAATCATCTGATATTTTTCCAAATCTAAGGTACAGTGTAGAAACATGCATCAAAATGTTTGCACATAGGTATGCCTAGACATTTGATTAACCCTGCGCATGTTTGTTTTGACAGGCTCATGCGAGTGCTTGAAACTTGACTGAAAGCAGGAATAATCTGAAACATAGCCTCTCTGTACAATACAATAGACTTTATTCTGTCATAAAATCTGGTTTGTGTGTGAGTCGTTAGTATTAAAATGAAGGTGTGTTGTTGTTTTTTAAAAGAATTTTCTCTTACATAAAAAACTTGGATGAGAATAAGGTAGTCAAGCAAGAATTTTCAGTTTCATGAAGCACAACCGGCAACACCATCACCGAATGCTAGTCTCCAGCAAGATTTTGGTTAAAAATGGTAAGGTTCTCTCTGAAGAAAAAGCCAGTGGTACTGATAAAGGAAGATTCTATATGCATGTGAATGGGTAGGGGTGGGGATAGGAATGGGTGTTAAAGAAGGGTGGCATTTGTGTGATGGTCATACTGCTGTGCTGCTGTCAGAGGCATTTATCTTTTTTACAGATTTTTTTAGATTGAAAAAAAATGGCACCTTGTTATTTTTTTTTTCAACCTTTTCGGCGCATATGTGCACATGTGTGGATGTTGATTAGTTGCCTGTCTGTCTTTGGGAAAGTTCGGAAAGGTACTAGGTGGGCGTGTGCACAAACATTACTTCTCTCCTGTAGACACTGAGAGAGAGAGAAGTAATGTTTGTGCACATGCCCACCTAGTACCTTTCCAAACTCATGC
>CM031605.1:18694810-18707310 GCA_018398815.1 Conus ventricosus
CTCTTGTTCCCTCAGTCTTCGTGTCTTTACTTGCTGCTTTTTTGTATTCGTTTTCTATACTTTCTTGAGAAAAAAAAAGCAACTGTTGTCCTGTTTGCTTTATTGACGCAAGGCACACATGCGCTTTTGAAAATGGCCCATTGTTAAGGCACACATTGTGCGTGTATATGTGTGTGTGGGTGTGTTTGCAAATGTGTAATGTCTAACTAGTGGTAATCGTGGATGGTTCGAATTTAGTTCTGGGAGGGATTTTGTTAGTTGACTTCCTTTTGATACAAATACTCCGTCAGGACACATTCTATATTCACCAGTCGAATTCAGTTATCTGATCAAGAACAACATTTGGGGGATTTTTTCCACAGGGTTAACATTTGTTCTGACTCTATTCTTCCAGAAAGTCTTTCAAATGAGACTATAAATCAAAAGTTCCATATGTGAATCTACGTCTCATATCTTGCAGACATACACACACATAAAATAAAATCATCATCTTTTGGAAGAGAAGGCCAGTTTGGCCATTGGTATGGTTGCCACATTACAGACTGCATGCACCCTGCATGAGAAATTGAAAGAATGAAGGTGAAAAACGTGTGTGATATTGACTGAAGGACATGTGAAACGACTGAATGTAGCGCCAGCAGGCAGCTCTTCAGTCAGCTCTACCCAGGTAGGCAGCCTGTTGAGTAAACAGGGATGAAAACTCCTCCGCCGTTTCCGCCGTCTCCGCCGTTATTTTTTCGCATCTCCGCCGAAAGAAAAAGTCTCCGCCGAAAAATTATTCGAAGAATGATGCTCAGAAACGATCTCAACTTATCTGCACAGCGAATTTCTTCTCTGTCGGTAATGTTCTCAAACGGCGTAGTTCTCATTCTGTTTCCTTCCAGTATCATTTATCATCATGGCGTCGATTCACAGTGAGAGTTTTCCGCCAGTGAGTGCAAACAAAACGAAAAAAAAAAGAAAGAAGTATGTGAACCACTAGAAGACCGAGTGGCAGCAGAAGGACGTGTGTGACCGCAGAGTCGCGGATGCAATAAGAAAACATGACAAAGACGGCGAATTTGAAGTGTTTTGCGAGCCTTGCCAAAAACGTGTCTACTTTGGTAGTCGTGGCTTTGTGGCAATCAGAGATCACATCGAGCGTCCCAGTCACCAACAGAAAATGTGTGTGTTTCCCACACCATTACAGTATGTTTTCAGATCATTGGGTATGCAACAATCTACGTTTTAATTTCCAAAGATAGTTTGACTCCTACTCTAAGTACTTCCACTCGTAGAGTCTTCAAAGCAAGGGAAAAACGTCAAAGTGACGAAAAGAATATAAAAGAACAAATGACATCAAAATAAACTGATGTCACAACAGTATTGTGTAACACTTTTCCCCTGGTATAATGCAAACGTTTGCTACATTTGTTAGGTGTCTGCTAACAGCCCCCCTATGAAATCCTTTTCCACCAGCCCACTCCCCCCACTACCTATATACTTCCTCTACTCCTCCTCCTTCTCCCCCAACCCCCACCCTCACCCCACAACACACATACCCCACACACTTCGCCCCCTCCCCCCCCACCCCCGTCCCCACCTCACACACTGAACACACACACACAAACAACCCCCCCCCCCCCCCCCAACGCACACAATCACCCCACCACCACACACACACACTTGTCAAGAGGGGGGGGGGGGGGTATGATTAGTTGTAAGAGGAAGTTGGGGGGGGGGGGGGTGTACTGTTGTGACATCAGTTTGTTTTTATGTCATTTGTTCTTTTATGTTCTTTTTTGTGTTTAGTGTTTCCTGACAAAGGGTCTAAGGCCCAAAAGCTTCAGTTTTTATTTAAAGGACTTCAAAGTAATCATTTTTGATATTGTGTTTATTGAAGCCCAGCAGTCGTTTTCATACATCTGATTTCCCACTCTGATTTACTTATCTACAGGCCTTATTCTTTATGTCCTGAAAGCACTTTGTCAAATTTTCTTTTAATCTTTAGCTAGAGTTCTGAGGATTCATCATACTAAATGTTTGTCTCAATTGACATGGTTTCTTTCCACATCAGTCTCAGTCTTCATGGTGTTGAAAGCTGTTCTATAGAATGAGTTGTTTAGAAGCAAGAAAGTGATTTCTAAAGATTTTTATGCCTTATTTAATACAAAATATGCTTCAGCTTCAGGGGGCGCCACCCCCTCACCCCCGCCGGGCTGTTGCCCATGGACCCCACTGGGCCCATGGTGAACCCCAGATCCCCGCCAATCTCCTCTTTTTTTTTAAAAACTGTTTCATCCCTGGTAAACAAGAGCATGGATTGTAAATCTCTTCAAGCTTGGTTTCTGACTGAGGATAGGGGCTACATAAGTACTCTTTATGATAATAATAATAATAATCAGAGATAATGTGGTATGACATATATGTTTTTGCTTCATCTTTTTTTTTCTGTGAACAAAAGTGACAGTAAACCAACCATTGCAGTGCAGTGGTCAGCTTCAGGACTAGAAGGCTGTGGGCCCCAGTCTCATCATAGGCAGGCATGTGTAGGATTTCCTGGCCCCTGGACAGCTGATAACAGCATCTTGTATGATATGGGTGCAAAATAGGAAGACTGGAACCACACAGTCTTGTTTAATCCATTTGTCTGTGAGACTTGATCAGATTCTCTGACGAACATTTCAGGTGTTTGTATCTGTCTCTTGGGCTTTGTTGATGCCTGGATATATATTATGAAAGGAAGTGTGAACTACAGCCATGTCATGTAGCCTCAGACGAGACTGGAACTCGGCAGCAGCATCTTCATCATTCTCAATCATTATTAAAAAGAAAAAAAACCAAACATGAATTCTACCTTGCTTTCCTGGTGACCTCAGTTTTGTTTTCTGCTCGCTTCCTTGCCGTTGAGTTTGTGTCATAGGGTCTGCACTTTGATGGATGTGGTGGTATTCTCGAAAGGAGACTTAACGCTCTCAGTCAGGAAATATTTTTCATCTGTTGGGGCCCAGAAGGCAGTGTCCTGCATATGTTGAATCAGAACAGGTGCCACTGAGGTTAATAATCCCGTTAACCAGTAATGTTGGTAAACTACCATTTGCAAAAGTAGAGTACTGACTTTTTTTTCTTTTTGAGATGCCGGTCCCTGATGCCAGCAACATTTTTCCGGGACCTGCAGGTAAAAAAACAGCACTGCAATCAGTGGACTGAATCTCTCATGATCTCAGATCTTAGCCTGCTACCATGGAGGGGGAAAAAAGAAAAGAAAAAAGATCGATGTGTTTTTCAACAAACGAGCAAAACCAGACTGACCAGTGGAAAATGTACTAGGTTTGAGTCTCTCGTTGCCTTTAATACATCTTGATAAAATGTAGACTTAGCCAGAAGTCCCAGTTTTAGTGATTTAGTTGTTGTTAGTGGGATTTTTTTTCCCTTTTGGGACTGGTTCCGACGCTGTTTGCTGACTGACAGTGCAGGATGGTCAGTTTTGGGATCAGTTTGCAAAATACATAGAATGAATCTTGCAAGGTGACTTTGCAAGACTTTGCAACTGTGCAGTGCCTCCTCTGGTGGGTTACCTCTTGACTACCGTAGACTGCCCTGTGGACTGCAGCTCCTGCTGCATACAGGGAAGTGACTGAGTGGCATGGGTGCAATGCCAAGGGGCCACAGAAGATGAGACAGAACAAACAGTGCTAGACTTTTGCAAGCTATGGCAGTTGATCAGCTCTGGCCAGACTTTCTTGACTAATGCAGTTAAGAGACGCCTCGCTCACTGCTGTCCTCCCCTTGTAGATGGCATAAGGTTGCTTCCTGTTTCCCATCATTCTGCTCATTTTGCAACAGAGCAGGCCTGTTCTATTTCTTTATCGTACTCACTGTTTTGATTTATTTCAAGATTTCTCTCTGTGTGTTTGAGTGAAAGTTAGAAGTAAGGGAGGTGGGGGGGGGGGGGGGGGGAGAAAGGGGCTCATGCCTTAAGAAAATAGGGATTCTCAAAATCACACAGTTAATTTTGTCAAACTATGTTATTACCTGTTCATTGAAATGATATTGTATTGGTGTTAAGCTAGCTGCTGGAATAAGTATGAGAGTGTTGTCTCTTCAGTGGTATTTCTTATGACATAATACCTGCAAGACATTCATTGGTTTCGTTGTTGTTTTTTTTTCTTTCGTATTGCTAGAATACTCGTGCAGTTCAGTCAGGTTTCATTGAGATCAACTACAGCATGTTGTTTTCCCAATTCGTTGCAGGGAAAAGCTGTCTGAAATGCGTCGTCAGAAAGAGAGGCTGGAGGAAAAGATAATGGAGCACTACAAAAACAGACTGAACTCCCCCAAAAAGTGAGTAAACCTTCATCTCATAGGTTCAAACCGGTTTATCAATATGATCTAAATGTTTGTTGTACAGATTTATCCACAGTGTTATACAGATTTATCCACAGTATGTATGTGTGTGTGTGTGTGTGTGTGTGTGTGTGTGTGTGTGTGTGATTGCGTGTGTGTTTCTGTTTGTATGTGTGTTTATAGGGTGGAAATGGTGTGGGTAAGAGAGAAAGAAAGATTTGGGGTGACATGTTAACCAAATGTTTAAGCCTAATAACAGGATAACAGGATAACAGGATAACAATTTTATTTGTCCAAGAGATGGAAAATTCATTTTCGACAGCACAGCAGCCATATACCAGGACAACACACACACACACACACACACACACACACACACAGACACAGACACACACACACACACACACACACACACACACACACACAAAAGGCGTAAAATGCCTGTGTAAGAATCCATAGTAAATCAATCCCATCAGTAAAATATCTTCATGCAAGCACAAACACTCTCCCCCCCTTCCCGCCCCCCCCCCCCCCCCCCCCCCCCCCCCCCACCACACACACACACATCTATACACACACACACACGCACGCACGCACGCACGCACGCACGCACGCACGCACGCACGCACGCACGCACACACACACACACACACACACACACACACACACACACACACACACGTACAAATACATGTGCGTGCGCAGCTACAGTACACATCCACTCTCTTTAAAACATGGAACCTAAAATTTTAAAAGTGAGCATCATCATCATCATTAAAAGCAAGCAACATACTCTATCTAAATATATTCAGTTTAATAAGATTGAAATAATAAATATGATTATTTAAGACCAGGCATCCCTCGATACATACGATTTAAACACACCACACACACGCGTGCGCGCGCGCGCACACACACACACACACACACACACACACACACACACACACACACACACATGCACATGCGCGCGTGCGCGCGCACACACACACACAACACCACGCACGCACGCACGCACGCACGCACGCACGCACGCACGCACGCACGCACGCACGCACGCACGCACGCACGCACGCACGCACGCACGCACGCACGCACGCACGCACGCACGCACGCACGCACGCACGCACGCACGCGCGCACGCGCACAAATTGTTTTAAGAACCGGCAAAGATAAAAGTAACGATTACACGGATTCTCCTCAGTTTGGCAGCGAGGTGTGGGACAACAGACAGAGTTAAATGTTGCTTTTTTTTTGGTTAAAACTTTATGATACTGGTTTTTGACAAAGCTGCTTAAATTCTAGCTATATTAGCCAGATCATCTGAAAACCATGTATTGCTGATGGATGTACTTTCATTGACATTGATATTGTGTTCTCACAGGAACAAAGGTATTGGTGCCATGATAGCCAGGAAGGCCAGGAACATCATTTCCAGGGTAAGCTGCTCCTCTGGACTGAAGCAGTATCGAACTTAACTACCCACGCAATTTTTGAAAAAAAAAAGTTCTTTTAATTGTGTGGGCAAGAAAGTTTTCTTTGCACACCAGATTTTCTTTTAATTGTGTGGGCAAGTAAGTTTTCTTTGCACACCAGTGTGTATTCATGTGATTTGGAGAGGAAAGATGGTGGAGGAGAGGGAAGGATACATTTGTGTGTGTGTGTGTGTGGGGGGGGGGGGGGTAATTATGGGTAGTTTCTAGGATTTTTTCTTGTTTGGGCATTTGTAATCAAATCTAAGCCTCCACAGAAAAGTAGTTGGATTGAAGAAAAGAAGAAGAAAACTGTGGAGAAAAGACTATGAATAGCGATCTGCTATATTGTTGTATCTAACATTTAGGGTAACATTTGTGTTGTGCTTTCCATTGTTCATGTTACCCAACTCATCAAGATGGGGATCTTCACACGGTATAGATAACAGTTCATAGGGGAGAGAATTGGAGTGCAGTTCGTAGGGAAGACAAATGGAGTGCAGTTCATAGAGAAGACAAATGGAGTGCAGTTCATAGAGAAGACAAATGGAGTGCAGTTCATAGAGAAGACAAATGGAGTGCAGTTCATAGAGAAGACAAATGGAGTACAGTTCACATAGAAGACAAATGGAGTGCAGTTCATAGAGAAGACAAATGGAGTACAGTTCACATAGAAGACAAATGGAGTGCAGTTCATAGAGAAGACAAATGGAGTACAGTTCACATAGAAGACAAATGGAGTGCAGTTCATAGAGAAGACAAATGGAGTGCAGTTCATAGAGAAGACAAATGGAGTACAGTTCATAGAGAAGACAAATGGAGTGCAGTTCATAGAGAAGACAAATGGAGTGCAGTTCATAGAGAAGACAAATGGAGTACAGTTCACATAGAAGACAAATGGAGTGCAGTTCATAGAGAAGACAAATGGAGTGCAGTTCATAGAGAAGACAAATGGAGTGCAGTTCATAGAGAAGACAAATGGAGTGCAGTTCATAGAGAAGACAAATGGAGTGCAGTTCATAGAGAAGACAAATGGAGTACAGTTCATAGAGAAGACAAATGGAGTTCAGTTCATAGAGAAGACAAATGGAGTGCAGTTCATAGAGAAGACAAATGGAGTGCAGTTCATAGAGAAGACAAATGGAGTGCAGTTTATAGAGAAGACAAATGGAGTGCAGTTCATAGAGAAGACAAATGGAGTACAGTTCACATAGAAGACAAATGGAGTGCAGTTCATAGAGAAGACAAATGGAGTACAGTTCACATAGAAGACAAATGGAGTACAGTTCACATAGAAGACAAATGGAGTACAGTTCACATAGAAGACAAATGGAGTGCTGTTCACATAGAAGACAAATGGAGTACAGTTCACATAGAAGACAAATGGAGTACAGTTCACATAGAAGACAAATGGAGTGCAGTTCACATAGAAGACAAATGGAGTACAGTTCACATAGAAGACAAATGGAGTGCAGTTCACATAGAAGACAAATGGAGTGCTGTTCACATAGAAGACAAATGGAGTACAGTTCACATAAAAGACAAATGGAGTACAGTTCACATAGAAGACAAATGGAGTACAGTTCACATAGAAGACAAATGGAGTACAGTTCACATAGAAGACAAATGGAGTACAGTTCACATAGAAGACAAATGGAGTGCAGTTCATAGAGAAGACAAATGGAGTGCAGTTCACATAGAAGACAAATGGAGTACAGTTCACATAGAAGACAAATGGAGTGCAGTTCATAGAGAAGACAAATGGAGTGCAGTTCACATAGAAGACAAATGGAGTACAGTTCACATAGAAGACAAATGGAGTGCAGTTCATAGAGAAGACAAATGGAGTGCAGTTCACATAGAAGACAAATGGAGTGCAGTTCATAGAGAAGACAAATGGAGTGCAGTTCATAGAGAAGACAAATGGAGTGCAGTTCACATAGAAGACAAATGGAGTACAGTTCATAGAGAAGACAAATGGAGTGCAGTTCATAGAGAAGACAAATGGAGTGCAGTTCACATAGAAGACAAATGGAGTACAGTTCATGTGGGAGAGAATAGGAATGCAAGGGAGAGGGGAGAGAAATGGAATGCAGTTCACAGGGGAAGAAAATGGAATGCAGTTCACAGGGGAAGAAAATGGAATGCAGTTCATAGGGGAAGGAAATGGAATGCAGTTCATAGGGGAAGGAAATGGAATGCAGTTCATAGGGGAAGGAAATGGAATGCAGTTCATAGGGGAAGGAAATGGAATGCAGTTCATAGGGGAAGGAAATGGAATGCAGTTCATAGGGGAAGGAAATGGAATGCAGTTCATAGGGGAAGGAAATGGAATGCAGTTCATAGGGGAAGGAAATGGAATGCAGTTCATAGGGGAAGGAAACAGAGTGTAGTTGACAGGGAGGAGAAATGGAGTGCAGAGAAGAGAAGAAGCAAAAAGGTACACCCAAAGGTGCAGGTGGGACCCAGAGAAGTGCTGCCGTCAACTGCCCAATAAACCAGATGGGAGCAATCCTGCACCACTCTATTTTTAGCTTGGCTTTCTTGCGTAAAAAAATAAGTGGTACCTCTTTTGATTTTACACTGCTCAGGAAAATCCTTTAAATGATTTGAAGGCTCATGCAGCAGACTTTGATCTGCTTTGGAAATGTGCACTGAAGAATTTTGAAGGGTTGGTTGAAGTGACAGCATTTCATTTCAAGAGGGAAAGCAGCTTTATTGAGTATTTTGTATGTGTTGAGGTGCAGAACGTGCCTCAGTGGGAGCCCTGTTTTCAGGGGGATAAAGACTGTGATGCTTCAGGTGTACTGTGGGTGCAGACAACCCCACAGTACAGTGCGTTACACGCAATTGAATGTAGGCATCAACAACCAGCTGCTATCAGTAGTGACAGCTTTGTTCTTCATACTCACACCAGGAATTTATGACACAACCCCCATGTTACACTGCGTTACACGCAATTGAATGTAGGCATCAACAACCAGCTGCTGTCAGTCGTGACACAGCTTTGTTCTTCATACTCACACCAAGAATTTATGACACAACTCCCATGTTACACTGCATTACACACAATTGAATGTAGGCATCAACAACCAGCTGCTATCAGTAGTGACACAGCTTGTTCTTCATACTCACATCAGGAATTTATGACATTGTTACTATGAATCATTTGGACATAAGTCAAGGATGCACAAGGCACAGGTCAGGTATCTTGCCTTACTTTCCCACTGTTAACCTTTGTGGGAATCCCGTTCTCTCGCACAGACCACTTACATTTTCAGGACAGCACTGTGACCATGTGCCCTGAGAGAATTACTCAACTGACCAGGCTGCCCTCTGAGTAACTCACATGGTCCAGTGTGTTGTCTGTATAGCGAGATCGGCCCACTGCCAGCATGTAGCCTTTGCCCTCTTTGTAGCCTTTGTGATGAACCACCATCACAGTTTGACATTGCTGGCAAAGCGTGGTGAACAGCCAGCCAGGCTGTAAACAGGAGGCAGAGAGCTAGTCAGATCAACAGAAAACGGTGAATGCCATGAGCGTCTGTTGTGGTGCTCTAACAGGCAGAAAGGTGAAGGTACTTGCCCTCTTGCTATGTGTCTATGACCAGTTGAAAAATGAACTGTGCTCAAGCACATTGCTCTTTTCCTTTTGAGAAGATTTAGATTTTTTTTAAAATGATGCAAGGAACTTCAGTGTCAACACACATTTTATGACCACAGATGCCACTCATTGTGTTCCTGTAATTAATTCTTCACCCAAAAGCAATCAACTTCGCAGGCCCCCAGACGCAGTAAGAGCCGTCCAGACCTCGCCACGCTGAACGACAACTCATCACAAGGCTCAGGTTCCATGGCGACTCCATGGAAACTGTCAATGACGGCAACAAAAAAGGTGAGCGAGGAAGAAAACTGAAATTTCTGGAACATTTGTGGTCTGTGGTTGTTGCACCATGGTTCTCCCTTTCTCTCTCTTCTCTCTCTTTCTCTCTCTCTCTCTCTCTCTCTCTCTCTCTCTCTCTCTCTCTCTCTCTCTCTCTCTCTCTCTCTCTCTCTCTCTCTCTCAAATTGCTTCTGTCTCTCTCTGTGTCTCTCTCTCATTGCTTCTCTCTGTCTCTCTCTCATTGCTTCTCTCTCTCTCTCTCATTGCTTCTCTCTGTCACTCTCTCATTGCTTCTCTTTCTCTCTCTCTTTCTCTCTCTCTTTCTCTCTCTCTCTCTCTCTCATTGCTTCTCCCTCTCTGTCATTGCTTCTCTTTCTCTCTTTCTCTCTCTCTCTCTTTCTCTCTCTCTCTCTCTCCTCTCTCTCTCTCTCTCCTCTCTCTCTCTCTCTCTCTTTCTCTCTCTCTCTCTCATTGCTTCTTTTTCTCTGTCTTTCACCTGTGATGCTCTTTGTTCTGATCCTCTGTATGACTTTTCATGTCGCTGTCTACCTTTCAGTCCTATTCCAAGTATCTTTCCCCTGTCTTGTGTACAATCACAGCTTCCACAAAGATATCATTGTAGCAAACTGATGTGTGATCATTGTGTTGTGACATTTAGTATGATCTCATATTCCCTGTTGAATGGAATTGATCAGATGGATTAGTATTATGAGTAATTATACGTTAATTACATGATTTATTGTGTGACTTGACTTGGCAGCTGTGGAAACTCTGTCTCTTAGTGTTTCTGTTCTCATGAAATCCTTCAAAACTGTACACATTTGATCTCCCAGTGTTGTTTTTCTAATGCAGTCCTAGACAGTGGCAGTTGTGCATATTGTGCTGCTGAGCTGATCTGCCCAGAAAGTGGAGATATGCTTAGTGATCAAGTTTGTGAGCCAGTGTGTGCATTGTCCTTTCTGTGTCTTGTTAAGGCATTGCTGGCTTGCAGAGGTTTCCTGCTTCTGTTTGGTACAGTCAGGGCCACTTCTTGGTATATTACCTTGGTGTTGGCGAATTGTGTGCGTCTCAGTGGATTTGTTGGCTTGTTAAAATGTCAAGAGAAAGTCTGCGTTTGTAATGCTGAATAGAGCAGTCCAACATGTGTGAGGTTTTCAGAGTCACTGTGATTTCTGTTTTTCGTACAACAAAAAAAGGAAGAAAAAAAAACAACTGAAACCAGTTCAGTCACTGATATTGAATCTGGTGTCACCAAATGGATTTCAAGTGTCATATGAAAAGACTGATGTTTTAGACATTTCTGTGTATTGAACATGATGAGTGCTGGAATGTTTGATTTGTCAGTTGTGTTTTCCCCTCACCTGCTCACTCTTGCTATAATCAACAACACCCAGATGCATGCCCACACCCATCCCTGCACATATGTTCACTCACACTGACACATGGACTGTATGTCAACATTTCCATGAATGCCTTTGGGTTTTGTGAAATAAGAAAACACCTTGACTGTTAGCAGCAGACACACACTCCCATATCACTTGCACACATGCACACTCATGGAAACACACAAACACATGCTCTCTCGCAGACACATGCATGCACTCACACATTGCATAGCGCATACAAAGGGAAAAGACAGACGAAGTGTGCAAATCACAGAAAAACAGGTCTGATCTTTGAAAGATCCCTGCTCCACACAGCTAAAGCACAGGAGGGACGAAGCCAGCCACCAAAGAACAGTGGGTGGGGATTGTCCAGTCAAAACAAAACTCTGGCAAAATCGTACAGCGCCCTGCCGCAGCCAGACTCCCCCACCCAGAACAGCGATGCCCTGACCAGGCTTCGAGGTAGCGCCACTGTGTTGACGTTGTCGCATGAAAGTAGTTCCTTAGTGTAGCATGGTCGTAGCAAAATAGCTCCCATCTGCTTGACAGACTGATCCTGAGTGTTGCTGTGTCTAGAGGATCAGGACTGAGCACCATGGAGATGAAAAGATGACTGATCAGCTGTAAAGTACAAGTCCTTGTGCCAGTGTTGTGTGTGTCATTACTTCAGGTTAGGACAGCGGGACTGAGGATGTTACTATATCAAAATTTAACACTGGTCGTATTGTGCATAAATGTTGTATTCCATTGAGACAGCAGTGAAAGAGCTTTTTTTTTTTTTTTTCAGTGAACCTAAAGCATAACTGTGCTTTGCTGAAACTTATGTATATTTCAGCTGTGCAAGTTCTTTTCTTCTTATTATTATGGCAGCCAACCTCATGACTGTAAAGGTTTTGTGCTTGCATTTATATTTGTGTCATCCATGACCACCAGAACACAATGACACACGCTTGTGTAAGATGGAATGGGATCTGACAGGTGTGCAAAATCTTTTATGCATGCATTCATGCACAAGACCTTGGTTTTTTTAAAAGTCTCATCCAGAGGACTTTGGGGAAATGAGTCAGAACCAATGATAGTTCCAAAGGGAAATCGCCCCTAGGCTGAAGCAGCTGGGCAGAAAATCGGATTCATAATCTAAAGTTCACCAAGATCACAAGTCTGGTGCTCTACCAACCTGGAAATCCCCAGCCCCCTTCCCCCAGTTAGTTTCTTTTGACTCAAAAAAGGTTGGAGAGAATGGAGGTTTGTTCAGTTCAAAGTGTTGTCTTTTTGGAAAAGTTTTACTTCTGTCCAAGCATTCTAGGAAATGATTGCTTGCGCATGTTTGTTCTGTGAATGCATTGTACCTTGTGTTTGCTGTTGTGAGTGTGAACTTTTACTGATAGTTATATGCACACCATTGTATGTTCAATTGTGTGTATCGTCCTATGG
>CM031605.1:18712310-18809482 GCA_018398815.1 Conus ventricosus
ACATTTCAGCTTATCTTTGTTCTGGTTTGAACATCAGGTTGTAGAAAACTGCATATTTGATTAAGTAAGATCTCCCTGCAAAATGTTAAGAGATTTATTAGTGATTGGTGGATTGATGAATGGTTAATACATTTGTTTCTTTGTAAAACATGTTTTCCTCCATGGCCCCCTTCTGTGTCCACACGCTGTCTTAGGTCGTATTATCTGTACACTGTCCATACACGGTCCTGTGCCATTTTCTTCACACAGTCTTGTGCTCTTCTGTCCGTAAACTGTCCTGTGTCATGTTGTCTGCACCGTGTCGTAACTCTGTGTTTTCATTGACCTGCCTTCAGGGGCCAAATCCACAGAGAACCTGAACAAGGACCCTGAGGTGGATGACGACGTGGATGGAGGGTTCCGCACGCTGTCTCCAACACCTCTTGTGCCCCGCGGGGAGCGACCTCGGGGACGGATGTCCCCAGGCAGCGAGATGCTGACGCTGGAACAGTTCTTGAAGGAGGCCAACAAGGAGGCGGAGATGAGCCCTTCCCCCAAGGAGACTGTGAGTGGAGTCATGGGGACTGTGGTCAGGAAACGAGGTTGGAAAAAAAAATAATTAAGGGTCACTGTAGACTTATTCCAGATAAAAACAGAAAGGTTTCTGAAGTTGGTTTCTTTGTTGCTATTATATTGAGTTTGTTTTGGCCCTGCTATACTTTCTCACAGCCACAAGGCATCAATCCCAGACTTAGCTATTCACTATGACAGTCATATCTCTGCTTTTGAAATACAGTGCCACAGGTAGCGGCAGTCCTGCAAAGGGGAAACGGACATTATTACTGTCGTGGATGCTGCTTTTGTTTCCTGACTGCCTTTCCAAACCATAAGTGCAAGACTCCAGAGAGTAACACTTGTTTGTGGGAAAAGAAGCTATTATGCCAGTTTCCCCAAGATCGTGATTACACAAATTTTGATACTTTTTGTTTATCTGTTAGCATCTGTTTCATCGCTGTACATAGCAAAATGAGAACTGATCATTAGGTCTGTCCCTTTTCAACCCTATAGTCTGTAAGGAAATATATGAATCAACCATCAAAACTGAAGAGGGTGTTCATTCCTGGAAGCTCAAATGGAGCTTGTAAATTTTCTATCGTTGATTGTATAGGTGGTGTTGATTAAAATGTGGGAAAACGATTGTGTTTTAGGATTGGTGAATAGAAGTAAATGAACAGTTGACATAGTCTGTTTTAGAAGGATAAAGGGAAGTGGGGTCAGGTTCAAGATGGATTCTGTGTTGACAGCGACGGCTGTCAGGCCGGCGACGCAGCCTGGAGGACACCGAGTCTAGAAGCAGTGAGAACTCTGACAACAGCAGCCAGAGAGCAGCCATCCAGCGATTACAAGCAGTGGCTGCTGCTCACCACCAGCAGCAACAGCTCCAACAGCAGCAACATCAACAACCACCACCTCCAAACCTTCGCCGCATCTCCAGTCCTCTGCCAGAGCCAAGCACATTGCCTACCCCTCACGAAACGCCTCGTGTGGGGAACAGTCTCCATGACACGTCCCGCGGGGGTGTGGGCACCCAAGACCCCAACCTCTCCAGAGTGTCTCGCATTTCTGGTGGCAGTGCCATGACCTCTGACCTCTCGCCTCCAGGTCCAGTGGGCAGGTTGGACATGCTGACTTCCACCCCCAAAGTGGACTCTTCCTCATACAGGGGGCAAGGGCCGGAGGATCGAGACCTCTTGGGACCCAGGAGAAAGGGGTCCGAGGAGCATGATCATCGGGTGGAGTATCAAGATGACCAACCTAAGTATGCCATCCCGCACCAGCACAGCAGGTGAGGCAGTGTTATGCTGATTGTCCCCCTCCTTCAGCTTTTGGCTTTCAGTGTCACTTTGCACATAGGTTTTTTTTTTACATTCTTGTTAGCATTGAATGTAAAATTTATGAAGAATTGGTGAAACATGCAAGGAACAGAAATGTGATCTGTATGACGGTAAAAAGATGGTTGGGTTGTATCATATTGTTACTGCTGGACATATTATGTCCATTTGGATAATGTATGACAAGACTGTTATTCCATAAAGTATCCAGTGTCATCTGGGTCATCAGGAGTCTTGAACTGGAAGGTGAGTCCAAACTGACAGAGCCTGAAAGTGGAGAATCTGCAACAGGACTTTGTCAGTAATGTTTTGAATTGCTTATGAAGGAAAGAAGGGGGGGGGGGGGACAGAGGGTGTGTGTGTGTGTGTGGAGAGAGAAAGAACAAATTAATAGTGGGGGAAACGAAGTGCAGGCTAGCAATATCTCCTTCATTACAGTAGTGACTTGGGGAAAGACTTTTTAAACGGGGGGAGAAAGAAAACAACGATTAAAAAGTTGGGGTGTTAGATTATAAATGTAGAATCCTTATCTAGCAGCAGTATATGGGGACCATCGTAGTCAATCATGGAAACAGTACCATTTCTGTCACCTGCTCAGAGACGTTTTGTCCGCCGATTCAGACTCATCAGTGAGGCACGGCGTACTGTGTCAGAGCTCCCTTGACATCAAATGGAGACATCTGTTTATCTCTCTGTCTCTTTCTCTCTCTATCTCTCTCAATTTATCTGTCTATATCTGCACCTGTCTCTCTTCTCATATATATATAGAGAGAGAGAGTGCGTGTGTGTTCTAAAGGAAGAACCATATGAAAGGAAAGATATATCTATAAGCTGTATGCTTACTGATGAGAGAGATTTATTTGTGCTTCCTGGTTACTGGCAGTGTAACTGTTTATTTTGTGTGCATGTGTATGTATGTGTGCGCGTGCGTGTGTGTGTGTGCGTGTGTGTGTGTGCGCACGCTGTTTTTTTAGCGTACATAATGACATGGCAGCCTTGATTTTTGTGTAATTTTGATGGTCTGAGCACATGAGAGGCTGCAACCTGTTTGCAGAATCAGTGAGGGGTAATTACTCCTGATATATTGCTGCATTGCTTCAATAGACAATATTGCACAGAACAGTGTGCGGACAATGTGTAACAGGGAAAAAATGATGCAGGACAGTGTATGGATAATATAGCACTGCTCAGTGTATGGACATGGAATAGGACCTTGTGAGGACAATAGGACATAGAACAATTTATGAACAATATGTAGAAGACAGTGCATGGCCAGTATGGCACAGGACATTGTGTGATAACAGAAAACTGTAGACAGTAGGACACAGAACAGTGTGGGCAATATGACACCGGACAATGTATCAAAATTTGGCGTCGGACTATATATGGGAATAGGACACAGGACATTGCGGACAGTATGGCGTAGAAAAGCACAGATAGTATGACACAGAGCAGTGCAGACAATGTGACACAGAGCAGTGCAGTCAATGTGACACAGAGCAGTGCAGACAATGTGACACAGAGCAGTGCAGACAGTATGACACAGAACAGTGCAGACAGTATGACACAGAGCAGTGCAGACAGTATGACACAGAACAGTGCAGTCAATGTGACACAGAGCAGTGCAGTCAATGTGACACAGAGCAGTGCACACAATGTGACACAGAGCAGTGCAGACAGTATGACACAGAACAGTGCAGACAGTATGACACAGAACAATGATGACAGTATGACACAGAACAGAGCAGTCAGTATGACACAGAACAGTGCAGACAGTATGACACAGAACAGTGCAGACAGTATGACACAGAACAGTGCAGACAGTATGACACAGAACAGTGCAGACAGTGTGACACAGAACAGTGCAGACAGTATGACACAGAACAGTGCAGACAGTGTGACACAGAACAGTGCAGACAGTATGACACAGAACAGTGCAGACAGTATGACACAGAACAGACAGTATGACACAGAACAATGCAGACAGTATGACACAGAGTAGTGCAGTCAGTATGACACAGAACAGTGCAGACAATGTGACACAGAGCAGTGCAGACAGTATGACACAGAACAGTGCAGAGATTATGAAACAGAACAGTGCAGACAGTATGACACAGAACAGTGCAGACAGTATGACACAGAACAGTGCAGACAGTATGACACAGAACAGACAGTATGACACAGAGCAGTGCAGACAGTATGACACAGAACAGTGCAGACAATATGACACAGAACAGAACAGACAGTATGACACAGAGCAATGCAGACAGTATGACACAGAACAGAACAGTGCAGACAATATGACACAGAACAGAACAGACAGTATGACACAGAGCAATGCAGACAGTATGACACAGAACAGTGCAGACAGTATGACACAGAACAGTGCAGACAATATGACACAGAACAGTGCAGACAGTATGACACAGAACAGAGCAGACAGTATGACACAGAACAGTGCAGACAGTATGACACAGAACAGTGCAGACAATATGACACAGAACAGTGCAGTCAGTATGACACAGAACAGTGCAGACAGTATGACACAGAACAGTGCAGACAGTGTGACACAGAACAGTGCAGACAGTATGACACAGAACAGTGCAGACAGTATGACACAGAACAGTGCAGACAGTATGACACAGAACAGTGCAGACAGTTTGACACAGAACAGTGCAGACAGTATGACACAGAGTAGTGCAGTCAGTATGACACAGAACAGAGCAGTCAGTATGACACAGAACAGAGCAGTCAGTATGACACAGAACAGTGCAGACAGTATGACACAGAACAGTGCAGCAATGTAATACAGAACAGTGCAGACAGTATGACACAGAGTAGTGCAGTCAGTATGACACAGAACAGAGCAGTCAGTATGACACAGAACAGAGCAGTCAGTATGACACAGAACAGTGCAGACAGTATGACACAGAACAGAACAGTCAGTATGACACAGAACAGTGCAGACAGTATGACAGAGAACAGTGCAGACAGTATGACACAGAACAGTGCAGACAGTATGACACAGAACAGTGCAGACAGTATGACACAGAACAGTGCAGACAGTATGACACAGAACAGTGCAGTCAGTATGACACAGAACAGAGCAGACAGTATGACACAGAACAGTGCAGTCAGTATGACACAGAACAGTGCAGACAGTATGACACAGAACAGTGCAGACAGTATGACACAGAACAGTGCAGACAGTGTGACACAGAACAGTGCAGTCAGTATGACACAGAACAGTGCAGAAAATATGACACAGAACAGTGCAGACAGTATGACACAGAGCAGTGCAGACAATATGACACAGAACAGTGCAGACAGTATGACACAGAACAGTGCAGACAGTATGACACAGAACAGTGCAGACAGTATGACACAGAACAGAGCAGACAGTTTGACACAGAGCAGTGCAGACAGTATGACACAGAACAGTGCAGACAGTATGACACAGAGCAGTGCAGACAGTTTGACACAGAACAGTGCAGACAGTATGACACAGAGCAGTGCAGCAATGTAATACAGAACACCGCAGACAGTATGGGTAAGGACAGTACAGACAATATGGCAAAGGACAGTACAGACAATATGGCAAAGGACAGTACAGACAATATGGCAAAGGACAGTACAGACAATATGGCAAAGGACATTGCTGGACAATATGGCAAAGGACAGTGCTGGACAATATGGCAAAGGACATTGCATAGCCAATATGGTATAGAACAGTGCTGACGATGTGACGCAGGACAGTCCAACAATGTGACACAGGACAGTGCAGACAAAATGGCAATGGACAGTATGGCACAAGACAGTTCCGTCAATATGGCACAGGACAGCGTATGTACAATTTGGCACAGGACAGTTCCGTCAATATGGCACAGGACAGCGTATGTACAATATGGCACAGGACAGCGTATGTACAATTTGGCACAGGACAGTGTATGTACAATTTGGCACAGGACAGTTCCGTCAATATGGCACAGGACAGCGTATGTACAATTTGGCACAGGACAGTGTATGTACAATTTGGCACAGGACAGTTCCATCAATATGGCACAGGACAGCGTATGTACAATATGGCACAGGACAGCGTATGTACAATTTGGCACAGGACAGTTCCGTTAATATGGCACAGGACAGCGTATGTACAATTTGGCACAGGACAGTTCCGTCAATATGGCACAGGACAGCGTATGTACAATATGGCACAGGACAGCGTATGTACAATATGGCACAGGACAGCGTATGTACAATATGGCACAGGACAGCGTATGTACAATTTGGCACAGGACAGTGTATGTACAATATGGCACAGGACAGTGTATGTACAATATGGCACAGGACAGTGTATGTACAATATGGCACAGGACAGTGTATGTACAATTTGGCACAGGACAGCGTATGTACAATATGGCACAGGACAGTGTATGTACAATATGGCACAGGACAGTGCAGATAATGAGGCACAGAGCAGTGCAGACAATTATTGCATAGGAGAGTGCGGAGCAGATGGCACAGGACAGTGCAGATGGATCACCTGACAGTGAATGTCAACAACTTGCTGAGCAGTTCACCGTAAGGTATCTAGTTAGACTTCACAAAGGCTGGTGTCTGTATGGTTGACAATTAAAGGTCTTGTGTCTGCATGGGGAAAAACATGAAATAGCTCTGTGTTTGTATTTATATCACAAGATTTTTCTGGTGGTGGCATACGTTGCACTGAACTCCCTTGCTTGCTTGCAGTCGTTCACACTGGAGATTGATACTAATAGGAACAAAGTATCACTTTGTTCAAAGGGTCCATTTGTCCATGTGAACATTATGTAGACAGTGTTGCATCATGTTCATGTTGATGTCAATGACTTTATGGTTGGGCAGGATGGAAAATCGTCTCCCTTCTGGGCAGGAAGCATCCAATTCCCTCCAGTTCTCAGCACAATGCTGTCAAACTCAGCGGACCTGAACCTTTGCGTTCCCCTCCTCCTTTGCCCCATCCTGCTCTAAGATCGATGAACAGTCGAGAACTGCCTCCACACCCAACAGACAGGGAAATGAGGCGAGAATCTTTGCCACCTGCTGAGCGACTGGATCATCTGACTCGGGGCCCAGGTTTGGAACAGGGGCCTAGGCGAGATGGAAGACCCATGGACCCACAAAGGCGCCAGTCTGGGGTTGGAGAGCAGCAGCGAGAGCAGAGGCGTCCCATGCCTCGTTCTCGCTCCGTGGGGCCTCATGGGTATCGTCCAGGAGACGGCCAGACGCAGGGAGGGGGGAACACAAGGTCTGCCTGGCAAGGAGTGAGAGAGGCAGAGCCCAGAGAGGATCAAGTACACACCAACAGAGATGGTGGCCATGGCACGGCAGGTTCGCCCATCAGACGTCCTCCTTCTGCTCAGGCCCCTCGCCCTTATCAGCGTCCTGCCAGTGTTATGGGCCACCCCTCCTCCTCCCCAGCCAGTCTCCCCAAGTCCGACAGGACAACAGCTCCAACTCGGTACCTCCCAGTCAGAACAGTGTGGGGGAGCGTGAAATGCAGCGCATGCGTGCTGAGCCCATGGTGGGAAGCAGCAACGGTCCTGTGCCCAGGAGAGAGGCTGAGGAGTACGGACAAAGACGACAAACAGGGGAGGTGAGGCCCAGGAGAGAGTCGGAGGACTACAGTCAGCCAGGCTTTTCTGAGAGACCCAAGTCTGTGCCTCCACACCTGTTCAACAAAACGGATGGTAGTATGGGGGACCAGGGGGGTCCTGCAAACAGTCCTCATGGCAGCCACCCCGTTCCCCAAGCCAGACACCACAGAGAGGGCATGCCCCGCCCCTCATTAGAGGGACAGTCGCGGGACAGAGACCCATCCTCTCGTGTGTCCATGGACATGTCTGTGAGTGGCAGGGTGTCCCAGTTGAACGCTTCTGCTGCCTCCCAAGGTCGACCCGGCGGACACAGCTCGGCTTCCTTACCCAACAGGTACACTGGCCCAGGCACACCTGGGGGGTCAGCTCCAGTGGTCAACCACCATTCTCCTTCAGCGCGACTCCCTCATGCACAGCAACAATATCCCCACGGTGCCAGTGGCCCTCAGGGCTCCAGTTTCCAGGGTGGACCTGGCAGTTTTCAGGGAGGAGGAGGAGGACGGCATGACTTGGGTTCAGGACCTCCTGGCTATGGCAGGAGCACCACCCCCGGCCCCAGACATGGGCCAGACCCTTATGGACGTGAAGCGCCAGAGGCAGGCAGTCCATACTCAGCTCCCCAGCGACCCCAGACGGCCATGGGAAGGCCCAGTTACCACGGCAGTCCCCCGGCCCGCACCCTCCCAGCAGAGACTAGGCCCCGGATCCAACCCCCCTGGACCCCAACACCCCTTCCATTCATCTTCCCAGGATGGCAGTCACAGCGACTACAATCACCGTCCAGTCATGGAGCAGCGCCCCCACAGCAGCAACCCCACTCCAATGGCTCGCATCCCTCCCCAGACCAAGACAACAGCGCCACCTGGTGGGAGACCGGACCCTTCAGCTGGTCAGAGAACGGCAGTGGGTGATGAGCCGCAGCATGACCGGCCCAAAAAGAACGCTGTGTGGTACGAGTATGGCTGTGTGTAGCAGTAACCCATCCCCTCTGGCAGGGGGCGTAACTGGGCATTGTGGGGTCAGCCATTGCTCCTGGTGTTATGAATGTGCTGTTAGGACTAGCATTCCCCAGCCACCTGCCCCTCCCTGTCCAGCTCCTTTGGTTTGCTTTACAAGAAGTGCCTTTCTAAGGTTCTTTTACCAGCTGCCATTATTACAATGTTGTCGGCTGCATGTACTGGGTCTGACCAAAGTATACGTATTTAACTTGAAAAACTTTATCATAAGATGTAAAACTTAAGATGCTTTTTTTACAGCACATCAGTAGCTTGTTAGTAAAGAAAGCACATTATGTGAGGAACAAGACCAAAGCAAATGTATGCAGACGTTTCACTCACAAACGTTAACTGCACGTAGAGAGGCATATCAGCATGCATGTATGAGCATTACAAATATATTGAGTGCACACTTGTGTATGAATATGGACACCATGCAGACACTTACTTCTGCTTAAACATGGAGCAGCATGCATTCACAGGCAAAGATGCACACTGACTGACTGAAACCAGTTAGTTATCAGATTAACCTTGTCATTTGCACATATTGGCAGGCGCATGCATGACTACATATACACACTCACACACACATACATGCACATTCATACTGGAGATTCAGTCCTTATGATCCAACTACATCTTTGCCAGTCGTGGACTGAACATGCATGTAAAGAATCTCAATTCAGGACTGACAGAACATTTCACCTGCATCCTTGCCCAGAGCACATGATAATCTGTAACATCAACTGTGTGGTGTTTGCAGAAAACCACTGTCTTTTTTCATGAACAACGTAAGATATTTGTCAGAGAGGTGAATCTTTATTTCGTCTGTATGACTGTTAGTCCGAAACTGAAGAAGGCATTTGAGGCACCAGGCTGAAATGGCTGCAGCTCCTCTTTCCCTTATCATTTCAGTTCTCTGACCACAAGTTTCTCTTTCTCCTGGCTTGGCTAATATTATTGTGAAAATTTGATTCAGCAAACTCAAACCTTGAATCTTTATTTAATTCTTCTCATTGACGTATTTGGGATAGGGGGGGGGGGGGGAATTTCCTTTTCTTAATTTTGTTTGTTTTGTTTTGACATTCCAATCACTTCTGAGAATGTGAGAGTTTGTTTATGTGTGAATCTAAATGTTTGTGTGAGAGAGTTTCTGTTTGCATTAATGTGTATGATCGCCTAATTTCAAATTATAAGCATGAGAGGTGCTATTTTCTTTACAGAAGTACCTTTTTTGTTTTTGAAAATACTGTATAACTTATTTAAGATTATTTTAACCTCGTACAGTTAAACTGAAGCAAATTGAGTCATCTTTGCCTTGAGAAATATTTACGCTTGAGATGCATAGTCAGAAACTTGCTGTACCGAAAGATGCAAAACAAATATGATGCATGAAAATAGTGCCTGCAATGTATGTGTGGGGTCCCTGGATGAAAATGGAGTGGTGCTCAGATCTCTCAGGAATTTGTGGGAAGACCTGTCACCCCACAGGGCCTGTGGGATACCTGTAGCATTGTTACTATCCCTGGCCTGTGGGATACCTGTAGCATTGTTACTATCCCTGGCCTGTGGGATACCTGTAGCATTGTTACTATCCCTGGCCTGTGGGATACCTGTAGCATTGTTACTATCCCTGGCCTGTCGGATACCTGTAGCATTGTTACTATCCCTGGCCTGTCGGATACCTGTAGCATTGTTACTATCCCTGGCCTGTCGGATACCTGTAGCATTGTTACTATCCCTGGCCTGTTAGCCATTATAGCTGACACAGGATGCAGTTTGCTGCAAATAAAACCTAGCTTTTTGAGGCATGTTGTCTGGGGTGATTTCTCTGGTTAAGTGGCGCGCAAAGCAGTCGTCATACTGAATTCTAGTACCTATCAATGGCCGGTTCAAACAAAGGAAGGGGGGAAGACTGACTTGATGTGTATGATAGTGCTTTCACTGTACAAAGCAACAGTCACACTAATTCTGGGCAAACTTTTTTCTCTATCAGCCTATCTCGGAGAGTGATTTAAGGTACTGTTGGCAAAAATGTATTCAAACAGATAATGGACAGAATGCTTTCATAAGATGGTAGCATGCGTGTATTATGTAGTGTTCACAGAGAGAGACAGCGCCTAGGCTTGAAAGATGTAGTTCTTCCCTAACCTGCTAACCAGTAACCACAGTGTTGTGTCATCTGTCTTGTCTTAGACTTCACACAGAGCATACTACTTTGCCACTGTGTTAGTGTGTACACCACGTAACTGATGGTTACCGATAACCTTTCTGAACATCACACTTTGCTGCTGCTGCTGCTGCTGCTGCTGTCCACTTTGAAATATTGAAAGAGGAAGAATAACTGGGATGATGTGTGGGGAGGAGTCTGAGTGCTAATCAAACACTAATGCTGCTCGTGCAATCTTTGGGTATCCTTTCAGTTTAGCTAAAAAGTTTCAGACTTGTTTGTTTATTTTTAAGAACGTTAACCATTCTTTTTTTCTTAAATTATCAAAATGTCATAACATATACACATTAGTTGGCTGAATTTTTAAATCTCTGAAGCATCAGACCTGTGTCTGTAGAGTCGTTAGTGAAATGGAAGAAAGAGAAAGGTTCAGAACTGGGGGGAAAAAAGTTGACAAGAAAGTAATACAGGGCCGCCATTGCATACATATTTGAACTGTCATGCTCCTAGTTCACAGAGCAGAAAGCTGATCTGCCGTTGATGTATGGACCATTCATTTCCCATAGATCTGTGTCATATTTAAGTTCGATGTCGGTCAGTCATTAAGCTTGAATGGAGCCAAATATCTCATTAGTGGCATGGTATCCCATGTCAGTTCTGTCCAGTGAAAAAGGCTGACTGACAGTCTGTTTGCACTGCTTGATTTACTGCCTAGTCCTATCAATTTTTCGTTAAGTCAGACTCAGAAGTCAGTGTTTATAGGGTGAGTCTAGGTATATGCTTTTGTGGACTAAACACTTCTAAAATATTTGAAGACTGCACACATGTTACATATCTCTCATTACAAGGTTTGATGTGGCACTGTCAAAGCAACTTTCCATTCAAGGGAATTAACTCTGATGTTGTATTTCAAACTATGGCACTGGAAAAAAAAAAGCAAAGGAAAAAAGTGTTTGCTTCATCTGTTTACTGCTCTGGATGGGTGGAAGTCAAGTAAACCAAGATTTCGCCGTGGTCACCACACTGGGCATAAAGGATTATCTCCACCTGTGTTCAGCAGCCTGAAATGGGATGAGTCCATAGCTACAGATTATGCTAATAAAATTAGGATCTTTGCAATGTTAAATCTTACATTACAATATATCATCTTAAAACAAGTGTATGGGTTTGTTTCAGATCTGTTTAACTTGCCAGAACGAACCAAATTGTTGTTTTGTTTCTGTAGCAAATCAAATTAGTAGAGTGAAAAAAAAAAAAAAAAGAAAAAAAAAAGAAAAAAAACCCTTCTTTTTGGATCCTGCCACTTTCCCCAGCAGATTTCCAAAATGTCCTATTGATTTTAATTAAACCCTTGCTTTGAAAAACAGTGTTCTGATTTATATCATTTCTGAATCACTTGCTAGCATCAATCCACTGTATTATTGCTGTTTTTTTGTTTGTTTGGTTGTTGTTGTTTTTGTTTTTTTTTTTGGGGGGGGAAGGGTAGTGTTTTTTAAATATTTTTTTTATCTTTAATAATATAACAAAAATACTAAAAGAAAACGAAGCACAAAAAAATTGTATAAAGAATGCAAGAGAATAAAATGGGGGAGGGGGGGGGGTAGAAAAGAAAAATCTCTAAGCTTCCTCACACTCTGTGAGATAGATGTCCAAAATGTCCTGCAGATTTTTCTTGAGCTAGAGCACGTCCCAAGCTCTTGAATCTTCAGATGAAGCATTGAGCATGTGTATGTTTCTTGGACAAAATGTACTTAGTAATTGTCTTTTCTACACCCACATGGTGTTTGTGGTTTGCATGTTGTCTGGAATACTGGCTGTGTTATTGTTGTGGTGTTTTGTGATAAACTACCCCACTGATCATGGCATGCATGGCTGTTTCTGTAAACAGGATGATGAAACCGGGTAAGAAAAAATGAACTGGACTCTGCCTGTCAAACTAATGTTAGTGTGTAAGTTCTGATCCTGAATGGAAATGTATCTGTGAACGATTCTCACTTGTAAAGCTCTCTCACACACACATGCACATGCGTGCATACCCACACAAGCAAAGCAAGTCCAAAAGGTTCCTTTAAACTACAGTCATTTAGAAATACATTATACAGAGAAGGAATGTTTGTACCAACCATAGTTTGCAAATTTTATTGAACCACAGTCTGTTGTCGTTCCTATCATGATTAGTAGTAATTGATCAAAACCCTTCTGGCTTTAATTCGCTGATTGTGATTTACATCTAAATTGGTAACAGACATTCAGTAACATTTCAACAACAACAACAAAAAAGAGAGAGAGAGGAAGAGAGAGCGAGCTTGAGATGAAGACAAGATAGGAAAATTTGTGATTTGACCAAAAAAGGAAAAAAGAAGCATGTTGCTGTCGTTGGTTTTCATTTCATATTCCAACAATGACGTTTGTGAAAGAGGCTGATAATGGCATCAAGCTTTGTCATGCTGTAACAGTTATTTTAATACTGTCGCAATCATGCAGCCATGCAAGTCATCTTCAGTTTTCAGTGAACAAGCTTGTCAGTTTAGAAACTGTGAAGAGAAGAAAAGTTTCTCAAGTACACTAGTTGATAGGAAAGTTCTTTATTCTTAGATAAGAAATAGTTCAACAGCAAAGTTCAGGTAAACAGATTTAGGATTATGATTAGATAGTGTGAAGTCTGCTTGGCTTAAAGTGTTGTAATCAGTGGGTGGTTGTCCATCCTGTGACAAACACAGATGGGCTGGATGGTTGGTGGGGAGGTGGTTTTGTCATCACTGTGAATTGACTAACACTGTTTGTCTGGCATGATGCTGTACAGTATTTCTTTCTGTGACAGGCTGGCTCGATGAGCGATGACTCGGGCTAACCTGACTGCATGCCATACGCTCGTTCGCTCGCTCAGCCTTCTCTCCCCTTCCTTGCAAGGGGGGCATAACTCAGCGGGTCGTGGTGTATATCCATATTCAGTGGCCAGCCTCTCTTCCCAGTATTGTGTGACGAGTTGTGTTTTTGGGGTTGGGTGTGATGTCCTGAGTGCGGTTGACTCATTTTACAGTGTCAAGTGTGTTGTGAGACACCCCGGCTTTGTAGTGATGTTGCCTGAGGTCGTGAGCTGTGTGGAAAGAGGACATGTGATATATAGACAAACATGTACCAAGTGTTAGAACTCGCGGGGGGGGGGGGGGGGGGGGGGGGGGGGGGGGGGGGGGGGGGGCTTCCAGACACTCCGTTTGGGCATGAAGAAAGCGGTCTTCTGCAGGGTCTGCTACAGACTTCTCATCTGCCATCGTTTGCGCCTGACAGTGTGGCACTGCAGGACTGAATAGCCATGGCTGGCTCTGCCCACAGTCACACACAGTGCCTTGATGTTTGGCATCATGTATTGTACCATTTCAAGCTCTTGCAAGCTATGACCAGTTTGCTCCCTCCAGTCAACTTTTTTGTGACCGACACGGTAATAAGAGGCCCCATGCGGGCGTCTTACGCTCTGGCCCAAGCATGGAGATAGATCTGCTATCTGCCATGGCACAAGAATCTCCTGTCCAAGTGTTGCTTTGTCTGGCCTGTATTTTTGCAGGCTCGCACTGTTCAGTTGTTCTTCATACATTTAGCTGCTTACACTAAACTGCTGTTTGCACCAGTTGCTGTAATGCAGTAACACACTGTTCTTCCCCTATAGATGACATAGGGGAAAAAAGAGTTCCTTGAAATTTACTGGACAGTATTTCCTTTTGGGGGGGGGGGGGGGGGGGATAAAAGTTCTGAGTGAAGCAATTTTTCTAACTCCATATAGCTAAAAAGATTCACTGGTTGGTGAGAATTTTATAACAGACTCTGCAGAAGACCATTTTGTTATTAGCAAATAGCGATGGAATCAGTGGTGTTTTGTACAGCAAGGACTGTCATAGGAGGGACTGTGTTTCGAGAGGCTGTGATGTTGTGGTAGTGGATGACATGGTGTACCTGTGCTTAAGGAAAATGGGCATCATCTCACTGTGCTGAAATGCTTTGGTTTCTCATGCTCTTATTCATATGCTTTAGTTTTCTTTCTGTTAGATAAGAGGCAGATGATTTTCTCTGGCATATTAGTTGGAGACTCTGGCATATTAGTTGGAGGAGTGGGTTGGGTGGGTTGTAGAATGCTGAGGTGTAATTTATGTTATCTATCATATCGGTTTGGGAGGGGGGAGGTTGTCAGAAAAAAGAATAGACACTTTCCATAAAACATAGAAGCCTGTCAATGTTATGGTGTTAATATCATGGGTGTTCAGTGTCAAAGGTTCTATGATAATCTGCAGCTTACGAAAATCATGATGTTGAGCTGTTGTTTCACACAAGCAAATAAAGGCATTCAAGGCACCATCTGTTGCTCATCACCCATTCCTACAGAAGTGGATTGTAGTGTTGATCAGAAAGGGAACAGAACTGCAGTGTGGTTGTGGTGCACAGTGTGGCCTGGAAGCTTCCTCCCTGTCTTTGCTGTGTGTCCGCTCGCTGTCAGTGTCACTGCCTGCATGCATGATGCCCTTGGGCCGGCTTGTTACTGTGGGTGCTCCGCTTGACTAACGTTATGTGGACTAATTCCTAACGTCTGTGTCTGTGTGTGTGTGTGTTGTCTGTGCTTACTGGCATGGGTTCATCAGTCTGCATGTCGCTTTACTGTAACGCGGGGAAAAACAGAAATCTGTCTGGGCCCCTGAATAGCTCTGATAGACACTGCACCAAACTGGCATTCTGAAAACTGAAATTGAACCTGTGGTACCAAGTGTCATTGTTGGCATGTTTGCTCTCCGCCTTCCCATGTTGTCAGTCTGGTGACTGGTAGTGTGGTGTTACATCACCGCCTCACCTTTCCCCACCCTCGCCTTCTTCTCCATCCCTATCCTTCCTTCCCCTCCACTCCTCCTAAGGTGGGTGTGGATGTTGAACCTGAATGAAGTAATCAGCCAACCACATCCCCAGCTCTGCCAAAATGGAGCGACACTTTAACGCACAATGCAACACAGACCGGAGCGACACTTTAACGCACAGTGCCACACAGACCAGAGCGACACTTTAACGCACAATGCAACACAGACCGGAGCGACACTTTAACGCACAATGCAAAACAGACCGGAGCGACAATTTAACGCACAATGCAACGCAGACCGGAGCGACACTTTAACGCACAATGCAACACAGACCGGAGCAACACTTTAACGCACAATGCAACACAGACCGGAGCGACACTTTAACGCACAATGCAACACAGACCGGAGCGACACTTTAACGCACAATGCAACACAGACCGGAGCGACACTTTAACGCACAATGCAACACAGACCGGAGCGACAATTTAACGCACAATGCAACGCAGACCGGAGCGACACTTTAACGCACAATGCAACACAGACCGGAGCGACACTTTAACGCACAATGCAACACAGACCGGAGCGACACTTTAACGCACAATGCAACACAGACCGGAGCGACACTTTAACGCACAATGCAACACAGACCGGAGCGACACTTTAACGCACAATGCAACACAGACCACTGTTCGGCAGCTTGTCATCTTCACACACATAATAACGATCAACACAAAGAAAACACAGCTGACCCGCCCCTTCACTTCCTTTCAATTCCCGCTGATGACAGATATCAGACAGCAGATAAGGGTTGTAGGGAGATCATTTTATGATTTTTTTTCTGTTCATTTTTGTCTGTAACAGTCATCTGCCTGTTTTGTTTTGAAACAATAGTATTAGCAGTATTGAAGAGAAACAAACAAAACAGATAAACAAGTGATGTAGGCATGCATGTTTCCTTCATTCAGGGTTGTTGCGTCCATGCCCAAACAATTCTCCATCCCATCTCAGTGTTGCAGTGCATTTTGTCAATCCACCACACTCTTGTCCTCTCCCACACTATTTCCAGTGTCACACGTTGCCTCTTCCCAACCACTTGGAACACTTTTCAGTATGTTTGTAGAATGTCTGTGGCTTTGCCTGTCGTGCTGAAAAGAAACGTTTAAGGAACATCTAATTGCTACTGTATGCGCAAGTCAACCAAATAAGCAAAAATGTGATAACAGTTCTTTTTTCCAATGTCGGCTTATATTAGGATCAATTTTATCCCATATACATAAAGATTAAATGGCCAGTGTATGTAAATGTAAATATCTGGTTTGGGGTATCAGCAAGAGCAAGCTGATCAAAGACGATGCCATCTGTGTTTGAAGTTCTCCCACATATTTCCCTCTTGGTACTTTCTAACATGGATCCAGACACAGCAGTCCAGGAGACAAACTTCTGAATGTTCAGGACTTGATGACGGAATCGGTCTGGGCTGTAGTGGTGTTATGGACACTGTGGAAAAAGTAGGGTTGTCTTGAAAGTGTACAAACAAGGTAAAACTGACATGTGGGAGTGTGTGGTTTGCATTGTGACAAAGGTTTGAAGGCAGGTAGTTACATTTCCAGTTGCATGCCATATCTTACATGTTTTGAAAAAAAACAAACCCTAACGCATGCTCAATCAACAGAACTGCATGCATACAAGTGCATGCACACACACACACACACACACACACACACACACACACACACGCAAACCAGCCTTTGATAAATACAACCATCATTTTTAATGTAAGCTAACCAGTTCTGAATCTTCCGCACATCTGACTTCATCAATAGAAAAATCATGAAAATGTGATTATGAAGTACTATCCCACCCATAACACACCCTCTCTTATTCTTAGTTGCTTTCAGGTAGTGCGTTAACATAGGGCCACCCCCAGGCACCCATCCCTGAAGTCGTCATTGTCAGCAGTTGTTTTCCCCCTGAATCAATCCAGTTTTGAGATGGATGTCTCCGCTGGCTGCCAGTAACACTGGGGTTGAGTACATACAGCTTACAACTTGCTAGCAAATCCCTGGTCTACATCGTCATGAAACGATACATTTTTTCCCCTCCTCTCAGTCTGCCAATGTGATATCTACAACGCACATGAAGTTGACATACATTCCACTGCAGACATTGTGATGCACAGCTTTACGCTGATCTGCTTAGACAGAAACTGCTGCATGTGTTGTTTTTTATGTATGTGCACTGCATTAATTTTAATAATGTATTCATTGTAAATTTCATATTAATTTCACCAGTGATAACACGTTAGAGTCAAATTGGTTTCAGTTCGTTAGTTGTTGACGTGTCCAGTCAGAACTTGACAACAAATGACAATCTTGATACACTTGCATTTTCCTCTTGTACAAATTATACATTTTAATTCCTTAATACCAAACAAAATAGAACACATTTTTTGTGAAACTCATGTATCCAGCATGACACCGGATAATTTGGTGGTTTATTATATTTAGATTATTCTTGAACTTTAGCAGTCTTCAGACAGTTGTGTGAGCCTTTTTTTGAGATGATGTCCCCTTAGTGGATTTTTATTGTGAATCGGGGGACAGATGTTGATTTATCTGAGGTTTTCATCCTCTTGGCCATGAATAACATGCAAACCCAGACTTTTGTGTATCTGTTGAATGTTTGACATACCTAACCATACAGGTTATTTGTCAGATAGCCTGTGGACAAGCCTGAACTGCAAGTTGGACACAATCATATAATTAATAGTCGTCAAAGAGTCAGTAACTCTTACCTATCCGACTCAGTTATATAGGTTGTCTATCAAACAGTCTGGACAGGCCGTAAATGTACCCCGACACTGTAATATGGGCTAATTGTAAAACAGTCTGGATATGCCCTAAATAAATGTGATCTGACACAATCATAATTATGGGCTTGTTGTCAGTCTGATCAGGCCGTAAGTGTGACCTGACCACCAGAGAATAAAGTGGATGTCAGCAATTGGTCATTTTGCTCTGAAGCAAAGATGGAGTTTAAACTCCTATGATGTAAATGACCTAAATAAATGAAATGACCAAATTGATTTGATTGGTCAAATTTGAATTTTTAGTGGGAGATGTTGTTTGGAAAGACCTGGGTTTTGTACATTGTTGTGGAAAAAGCCTTGTCAACATGGACATTCTCTTTCAGGACATCAGAAGAATTGATATACAGTTTTTCTAACATAATTTAGGGAGAGGGTGTCTTCCAGATTCAAGCTTGAAGCAACCGTGATAGCCCAAACAGCATTAATATGTGTGGGAACTCTTTAGACACTGCAGTAACTGGGGCACTGCTTAGTTTTAAAGCAGTTTGCTTGTGTTTTTTAAGAGGTGAAAAAGAGTATTTTAAGGCAGTGAGAGAAGGGAGATGAAATATTACTTTTTTTGTGTGCAAATTACCACAAATTAGAAAGTATTCTGAGGTTTCGTTGATTGTTTGCCTTTATTTTTCCAGGATTTACAGACATTAGAATCGGATCATGGGAAAGGATTTTAGGTGGCAGTGAAGACAGTCTGGAAGGAATCTGAATCGGCACAATATGAATGATGTCGCAGAGAAAGCACAAAATGGGCAGATACACATGCATTCTTTGGTACAAGTCATTGTTTCAGAAATCAGGACATGTGAGTTATTGCATGCTCACTGAATCTTTCTTCACAATATTTTACTGGATGACATTTTTATTGTTTCATGCACATCGTAAGTTCTTTTATACTCATTTAAATTGGTCTCCCCATAGGTTATTTTTACTGTGGTCACAGACGTTCTGAAGGGGTTTGTTAAGATTGTTCATCAACTTTCATTCACTTCCCTGAAGTCACTGGGAGTTGGGATGTATGGTTGTTTTCCGACTTGTCTGAAGAACATCCTCAAACAGAAAGTAATCTTTCAAAATGTTTGACATATCAGCAGATTTTTTTTATCCATTTCCTTGATACCCTTTTCATTTGATTGGAAATGTCTCCTTTCTGATAGGAATGCATTGTTTCCACTTGAACTGTGAAGGTTGTGTTCACGGCACACCAACTCAGGGATTGTATTTCTACATATGAGAGTGAAGTCTGTATAGGTGGAAACCAGTAGTTAGTTCCTTGGGTTTGTTATTTTGGCCACAACCAAAGAATTTTTTGGTTGCAGCTAACCTGCATAGATATTTTACAGAGTTTTAAGCATCCTTGTGCAGGTGAACAACATAGTATTGTATTTCTTGTACATCCAAGTGGTGTCTGCATGATTTTTCCACTGTATGTGAGTGCGCATGTTTGTGTGTGTGTGTGTATGATGTGTTATGTTTTTTTTCATGCAAGGTATACAATGAATATTTGGTAGACAGATGATGCAGCAAATTGGATGGAAAATTTAAATATTGATGTGAGTGCATGCTCTGACATGATTATCTGCGTCTAAACCGTCTTCATGGTTGCCGTGCCACTGACCTGGATACAGCGAATTCTGTTCAAAATAATTATTTGTAAGTCTAGATGAATAATTCATTGCCAGTCAAATCAAGATTTACTGGGTTTAAAGATATGAAATTCAATGGGAATGAATGGAGTACATTGTGGTTTGTGTCATCCGATTAATTTTGGAGAACTGGTGATGGAATGGGCATGCCAGATGACAGTGAAAATACTATGGACCAACTTTGTGGTCCCTCTAAGTAGACAAAATATATGCAGGTTGCCTGGAGTTCTCATGATAGGAATCTATGTATTCAAATGAGTGGTCACATGCAAAGATAGTAAAAGGTATGCAACTAGTTCTTGTGATGGGAACGTTGTGCAGCATTACCAAGTGTGTGTGTGTTTACAAATGCAATACATATATAGTCAGGTGTGTGTTTACAAATGCAATACATATATGGTCAGGTGTGTGTGTGTGCACACACACGCATGTGGGTGCAAATACATGTATGTATGAAAAACAAATTGAGAGAATGCTATTCATATGTTTGTTTAACATGTTTATTGATAAATAACTATAATTTGGTCTTCAGAGTGGTCCGTCCAAACAAGAAATGTCTCAGTATACTTTTGAATAAATGCTGCTGGGGGGAATTACTTCAAAACTTTGAAAGTCCCCTGCATGAGTCCCGATGGAAATCGTAACCAGATTCTCTTTTGTGTCTTCATATTTATTATGCATCATCTTAATCGCCCTGAATCTGCTGAGATCAGTTATAACCTGGTGGAGATAATCTCCCCTTCTGTCAAAATTACTGTTACAACATTTACTGAACTCCAATGTTAATTCATCTATAGCAGTACCTCCCTCCATAGTGTTCTGTCAAAATGATTACTTCCACCATGCCATTCACAGTGATAAAATCATTCCACAGGGATGAAGTGTCGGTCTCGGATGTCCCGTTATCTGGATACAGTCTCTAATTTGATACAGATCGAGCATTGTGCCTTTGCACTGATGTACATAGATATATACGGAACTGTACAGTCCGATAACATTGGTGTATCTTTTGATTTGGCATTTTATTTATTGGAATTTTATTTCATTCATGTTGACCCCACTCGGATGTTGCCAAGGCTGTTTGTTCATAGTGTTTAAGGTTTGATGACCACTTCTTGGTGCAGATGGAAGGGTGGGGAGATTTTCATTTGTATTTATTGGCAAGTTTGTCCCACATGTTGGAGATGTAACAGTATTGTGATCCCCCGTCCAAATCAAAGATGTCGCTTTGACCACTTGATGCAATCTGAAAGACACACAGCTGCATACATTGTCTACACCATGATAATCTGAATCCTCTGAGGGAATCCATTTGATGGCTTCAGAGTATTTTGAACCACATGTCGGTGTTGTAACCATTACCGATTTGAATGCTCTTGTGTTTAGGAGAACTATTTGCCAAAGCAGCAAACAGAATGCCATAAATTCCAAATGGGGTTTCCTGTGCATATTTCCCTCCACCCTATTTTCTAATGCACTGAAGTTTTCTTTGAATCGTTCTCCCTTGTCGGAATCAATTGTTTCAGACAACACACACATTCAGAATGTCAGGGCATTCACGATGACCTCTTTGAAGGTGGTCACGTGGCTGTATATCATGGCTGGAGAACTTCTCTTGGCCCATTCATTGGTTGTGGATGATGTTATTTTCATTGTGGTTTTCTTCATTGTGTGAAGTGATTTCCCTCCAGACAAGGGTGTGTGTGAGGAGAGTAAGGATGGACTCCACACACAGGGTTGTGATACCTGTGCTTAGGGTCTGTGCTCCACTGCCTCTGGCAAGTATTGCCAGTTTGTTCATGTTTGAGAATGAAAAAACTTTTGAGAGCAATTTTGTGTCTGTCTTGTGCTAGGAGAGGAATGTTGTGTGTGGATGTCCTCCCCTGAACTGCATCAAGACACTTATGCATTTCTCTGGCTCTGGTTTACACCAGGATCCGAGATTCATGCTCATTTTTCAGAATATGGACAACAGATTCATTTGCTTCTGTGTCAAGCAGGAACAGTGTGTATGCAAGAGAGCTGACAGAGAAAAAGTTTGTTTATGAAAAGGAAGAGACGGATTTTTAAGGCGATTGGGGTGGGGTGGGGGTGGGGGGAACCACGCTTGGACAGAGGCAGGGGGAGAAAATCACAACTGCCAGCTCCATCTAAATACATGTGTAGAGATGCAGTTGGACTTTTTGCCATTAAAGTTGATAATTTGCTTTTTGCATTTGTTCAATATAGATGTGTGTATGACAGATGGTGTGAGAAAGTAGTTTAGGTCCCCTCTTCCATCCTCCTCCTCTGCCTCTTCATCTTACAGTCCCACTCAACACTTTCAATCCAGGAACAGCTGCAGATCCAGTTCTACCTGTCCACAGCCAGCCAGTTACCTGGCTGTTCTGAAGTCATCTGAGGAGACGCTGTTTTGCTGCCAAGTCACTGTGGTGTATCCAGTAGTGGTTATTTGCACAAGGTGACACTGTGGTTAAGCTTTAGGCTAATGATAAGCCTTGCACTAATGCCCCCATGGGCCGGCCTTCTCGTGACGGGGGTGTTTCTTGACCAACCTGTGCCCATCCCTTTTTCTTGTCTTTCCTATTGTTATGCCTACCATGTCTTTCCCTATCTCTTTTCACCCATAAAGTTCCCCACATCATCTGCAGCCTCTATGTTGTCTTGTTCTTCCTTCCCGGTTCTTCAGTCTGTTCTTTCATCTATTATTCCAGTCTTCCTTTTCAATGCTTCTTTTTCTGAGATCTATCGGAGTGGTGGCCCTAAGTCACCCGCAATCTAAGGTGCTGACACTGGCCGAGAGATGAATGGCTCTGTGTTAATGAGTCGCTACAGCAGTCCTGTCTGGTTTTGAGGGACGGTATCAGGCAGATGGACGCCCTGCGAGTTCATCTTCACATGTCCTTCGTAGGGCCATCCATTGTCCCTTCCCTAGCACGGCAGCTCTCCTAGGGTGACTGTCAAATTCCTGCCGTCATTGAGCCTACGCCCTATGAGTAATCAAAGCAGTCATTCCAAACATCAGAGAGAAAGTAGAGATTCAGATTCAGATGAAGAGATAAGAGAAGTGGCAAAGAGAAAGGGTATCCAAAACACATGGCCAAGCTTCCTTTTAGTGGAAGCAAAAGATCCGAAAGAATCCATTGCTCGGATTTCTCCGTTTGCTGTTTGCAAGTGGTTCGAGGGAGTTTCATCCACAGGATTCAAAATGATTAAAAGACTCGGATCTGGTAGTTATCTTGTTAACTGTGCTACGGAAGCGGCGTCTCGATTGCTGTTGAAAAGGGATGGTTCTCAACTTATGCAGATCACAGTTAAGGTTTCCATTCACCCCTTTCTCAACTATTCGAAAGGGGTAATCAGATGTGCTGACTTGGCTGGAGTTGCTGAACCAGAAATTCGGACTGAGATGGAAAGTCAGGGTGTTCTGCAGGTCCATAGAGTTAAAATCTCTAAAGGAAGTGACTTTATTGAAATAACACGCTATTCTTGACTTTTGCTATGCCATCTCCCCTAGAGTTTGTCAAAGTGGGTTATGTCCGAGTGAAAGTTACACCTTTTGTACCATCCCCTTTTGCTTTCAAGTGTCAACGCTTTGGGCATTCCAGTCGAGCCTGTCGGGGTCAGGAGATCTGTCGTGACTGTGGTCAGAAGAAGCATGATGGGTCTTGTACAAATGCTGTATACTGTGTTAATTGTAAGGGTGATCATTCAGCAAATTCAAAAAGTTGTCCAGTGTGGAAAAAGGAATGCGAGATTCAGAAAGTAAAGATTGAGAGGAAATGTTCCTTTCCTGAGGCTAGAAGGTTAGTGGAGGCCAGACTCCTTCGGCCGCTACTTATGCACAGAAGGTGGTTAACAATTCTGCGAACCGGTCATCGGGTGATGATCTGGGAGCAGCCCCATTCACTGCTATAGAGAAGAAATTGACAGAATTGTTGTCATCGGTATTGGATCGGCTTACCATACTTGAGCAATCAGTTGAGGTTTTGTCTCAGAAATGCAATAGTGTTCCGTCCAGCAGTGTACAACAGGCTTCAGTCCCTGCTGGTGAGGGAAGAAGTGTTTCAGTTGTACAAAGTGCTGTGGATCAGAGGTCAGGGGTGATGGATCGGAGGAAAGAGACGTCCCCTCGCTCACAGGCCAATAACAGCAGTATGAGACAGGAAACGCAGTGAGGAGCGTCCTTTTCGGACTCCAGACCCTCCTAAGGGAAAATCTCGAAGTCAGGTATTTGGTGCAGCAGGTTTCAGTCCAGTAAGAGCAAATTCCAAGCATGGCAACAAACAACTTAGAAATTTATCAGGAGCATCGGCTTCTGATCTTGTCTTGAAGAACCGCTTTAGTTCTTTGGTGGACAGTGAAGTTTCTGGAGAAGAGGGATGATAGATATTCTTTTAACAACCTAATATGGACATACTCCAGTGGAACATAAGGGAGTTAAAGCAAATTGTCGGGACCTTGAGCTATTATTGACAGAGTATAGATCTTCGGTAGTTGCTCTTCAGGAAACCCTTCTAACTGCAAGTAAAGCATGAGATTTCTGGTTTCTCCTGCTTACTTAAGCAGCTTCGGCAGACTTTTCAAGGAGAGGCGTTTCTCTTTATATTCATAATTCGATACTACATACAGAAATTCCACTTCAGACGGATCTGGAGGCAGTGGCAGCTCGTATTTCGTTAAACAAGGTCGTTACGATATGTTGTTTGTATCTATCTCCATCTTCTGTGATTTCGAAGAGTCGGTTGGATGGTTTAATTTCTCAGCGCCCTAGCCCATTTCTTTTATTGGGTGACTTGAATGGCCATTCTCCACAGTGGGGAAGTAACTGCACAAATTCTCAAGGGAAAGTTCTTGAAGATTTTTATATTGGATCATGATCTCTGTCTTTTGAATTCAGGCTCACCGACCTTTTGTTCTCCTAACGGTTCTTTGACTCACTTGGATTTGTCCATTTGTGACCCTTCCTTATTTTTGGACTTAGAATGGCAAGTCCATACGGACCTAAGCGGGAGTGATCACTTTCCGATTTTTATTTATTTTACGAAGCAAATGCAGGAGTCCCCTCGGGAACATGGAAGTTTCGCTCTGCAGATTGGAGCCTTTATCAGCAACAGATTTTAAGTAGACTGCCTATGAATCTGTTGCGGAGCTATGATGATCCTGTTTTGCAGTTCACTAAAGTGATAGTAGAGAGTGCTAAGGAAGCTATTCCTAAGTCCCGTGATAAACCAAATGATGTTAAGACCCCTTGGTATGATAAAGAGTGCAAAACTTTGAACGGTAAGAGAAAAGGTGCTCAAAGACTTTTTGCTAGGTTTCCTATGGTGGGGAACAAAGTTAAACATCAGGCGTGTAGGGCTAAGTGTCGGTATACTTTTAAAACTAAGAAGAAAGAATCTTGGAAAACTTTTTGTTCAAATCTGTCCTTTAAGGTCAATTCAAGGAAAGTCTGGAAACTAATCCGTAAGATTAAGGGAAAGTCGGCTGCCTCAGTTATAAAATGTTTGCAAGTAAATGGATCGATTATTACTAATAAAAAGGAGGTTGCTAACTTGTTAGCTGTTACTATTCATCAAAATTCGTCAGCTGATCATTATTGCAAGGAATTCCAGCATATCAAAAGATCAGCGGAGTCAAAATCTTGTTCCTTCGAGCCAGATAGTTCTGAGGATTACAACTGCGTTTTCAGCATGGATGAGTTTAAAGGACGCCATTCTGAAAGCCAACAACTCAGCTTCTGGACCAGATGACATTCATTATCAATTTATTCATACATTTGCCAGCTGAGGGTTTAAATGTGTTGTTGTCTCTGTTTAATCATGTTTGGTGTTCAGGGTATTTTCCACCTTCTTTGGAGAGAGGCGGTTGTTATCCCTATTCCTAAACCAGGGAAAGATCATTTGGATCCTAACAACTATCGTCCTATAGCTCTCACTAGTTGCTTATGTAAAACTATGGAGAGAATGGTATATTCTCGATTGTTATGGCAGTTAGAAAGTCTGGGGCCCTGGATGTTTCCCAGTGTGGATTTCGGAAACACCGCAGTACTACTGATCATCTGGTTCGATATGAGTCTTTTGTCAAATGCTTTGATTAATGGAGAACATGTAGTTTCTATTCTTTTTGATTTAGAAAAAGCTTATGACACAACATGGAGGCATGGAATTCTTCAGGACTTGAAGGCACTGATTTCAAAGGTAATTTACCAATGTTTATTGCTAATTTTTTGTCTAACAGGCATTTGTGTTAGACTTCATTCGACCTTTTCAGATCCTTTTGAGCAGGAGATGGGTGTCCCTCAGGGTAGCATCCTTTCTCCACTTCTGTTCAATCTGAAGATTAATAACATCGTCCAGTCAGTAAAGTCTGGAATTGATAAGTCATTATTTGTTGATGACTTCTCCATCTCTGCGAAGGGGAAAACTTTGGCTGCAGCTGAGCGTCAACTTCAATTGTGTGTTAATCGTGTTCAGCAGTGGGTTACTGAAAATGGATTTAAGTTTTCAGCTACTAAGACAGAGTGTATTCATTTCCATAGGAAAAGATCTCAGGTCTTAGAACCAGCTATCAGTCTCAATGGTCAGGTAATTAAAGTTTCCAAACAAGTGAAATTTTGGGGGGTTATTTTTGATAATAAGCTTTCTTTTTTGCCTCACATTAAGTACATTAAACAATCTTGCCAGTCAGGTTTGAATGTTTTGAAGGTTATTAGTCACACTGATTGGGGTGCAGACAAGCGAACTTTGTTGCGATTGTATCGGGCTTTGGTGAGACCAAAGCTAGATTATGGGTGTGTGGTATATGGTTCTGCACGAAAGTCTTACCTCAAAGCTCTTGATCCAATTCATCATCAAGGACTGCGGATTGCTCTGGGAGCACTTCGCACATCTCCAAAGAGAGTTTGTACGTTGAATCTGATGAACCCCCTCTGGACTAAGGAGGTTGCGTCTTTCCATGAATTACCTGAAACTGAGGCTAATCCAGAAAACCCTACCTATGATATTGTCATGAACCCGCCTTGTAGAGCCAAATATGACTTAAAGCCAATGAGATTCCTCCACTGGGTATTCGTATTTTGCCCATTTCGGGGCAGCTGGCATTGACCTTGATGCTGTTGATGACGGTCCATTACAGACTGATTTACCTCCTTGGAAAGTCGCCAATCCAGATATTAATTTATATTTAACTAAATTTTGAAAGGAGGTCACCCGAGTGTTGCATATAAACTTTATTTTGGGCAATGTGAACTTTATAAAGATTTTATCAAGATTTTTACTGATGGTTCTAAAAAAGGTGAGAAGGCTGCAGCTGCCATTTGTGTGATAACAATTTTCAGGAGCCTACTTTAAGATTGCGGGATTGGTCATCTGTTTATACTGCTGAACTTGACAGCCCTGATATGGCCCTTTGCGGTCGGCTGGGCTATAAGCAACATTATCTTATCTTATCTTATACTGCTGAACTGAAGGCTTTAAATCTGGCCCTCAGTGCGGTGTCCAGATCAGATCAGAATGATTTCCTTATTTTATCGGATTCATTGTCGGCTTTGTCGACAAGAGAAGTGTCACATCCAGTTTTGGCTGATATTCATGATCTTCATACTCGGCTTTGTTTTTCGGGAAAGCATATAGTTTTCTTGTGGGTCCAGTCACATGGGAATCTATGGTAACTCAGTGGTGGACAAAGCAGCCAAACAAGCTCTCGGTGCAAGTCTTTCCAGGAGGCCTATACAGTTTGTTCCTCACTCTGATTTATGTCATAAATCTAGTTTGTATTGTCGTGAACTGTGGCAGAGAGAATGGTGTAATCAAATTCATAATAAATTGTTTAAAATTTGCCCAGATTTAACCAATCCTTTCCCATCGGTGGTACGTAACCGTAAAGAGGAATCGGTTTTGTCACGGTTACATATTGGGCAAGCTATATAACGCACAGTTGGATATTCAGAAGGGAAGACCCCCATGGTGTGTTGCGTGTGACAGCTTGTTCAGTGTTAATCATTTTCTGACAGAATGTGCTGATTTGATGTGTATCAGAGAGAAGTTCTTTTCCACCAGTGATTTATCGGTTCTTTTTCGTGAGATTTCAGTAGATCTTATTTTTTCTTTTTTGAAAGAGGTAAACTTATTTTATAAAATATAGGGTTTTAATAATGTATACAGGTTTTCGAAGGAGTTGAAAAGATAATTGTGCTTTTGTCCTCATAAATTTTAAGCGATGTGTTAATACTAGTGTGGGTATTTGTATCAAGAGACTCAGATATGATAGCTGAGGTCCTGATTTGGCTCCTAGTAGTCCGCTGGACCCTATAAACACTATCTAACTAACCTTGCACTAATTACATCAGTCATGGAGCCAGTTTGTGTGGGAGGACCCTCTGAAATGGAAAAACATTTTCATCAACGCTCTTCTGGAATCTATGGACTCGACTGTTTACCCCTTCCCATTGTCAAATTGTTCACATTCTTGGTTCCTTAAGTTTAATCGGATAGCAGAGCATTATAAATCCACACTAGTATCCTCATTATCACTGAACAGATCTCTCCTGAACTGAACAGCCCTGATATGGCCCTTTGCGGTCAGCTGGGCTATAAGCAACATTACCTTACCTCCTGAACTGAAGAACTAATAGGGGTGTGAGGTTTAGACTGTTGTCTGTAACCATATCATGCTACTATTTTTTCTTTCTGTCGGCAGGTTTCTGTTCATCCCTCAAAGTGGGATTTTCTTCATTATTTGGCTAGAATGGTGGTTCATTTTCCTGTCCAAGAATTTCACATATGCCACTGAACTGAAGTTATAGAAAAGTGTTTATCACTGTTCAAGCTCAGCCGGCCACACAGAACCTTTTCAAGACTGTTCATCTTGTAGGAAAAAGCGTCATGTGTCAGATCACCAAAAAAAAGATTATATCCTTGGAAACGCAAACAAAAGCAGTTAATGACACAGTAGCTAAGCAAACCAGCACACACCAGCCGCCATGCCAAGTGGTTAGCCTCACGGATTCCCGGCTTGGATGTTGTGGGTTCAATTCCCATCAGAGCCATTTATTTGTGATATTTTTCTGCCCTGACCAGCTCCTATCCAGAGTCAAGTTTGCTCAGCTGGAAAGACTGGAACCACACAATTGAGTTTCATCCACTTCATAGATGGGTCTCTGAGACCAGTGAGAATTTTGCTCAAATTTCCTGACCAACACCGCACATGTCTGTATCTCTCGGGTCCGATTAAGGCCAGGATAGAGTATAAAAGTAAGTGTAGAGTACAGCCCTGTCACACAGTCTCGGACCCAATCGGAAATCAGTAGCACCATTTTCTTCATCCTCGCCAATCAGTATTAAAAAAAAGAAGTCTCAAATTCTGTGCCCCTTCATGCCCTGCTCTCTTGGTGACCTCGATTTCAATTGCCTCGCCACATCTATGGCCTTGGTTTGATTTTGTCAGGATCACCGTTAGCAAATTCATGGAAACTGTCGCTGGACAGATGTAGAGAACTTACTTGTGCTGGCTCCGCAACCAAGCAATTAGTGTCATCAGTAGGGGGGGCTTAGGAGGTACTGCCCTGCGTTAACTGGATCAGAACAGGTGCCACTTAACACCACCCAAGTGACTCGGCAGAACTGCAGTGTCTCTTCTGGTGGGTTGCCTTGTGACAACCAGACATTGATTGCTCCCTGTGGGTTGCCAGTGCCAGGGTTGCGGCGGTCTGGACTGGGCTGTGCCTGTGGACAGGGGGCCGGAATTAGCAGGTGCAATGCCACCGAGATGGCACAGAAAAAAATCACACACAAAAAAAACCCGCACTCGAGCAACATGTCAGGGCTTAAGGAGAAGAAAAAGAAAACTGTCCGTATCATGACTCGGACCAAGGACTGAAGTTTTCAACCACCATTTTTCCACAAACAAGGCCTTTATCATGCTTTGCTACTTCTTTTACTTCCAAACCCATCAATTAAACAAACACTAATTTATAACTCAAGAAAAAGCTCTGTCCATTGCCTGGATACAGGAGCTAAACAACAAGGCAAAAACAATCATGGTAATTTTCAATCAATCGGAAAGCAATAAATAATATGACACTGACATTTTGTTTTCGGTGCTTGTACAGACAGCAAGGCAAAAAACAGCTTGGGTAGTTTTCAACTGATCAGAAAACAACATTAAATACACTGTCAAACTGTTTTTAGGCGTTTGTACTGAGAAAAATCTTTCATATGATCATAGCATCCTCTATGTGCAGAGAAAAATATTTCATTTCATATGATTACAGTATCCACTAAGATTTCAAGGCAGAAGTCGCATCACAGCATGGACATCCGTGTAGGTAATCAGACCCAGATCATTCTAGCAGAATATCCAATCAGTGTGGTAAAGAGCACATTTTTGTCCATGCAGTCACTATCTGACGAAAAGCTAGTCTTCTTGGATCTGTTACACTGAAATTCCATAGATCAAAATTACCCCAAGTCATGTAACACAACTTTTATTCTCTTATATTCTCTTAGCCTAAGTCAACACAGCAAGTGATCCAGTTCTTCCAGCTGTGTCATGTTACTCTGGCACCAACAAATGACAGCTACTGATAAGTTTATAACTTCCTGTTCGAGTAACCAAGACACCAGTCTTATGCATGTGCAAGTCAAATCATTTTGTTTCCACAGCTGTCTGTCCGTCATTGGTTTTCTGATGCTAACAGCAGGTCAGAGCAAGGAAAGTGAAAACTCTGCTATGGGCGTTGCAGACTCTAGTCTTAGAATGGCAGATGGTATCGCATACAGTGCAAGTCACGCTTTCTAGAAAACAGCTGTATCCCATTGCCTTAACACTATACTAACCATTCTTTTCCCCATCTCCTCTCTGCCTATCTCGTAGTCAACTCACTCTCTTCTCAAACAATTTGAGTGTGTGGTACCCTGTATGAGCAATGCTACTGTAATCAGAATCTTGTGTGTATGGGCGATTGTGATATTCGTGCTCATAGCATCGAGTTCAATACACTAGTAAATATCAATTGTACATTTGAATGTCAATGGTGCCCATTGAAGCTCACATGTATTTGCATTGCATGTACTGAGTTTTCCCTCTTCATACACACTCTGTGTACGCGATTCGCATACCCAAACAACTTCCTCTGTTAATTTTTTTTAGAGAGTTAACTGAATTGTAAAGATCAATTTCCAGCTTCAACATTTTCAGTGAAACCTAGAGGACAGTTCATTAGAATCCTTGCTCATTTCAAACTAAATGTCTGTCCCACTGTGACGTATAACAATAATATTTATCAGTTCCCTCCCACCTGTCTCTTGGTGACATGTAAAATTTGTCCATTTTCTCCAAGTTATTCTACGGTAATAGATAACATTTATCAACTTTTACCTGTCCTCCTGTAATACTTCAAATCTTTCCATTCCCTCTCACATGTCTCTCTGTAATATGTAACATTTATCAATTCCCTCTTACCTGTCCCTCTGTAATATGTAACATTTATCAATTCCCTCTCACATGTCTCTCTGTAATATGTAACATTTATCAATTCCCTCTTACCTGTCCCTCTGTAATATGTAACATTTATCAATTACCTCTTACCTGTCCCTCTGTAATATGTAACATTTATCAATTCCCTCTCACATGTCCCTCTGTAATATGTAACATTTATCAATTCCCTCTCACATGTCTCTCTGTAATATGTAACATTTATCAATTACCTCTTACCTGTCCCTCTGTAATATGTAACATTTATCAATTCCCTCTGTAATTTGTAAAGTTCATCAATTCCCTCCAAACACCTGCCTGATATCCACAGCATTTCTTGCAATCTGATGTCCAACAATGAGATTAATATGAGATAACGGTGCCATCATGATTATAAAGTAGGCCTGACGAATCTGAATCCATCTCCGTCACCACTGACCAGATATCCTCTACACTGGTCTCGATGTTCAAATCAGCCGACGGCCCTCCCATGTCTGTCTTGACCCACCCTGGGTGGACTGCGGCCACTAGAATTCCAGAATCTTTCAGATCTACCGACATGAGAGCAGTGACCATGTTGAGAGCAGCCTTGGAAGTGCGGTAGTGGCACGAGTCGTGTTTATGCTCAGCAAGAACATTGACAATGGACGACATGATAGATGACACATTGAGGACAGCGGCACGCTGGCAGCTTATTGGAAGGGTTTTGTTCCTTTCTGCAGCCTTCTGGAGGAGGGGCAGAAACTTCTGAGTCACCAGTAACGGAGCTGTAAACAAATCAACACAGACACTGATGACATTTCTTTTTAGAAAAATCAAAAAGATTTCTTGAAAAAGTCAAAATGCTTCAGATGTGCTGACTTGCAGCTTAACAGCGATATACAAATCAATTAGAATTGTAAGTAAAAGCTAATAGAAAAAATTGCAGAAAGCCTGGACAACCTGGTCAGTTTCTGTCTTTGCATCCAAAGCCTACTTTCTCTTATCTAGTAACCAGCACCGATGACTTGCATTTCCAACCTCGCCAAGTGACGGCTCTCCGTGGGCCTTTGAAAGTGGGCATAAGACAGGACTCTCCACTCCCCCTCTCCTGCCTGCTTCTTGTGTCTCCCCTGGCACTGTGCCCAGCAGAACGCATGGTTTGGCCCAGGCCAGCTGTTTTCATGGCATTCTCTTTTCTTCCATAATGTTCAGCTGGCTGTATCTTGTCTGACTATTGGGATTTCCTATCTTATCATGCGGTCTTTTGAGATTCTCTTCCCATAACATCTCCTGGGGATTTCTTCATCTTTGGAAGCAGACAGTCTTTTCCTTGGCGTCTGCAAGCTAGACAATCAGTCCAGGTCAGCCCTTTTTTCTCAAGCTCCTGTTAGCAACTGTAGGCCTTGGTCTTCAGTGGAGTGACCAGTGGTTACTCATTGAAGAAGACATGCAGTGACTTTCCCCGAGTTTCACATGATTACAGATACATGGAGATAACCAAGGAACACATGAGCATGACTCACTTTCTACATTCTTTTTTTCCTTTTTTTTAATACAAATTCTTGTCACATCAGTCTGCACTATTTCGACCAGGATTTCCAACTTGGATCTGTCGGTGATTATGGCATTAAAATTATGAAAGCTGTGGACATTTTCAACTTTCTGAATTCTGCCCTTCTAGCTTGGCTTCTTCTCACTGCCCTATCTGTGTCTGCTCTTGATCTGGTCATCTCAGCACTGACCATGTTGACCACCGAAGCTTGTCATCTCAGCACTGACCATGCTGACCACCGAAGCTGGTCATCTCAGCACTGACCATGTTGATTACCGAAGCTTGTCTTTCGTGGTAACGGATTAATTCTAAGGGCCCTTCCAACCAATGAAAAGGAAGTTTTCAGAATTTGCTGAATTACATACACACAAACAGCCCAATATATGCACGAATAAAAGAATCACATTTCAAAAGACAAAGTAAAAAAAAAATCTAGTTACTAGCTCAAGCTCAAGATTCTTTCTGTTCACATAATTCAGATTCTTTCTGTTTGCAATCTACTTCATCTTCAATGGAAACAACATAAATGTTGTCTTTAACGCGAGTTAGAGGCCAAAAAGAAATTCTTTTCTAATCATGTTCAGCCATTGTCATTTTTCATATGCAACAACCATAGTAATGTCTCCAACATAGTAATATGTCTCCGACATAGTAATGTCGGAGACAAAAAAGTTCTCAGATTGGTAGAAACTAAGAAAGAGTCAAAGAAAATTTGGCTGGAAAGGCGCTCCTTAAGTCTGGTCAACCGTTTATCTGTCAGACCATCCACGTCATCAGGAAAGTGGATGTTCACAAGTGTCCTGCCACCAATATTTACCTTCCTTTATGTTGTGTGTGTGCGTTTGTGTATAAGCACACGTGTGTGTGAGGGTTCATGCGCTCATATATGCATGCATATATGCGTGCTTGCATGTATGAGCGAGTGTGAGTGTGTCTATAAGTATGTGTCTAAGAGTATGTGTAGGCAGACAGGCTCAACCTTTTGCAGTCACAAGAGCACGGTACATTTTATCTCTTTTTTTTCTTTCTTAAACCATTCTCCTCAAGGCTTCCTTCATCGATCACATTCTTCATTTGAAGCATTGTTTTCCTTCCTGCATAGAACACATACTAACATCTACAAGACAACATTTCTTTTTTCCCTGCCCCCTCCCACTCCCCATCTCTCTTCTGTCCTCCCCTCCCCTCCCCTTCCCCTTTTCCCAGTGACCATGTCTTAATTTGTGACAAGCTGGAACATAACACCCAAATTCAAACATATAATGGTCTGTCATTTCACTGTAAACCTGCAGAAACAGGACCTTACTTGTTGCATTGACGTTGAAACTGAGCTGCATTCTTTCACGGGTCATCGTCTTAAGATTGCCGCCATCTGACTTGTCCAAGAAAATTCCAGCATTGTTGATGAGCAGGTTGAGACCCTGGTCCCCGACAATGGCCGAAGTCTTCTCGAAGGCTGCGTGGATGTCGCTGTCACTGGTCACATCCAAAGGAACAATCTTCAGGCAGGAGTAGACCTTGGCCAGGTCCTGCAGCCCCTCGGCTTTGGCGGGATCTCTGCACGAGGCAATGAGGTGCTCTGGCAATGAGGGCCCGGACAGGATGTGTCGCACCAGACCCAGGCCCAGGCCTCGGCTGCAGCCTGTGATGAAGATCGACTTGGGGCAAGACATTGCTGCACACACACACACACACACACACACACACACACACACACACACACACACGTGCGCGCACACACACACATAAAACTGGTGTTTGGACAAAGTATTAAATGTTTTAACCTTTCCTAGATGTCACATTTAACAGAACACTTTATGATGCGAGTCTCTGAAGACTAATACAGTCTCTTCAGAGGGTTCATTCGAATAGGCTGTGGCTCTGGAAGAACCATCTCACTAGCAGAGTGAGACACAGTGAAGCCTCTGTGAAATGTGTGGGTCCTAAAAGACCTGCATTGTCCAAAGTGTGCAGTCAAAAGTGACATCTGGTGAAAATGAACAAGTGTGGATCCTGTGGAACCCTTCTGGTGAAAATGAACAAGTGTGGATCCTGTGGAACCCTTCTGGTGAAAATGAACAAGTGTGGGGGGTGAACTCCGCTCATAGCGGCTGCACACACGCGATTTGGAGTACTGCTGTGCTAATTGGTGAAATGGTCATTTTGAGTTTATTAAAAGCGAATTAGTCATCTCCAAACGTTTACTAAGATGTCTGTGTAGCCGCACACAAAGTTCCAGGCAGAAAATCGGCAGATTATGACCGTGGCAGGACTTCGTTATGTTTTGTTTTGGTAGCCGGTATGACCAGACCAGGAAGTAGAAAGAGGAGAAGAAAGGCAGCTAAGCACAGTGAAAGCGAAAGTTCGCCTAACACCAGTGCATCTGACACTTCTCGGTTATCAGCTACTCCTACAACACCAAAGAAAAGTAAGCTTGCCAACCTGACCGTAAGTACGCCGACATCTGTCAGGGAAACACTGAAACAGTTCGCGTTTGTTGACAGAGCGGAAGCAATGGCTGCCAAGGGAGACCACCATCCTTTAGATGGTAGCATTGAAGTAGAGCAAGAAGTTATCTCCCATCAAAAGAGTATCTCAAATGTTGAACTGATGAGGAAGCTAGATGTGGTGTTGAGTGAGATAGGTGCAAATGGTGCAAGATTAGTGAAACTGACAGACACTGTTGAGGAGCTGCGTAGTAAGGTCTTCCAGCTGGAACAGGAAAATGACAGTTTAAGAACAGAGTTGGCTAAGGCAAAGGAGAGGGAGACAGATCTGTTCCAGAAATGTGACAATGCCTTTGTTTTGGCTAAGCTTGCTGACAGTAAAAGTGAGGACACAGCTGCATACCACAGAAGAAACAACCTGCGTGTGTTTGGAGTGGAAGAGAAGGCAAATGAGACACAGGAGGCTTGTGAGCAGGCAGTGTTGGACCTTTTCAACAAGAAGCTCCAGGTGAAGGTCCAGAGGGGGACATAGAGGCTGTGCACAGGCTGGGGAGGAGGCAGCAGAGAGACACCCCCGTAGCATTATTGTGCGGTTCATCTCCAGGCGCACCAGAGACCAAGTGATATACTCACGTCGCAAACTTCGTGGCACACGCCTGGTGATCGCTGAGGATTTGACCCCCAGAGCCTATGCTCTCCTAATGGCGGTCAAGGATGACCGCGACGTCTGCCAGCAGGCCTGGACACGGAACGGCCCGGGTCTTCATGAAGGCCCACTCCGGGGAGGTGGCCCCCATTGACGACTTGTACAACCTGCGTGGGGACCAGAGGCGCAGGAGGCAGTGGGCAGGCCAGTCTTCCAGGGCTCCGGGGAACGCACCAGGAGAGAGGACCTGTCCAGGCAACAGCGACGAGTGGAGAGCAGCGGGGCTGGGTTGAGAGACAGCTCCAGGGAGTCCAGGGACAGTCACATGTCTGCCATGGACATGATCCCAGAGACTCAGGTGGCTGTCGGAGCCTCTGGCTCTGGGGCTGACACTGCCGGAGGTCCTCCTGGGAGATCACCGCACCAGCAGGGGAACAGAGCCACAGCCAGCAGCCGGAGGTCCATGTCGGAACTGTCTGTTCTGGAACTTTTTTCCCAGGTGAGGCAAAAGCATGAAGATACTTGTTCATCAACAGCAAAGACGGTGATTGTAGACTTTTTGTCCTTCTCTTTCCTTTTGGTTTTGTTTTTTTGCCTCACACATTGACAGGTTTAGCAATTTTTTTTATTTGTTGTTGTTGCTATTACTTCATCGGTAGTGTCAAGGACGTTTCTTTTTGCCTTCCATTTAATAAGAACAACTTTTTTCTTGAAAAGAAATTTGTTCTCCTTGGAGTTTAATGTGCAATACTGAATACCAAGAAGTTTATCTTTTGTCAACAACTGGGTAAACAGAACGGTACACTAATGATTTGTGAATTGGATTTTTCAAGCTATGTAACTTTCATGAAATGTGTGTAGTCATTGAGTCATGTTTTGCATATTGTATACTTTTCAGGGCTTTTTCCTTGAGTTATGTTTTGCTGGGGAGGGGGGGGGGGGGGGGGGGGGGCGGGCAGTCTGTCTCTGTCAGTCTGTCTGCCTGTCTTTGCGTCGGTCTGTCAGTCTCTCTTTACAACCGAGTGCTCCACTTTGGAGATGCCCCCTAACCTAGTTTTACGGTAGGCTTGAGGACATAACCTTTGTTGTTGTTGCTGCTATTTGCCCTTGTATATTGTAAGGGTTCAGTCATCATTGATACTGTGCTTATACTTTTCATTGTAATTCTATTTTGATATTGTTCATTTACTCTTTTTAATTAATAACAGATTATTCTGCCGAAAGTTTCGTTGTTGGGCTTTTTGCTTGGGTTTTTGGACTAGTCCACTGGGCCCTATTTCTTCTTCGACCTTGACCCTGTCACTGATGTTCCGGCCATGCTGGAAAACGCGAGATATTTTTGTGGTTTTGAAGTTTGTGTGTGCTTGTTCAGGTGTTTCGATATTAAAAAGATATGGATTACCTTTAAACATCTGTTGGTTTTTATAGCCGGAACTTTTCAATATTGCGGTTAGTAACCGAATGGAAAGGACTGTATATCGTGTCTTGTTCATGTTGTGTGTTGTATTTGTACTCGTCTCGTCTCCATCATGTTTATATACATATTCCTTTTGGTTCCATTGTTCGGAAGAACATGGACGTTTCTTCAGCTATTCTTCAGTCTCTTGCTTTTGCTTTCTTTCTGCGCTCTTCTCTGTCCGATCGTTTGCTGGCAAGGACTTGGAGGGGGTTTTATCTGTCACTGTCTTCTTTGTTGGGCTGTCTTCAGCGGGTTGTTTTTTTTATTGAGATAAAATGCAGGCCTGCCTCAGTATTGTTTATTGAGGATAATAGGTCTACATAACAGAACGATGATGTTTCTTGCCCTGGGAAAAGGCCTACATGTTGTTTTGGATTTTTTACAACGATGCAATCTCCTGTTAGTGGTTAGGCCTATACCAGGAAGAGGTTTTTTTTTGTTCACGTAGTGTGTCAGCTATGAGAACGAGTGTCAACCCATTCAACTTCACAATGGTTAATAATACATTCAAAATATACACTTGTAACTGTAACGGTCTAAATGACTTTAAGAAAAGAAAAGATGTATTTGATTTTTTGAGATCCTCAGATGGTAATATCTTTCTGATTCAAGAATCCCACCTATCATATAAAATTGAAAACTTTATTAGATCATGCTGGGGATATGAGTGCTTTTTAGCTGGTACTGAGACAAACAGAAATGGGGTTGCGATACTATTCAAAAATAATTTTGACTATAAAGTGCACAGAGTAGAAAGAGATCCTGCAGGTCAATATTTAGTGTTGGATGTAACCTTGATGCGAAAGCGTGTGACATTAGTCAATGTGTAGGGTCCCAGTTCAGGGGACCACCCAGCCTTTTTTTCACAGACATCAGTCAGTACATACATGCCTTTGACAATGAATTCATTATTATTGGTGGTGATTTTAATGTTGTGTTTGATCCTAAGTTGGATGCAGGAAATGATGCAAGTTATGCAAACAAACCAAGGAGTAGGAAAGCTATATGTGATATGATGGAGGAGTTGAATCTAGTTGATGTTTGGCGGGACTCATATCCCAAAAAGCCTGGTTATACATGGCGAAGGTTCAACTCTTCCAAACAAAGCCGGTTAGACTTTTTTCTGGTATCTAGGAATTTGATGATTGATGTGAGCGGTATTAATGTACTACCTAGTTATCGTTCAGATCACTCGGCGGTTTCCCTACACTTCAACAAAGAAAACAAACAAGGCAAAAGGTACTGGAAATTTAACAACTCTATTAAAAGATACTAATTACATAGAACTTGTTAAGCAAACTATCACAGAATTGAAAAAACAGTATGCTGTACTAGTGTACAACCTTGATAATATAGACAAGGTACCAATGAGTGCATTGCTCTTACAATAAATGACCAACTATTTTTTGAAATGCTGCTTCTTGAAATCCGTGGAAAGACAATTTCTTACTCGGTATACAAGAAGAAAGAAGAGAGCAAATTGGAGGAGACTCTGTTGGAAAGAAATAAGAAAATTAGAAGAAATAATAGATGAAACAAGACTAGGTGAGCTTGAGGAGAAAAAAAACAGACTACAAGAGCTACGAAATAAAAAATTAGAAGGTATGCTTGTGAGGTCTAGAGTCCAGTGGATTCAAAATGGAGAAAAACCAAGTAAATACTTCTGTAATTTAGAAAACCGTCAATATGTCGAAAGAGCTATGCACTCTTTGGAGAAAGATAATGGTGAAATAATTTTTGAGCAAAAGGAAATTTTGAAAGAAGCTCAAACTTTTTACGAAAACCTGTACAGTGAGAGGGGAAACTGCTGATGTTGATCTGTCTACACTAATACATGATGCTCCCGTGCTGAATGATGATGAATGTGAAATGTTGGAAGGAATTGTCACACATGGTGAGGTTTTGATGCACTCAGAAAAATGAAAAATAATAGAAGTCCTGGTTCTGATGGCTATACAACAGAATTCTTCAAGGTTTTCTTTAAAGACATTGGTCATTTTTTGGTTCGGTCTATTAATTATGGATTTTCGATTGGTCAGATGTCAATTACACAGAGACAAGGAATAATCACCTGCATTCCAAAAGAAGATAAACCAAAACAATTGTTGAAAAATTGGCGACCTATATCTCTACTAAACACATCATACAAATAGCATCTGCCTGTATTGCCACCAGAATCAAAGAAGTGTTGCCAAAGATTATTCACTCTGATCAGAGAGGCTTCATGAAAGGGGCGTTACATAGGAGAAATATTAGACTTGTTTATGATACTTTGTTACATACACATAACGAAAACATCCCTGGCCTTCTGCTTCTAGTTGACTTTGAGAAGGCCTTTGACAGTGTTTCCTGGAAATTCTTGAACAAAGCATTAGAGGCATTCAATTTTGGTCAAGATATAAAGAGGTGGATCGAAACTTTTTATAACAATATCAATACATGCGTGTCAGTAAATGGCCACTATTCAGACTGGTTTCAAATTTGTAGAGGTGCTCGTCAAGGAGACCCACTTTCACCATATTTATACCTAATCTGTGCTGAAATTTTGTCTATAATGATCAGGAAAAATAACAGAATAAAAGGTTATTAAAATCAATGAAATAGACGCACTTCTCTCACAGTTTGCTGATGATACTTCCTATTTCTTGATGGAAGTGAAGACTCTTTAAAAGAAGCCATAAAGACACTAGATATATTTGCTAATATCTCTGGGCTAAAAATCAACAAAGAAAAGACTCAATTAATCTGGATTGGCAGCCAGAAACATTCAGAAAGAAGATACCTCAGAGATCAAAATTTTTGCTGGAATCCTGGCATCTTTAAAGTTCTAGGAATTATTTTTCTGTTGATGTAGAACAAATTGTAGCACTTAATTATGATAATAAAATACAGAAAGTAAAAGGTTTGTTAAAAAAATGGTTCAAAAAGACATTTAACTCCATTTGGGAAAATAACAGTTTATAAAAACTCTAGCAATGTCAAAACTGGTGTATATTCCTCAACCTACCTGATCCAGGAGATGATTTTTTACACCAACTTGACGCATTATTTTTTGCTTTTTTGTGGGATGAAAAGCCAAGTAAAATCAGTAAAGAAAAACGCTTGCAAGAATTACAAGGAGGGTGGTTTGAAAATGTTGAATGTTTTTTCCTTTTTGAGTACCATGAAAATTAGTTGGTTAAGGAGGTTTTTGATAACGATTCTTACATGCAAGAATTTGTGCTGGATTTGCACCCAAAGTTTGTAAATCTGGAGAATTTGGGCTACGAATATGTGAATGTACTTTTGCGTGGGCTAAAAAACCCATTTTGGTCAGATGTTTTGAAACATTATAGACGATTATGTGTAAAACTTCTACCTAATAGCATTGATGCTTTCAATGCAGAATTCATATTTCATAATGTGAATATTCTTAAAGGTAGACATGTCATTTTTTTGAAAACATGGTTCAATAGAGGTATCCATGTGGTCAGTGATTTACTAGATGATACGGGCAATTTTTTAAGTCATGAGGCATTTTTGAGAAAATATGATGGAATAGTAACAGACTTTGTTACATTCAGAGGGGTTATTCAGGCAATAAAAAGTTTTCAAAATAAGATGACTTTAACACCTACTGCAAGTTATAAACTGCAGAAAAATGAAGCCTGGCAACTTATCCACAAAGGCAACCATTATGTTCAGTCTTGGTTTAATGTAAATAATAACACTGTTGCTGGAGTGAGAAAGTGGAATATGCATTATGACAACCTTAAGTGGAATACAATTTTTCGTACTGCTATTTCAACTAGCCCGGATGTTCAACTGAGATGGTTACAGCTACGTATTTTGCATAGAATTCTACCAACTAACAGATACCTACACCTAAGAAATGTAGTAAACTCACCACTCTGTTCTTATGTGAAACAGAAACTGAAAACAATTTGTCACTTGTTATGGTACTGCCCAATGACCACCACTTTTTGGCAAGATTTGCAAAGATGCTTATCTCAAAACTGCGTTCATTGTGTGAATTTTCAATTTACAGAGATTCTTGTAATATTTGGGGTTGAGGAAAACACTATAACTGACAGAGTTCTCAACTTGATAATACTTTTGGCAAAGCAATACATCTACAAATGTAAATGGAAGAAAGTAGCACCAATTGTCAAAATCTTTATTAATATACTCAAAGATAAATTCAGAACAGAAAGGTATCTGAGTGTTGTGACTAATAAACTAGACACTTTTATGATGGATTGGCTTCCTTATCAGGACTTGGTTAAATAAGGCTTCATCAGGACTTGGCTAAATGAGGTTATACTATTATAGTCTGTGATTAACAAACATAGTTAACACTATACCATCTAAAAGAACTTAAGGCTATCCACTTGTTTATTCACTCACTGTGGATGCTGACTTATTGCTTAACTTCCTGTTTGACTGTTATGTTTTGGTTACTCTGTTTGGGCAGCATCCCTTTTCTTTTTCCCCCTCTGTTGTTCACTTTTCCTCTCTTTCCTCTCTCTCGCTTCTTTTCTCTTCCTCTACCTTTTGGTCTTACTTCTCCTAACAACACTTTTGTTTCATGCATGTGATGTAGTTTTTGTTGTATTGTTTGTTTTTTGTGCATGTGTTTGTATGTACAGAAATATGACAGTTGTTCTTTTGAGTGAATGTGAATCATAATGATGTAACCTGCTTTCTTCTTCAAAGAAAAGAACCTTCATAGAAGGTGAAAAAAAAAATAAAAAAAAATAAAAAAATGAACAAGTGTGGATCCTGTGGAACCCTTCTGGTGAAAATGAACAAGTGTGGATCCTGTGGAACCCTTCTGGTGAAAATGAACAAGTGGGATCCTGTGGAACCCTTCTGGTGAAAATGAACAAGTGTGGATCCTGTGGAACCCTTCTGGTGAAAATGAACAAGTGTGGGTCCTGTGGAACCCTTCTGGTGAAAATGAACAAGTGTGGATCCTGTGGAACCCTTATCGCTGGAAATGAGTTGTTCAAATTATGTTACCAATTCATCACTTTGAGAAAAAAAACTTGAACTGACAAATTTTCATCGAAATATATCAAGAGATATCATGGTTTTATTGCATCTGAGGGTTGTGTGCAATCTGGGTAACATGGCAAAGGTCCATTAGGGCATGCTGTACAAAACAATACAGACGTTTGTGTTGTTTAAAGCAAGGAAGACGATTATCAATCATGAAGTTTCATACTTAATGGAAACAACACTGATGGAACATGCCTAAAATACATTGAGATCTATTTTTTTCCCATGATCAACACTTTTCTAATACTATGACATTGCTCATAACCCAGCCCACCCCCTTCTAACCCACTGGCACCGAGAACTGGTGTCCACTCTACATCAGAGCAGACACATGCAATAATAAATGATGTTCATCTTCTCGTAGTTGGTGAACATACAACCACCTACATGAACTGCTCATGCCCTTGCGCCCACCCCTCACCCCCACCCTCAGGCCTACACTTAACCCTCCACGTTGTCACCCCCGCAAATTCAAGGGGAGGCGTAGTGTGCTTGGCACGTAGTTTGGAAAGTGGGGGGACTGACCAGCCCTTCAGCATCAGGTACAACTTGGGCAGCAAAACACAAACATGCGTACCTCACTGACCATAGACTATGTGAAGAAGTCTGTGGGAGAGACCAGCCAAACGGTATAGCAATGCTTCTACACCCATCGCTCCAGCATCCTATGCAAAACTATAATTCATACTTCGCCCAGGTGGGGATGAAGGCATGGAGACTCTGGTGGCCAAACAGTTTCAGAAAGCCCATCACACACTGGGACATCTGCAGGTCACCATCACTGAACAGGTCATGGCCAAGGGTCATGAGGTCACAGCCACGAGCATACAGAGAGAGATTTAGGCGTCACGAACTAAAAACCAATAATCCTGACAGCCTGAATGTAAGGGACTGATGCCAACCTTCTAAGTTTGCAGTCCCTAGGTACTGACTAATTACATTGCCCCGATTCTTCCACCACCCATCAGCATTTTTTTCCGTTTTGTCCTGTATGTAATCTGCTTGTGTTATCTTGCGGAACTAATACCCTTTTCTTTTTTAAATTAGAAGACCTGTCCATTTCGCAGGCTCTGTGTGCTTATTTTTCATAACTTAGGCTTATTCTAATGGATCATGGTTTTGTGCATTCCCCAGTGCATATATCATTTTGAAGTCTCCCACCTTCACCCTCCATGTCTCTCTCCTGCTTGTTTGTCCCCTCCCCACTTCACATTCACAGCTCCTCCAACTTAGGCTCCCCTCCCTCAATGTTCATGACCGATTTGTTTTCCTCTGCCTCCTGTTCATAACCCATTAGTTTTCCTTTTTGTCCCCCTGTTCATGACATTAGTTTTCCTCTTTACCCTCTCTTCATGACCCATTAGTTTTCCTCCTTACCCCCCTGTTCATGACCCATTAGTTTTCCTCTTTACCCTCTCTTCATGACCCATTAGTTTTCCTCCTTACCCCCCTGTTCATGACCCATTAGTTTTCCTCTTTACCCTCTCTTCATGACCCATTAGTTTTCCTCCTTACCCCCTGTTCATGACCCATTAGTTTTCCTCTGCCCCCTCTTCATGACCCATTAGTTTTCCTCTTTACCCCCTCTTCATGACCCATTAGTTTTCCTCTTTACCCTCTCTTCATGACCCATTAGTTTCCCTCTTTACCCCCCTGTTCATGACCCATTAGTTTTCCTCTTTACCCCCCTGTTCATGACACATTAGTTTCCCTCTTTACTCCCCTGTTCATGACCCATTAGTTTCCCTCTTTACTCCCCTGTTCATGACCCATTAGTTTTCCTCTTTACCCCCTGTTCATGACCCATTAGTTTATCTCTTTACTCCCCTGTTCATGACCCATTAGTTTCCCTCTTTACTCCCCTGTTCATGACCCATTAGTTTTCCTCTTTACCCCCCTGTTCATGACACAGTTTCCCTCTTTACTCCCTGTTCATGACCCTTTAGTTTTCCTCTGCCCCCTGTTCATGACCCATTTGTTTCCCTGTTTACTCCCCTATTCATGACCCATTAGTTTTCCTCTTTGCCCCCTCTTCATGACCCATTAGTTTTCCTCTTTGCCCCCTGTTCATGACCCATTAGTTTTCCCATGTTCATGACCTATTAGTTTTCCTGTTTGCCCCCTGTTCATGACCCATTAGTTTTCCCCTGTTCATGGCCAATTAGTTTTCCTCTTTGCCACCTGTTCATGACCCATTACTTTTCCTCTTTGCTACCTGTTCATAACCCATTAGTTTTCCCCTGTTCATGACCCATTAGTTTTCCCCTGTTCATGACCCATTAGTTTTCCTCTGTTCATGACCCATTAGTTTTCCTCTTTGCCACCTGTTCATGACCCATTAGTTTTTCCCTGTTCAAGACCCATTAGTTTTCCTTTTTGCCCCCCTGTTCATGACCCAATAGTTTTCCTCTGCCCCCTGTTCATGACCCATCAGTTTTCCCCTGTTCATGACCCATTAGTTTTCTCCTGTTCATGACCCATTAGTTTTCCCCTGTTCATGACCCATTACTTTACTTCTTTGCCCCTGTCATGACACATTAGTTTTCCTCTTTGCCCCCTGTTCATGACCCATTAGTTTTCCTCTTACTCCCCTGTTCATGACCCATTAGTTTATCTCTTTACTCCCCTGTTCATGACCCATTAGTTTTCCTCTGCCCCCTGTTCATGACCCATTAGTTTTCCTCTTTGCCCCCTGTTCATGACCCATTAGTTTTCCCCTTTACCCCCTGTTCATGACCCATTAGTTTTCCTCTGCCCCCTGTTCATGACCCATTAGTTTTCCTCTGCCCCTGTTCATGACCCATTAGTTTTCCTCTTTGCCCCCTGTCATGACCCATTAGGTTTCCTCTTTGCCCCTGTTCATGACCCATTAGTTTTCCTCTTTACTCCCCTGTTCATGACCCATTAGTTTTCCTCTTTACTCCCATGTTCATGACCCATTAGTTTTCCTCTTTACCTCCCTGTTCATGACCCATTAGTTTTCCCCTTTACTCCCATGTTCATGACCCATTAGTTTTCCTCTTTACTCCCATGTTCATAACCCATTAGTTTTCCTCTTTACCCCCCTGTTCATGACCCATTAGTTTTCCTCTTTACCCTCTGTCTTTGTCTTTCTGACTTTACTGTGTAACCCTTTCAAACTCAATGAATTGTGCTTCCTAAGTAATGTTTAAGCAGGCTGCTGCCTGCCTCGGTCAGTGATCATTTGGTTCTCTTTTGGCCCTGTTTTCCTCAGTCTTACCATGCATGTCAGCTGAAAAAGGCATGTCAACATGCTGTGCTTTTTACAGGTACATCAGGATCAGGATCAGGATCAGGGGCGTTGTATCAAACACAACTTAGCCTATTTAGGCTTTTTACGCCCCTTCTGTATGTATATATCCTTTTTTTTTTGTGACCATTGGTCCAGTCACAGGCTAGCTCAGACCTATTATCCATCAAATTCATATCTAATTTTTGTTAATAATTCATGTTTATCTATGAGGTTTTTAAAAAACATTAATACTAGGTGCACGTTTGATGTTAAGTGTTAGTTCATTCCAAAAATTGGTTACTCTATTAGTAAAAGTACATTTTCTTAAATTAGTTCTGGAATATTGTTTAAATATCTCATCTTCACTGTTCCTTGTAACATTCTTCTGCAGAGTACAAAAAAAGCATGCTTTATCAACATCATCAATTCCATTAAATATCTTGTATGCTTGAATCAAGTCTCCTCTTATTCTTCTTGCCTTAAGTGTTGGGAGTTGCAGATATTTTAGTCTTTCCTGATATGAGTAATCTTTTATATTATGAATCATCTTGGTTGCTCTTCTTTGTACCTGTTCTAGAGCTTCTGATCGTCTCTTTAGCATTGGATACCATACAGTGTTGCCATATTCAAGAACAGGTCTAACTAATGTCTTATATAATTGCAAAAAAGTGTCCTTTTCTATAAATGTAAAGGTTCTTTTTATTATTCCAATCATTCTGTTAGCCATATTAATACTATTTACAATATGATTGTCAAATAGCAAATTTTTGTCAAAAGTCACACCTAGGTCTTTCTCTTCTTCACATTTAGATACTTTTATTTCCTTGCCCCCAATTTTCATTATATACTCCTTTTCTGGGTTTGTTTTACCAATATGAAGTACTCAACATTTTTCTGCATTAAAATATAGGTTCCAAGTATCAGACCACTGTACTAATGTTTCAATATCCTTTTGTAATTCCTTATGCAATTTCGGAGAGTTATACAGTTTTGTGTCATCTGCAAAGATTTTACATGTACTCTTTAATTCTACATGTTTGGGTAGTTAGATTAAATAAGACTCAAACCAAGTTTGATAGTTTTTAGTTTGTAACACTTTATAGTTTTTAGTTGGTAACATAGTTTTAGTACAATTATGCCACTTGTTTGTTGATTGGTTTACTTCTTCCGCCATATTGTCAAAGCAGTCTTTTGGCTGGTTGGTTGGTGGCTTGCTGGTTGGTGAGATAGTTTTTGAACATAGTAGTTTTTTGTTTAATCTGTGAAACAGTTTTTTTTTTTGTAGTCAGTATTGTTTACTGCATGGTTATTACGCTTTAATGTATGGATGTGTATGACATATTCTGTTGTCTTAACTTGTGTAGATGATATTGTCTTCCCCTTAACCTCCTTTATCTTCTCCCACCCCACCCCCCCCCCCCCCCCCCCCCCCCACACACACACACACACCACACACACACCTTGGGATTAGATTATTTGGTCTAATTTAATTTCAATTGTTCCTCCTTAGGACAGCAATGTTTATAAAATACACCTACCCACCCCCCTTGTACCCTCCCCCTCCACCCTTCCCCAACCCCATAGCTCACCATGGCTTCTGCGTTTTCCTTTTTGCCCCTCCTGCTTACCTATGTGACCATCATGATTCTTATTGCCTTCAACAGTGTATAACTGGTTCTCATCTGTTACTTCTGTCTCCCTTCCTTTATTACCTTACAAGACTTTCTCTGCAGATCATGCTTTAAACAGGCATTTTAGTTGTTTGTTAACTGGTATATTTTGGTAGTTAACTGGTGTATTTTGGTAGGTTTTTTTTTTTTTTCCCTGTCCCAACCTCTGCGCCACCTCAGAGGCAGTGCAACCCACGCCGCTCATTCCGATACCCCGTCCACAGCCACAGCCCAGTCGGTCCCGCCACAGCCCCGGCACCGGCAATCCACAGGGAGCAGTCAATGTCAAGTCGTCATGAGGCAACCCACCGGAGGAGACACTGCACTGCTGCCGAGTCACTTCGGTGGTGTTCAGTGGCGCCTGTTCTGATCTAACATACGCAGGACACCACCTACTAAGCCCCCTACTGACGACAATAATTGCTTAGTCGCGGAGCCGGCGTGAGTGAGCTCTCCCTCCGGAGGGCGCCACCACGTCCGTCCAACGACAGCCCCCATGGACTCGCCGATACCGGTGACCCCGACGGAACCAAACCAAGGCCACAGACGCGGAGAGGACATCGAAACTGAGGTCACCATGAGAGCAGGGCATGAAGGGCCACAGAATTTGAGACATTTTTTTTTTAATGCTGATCAATGGGAATGAGGATGATTAAGATGATGCTACGGATTTCCATTTCGGTCTGAGACTACATGACAGGGCTGTACTCTACGCTTCCTTTCATAATATATCCTGGCGTCAACCAGGCCCGAGAGATACAGGCACCTGCAGTGTTGGTCATGAAATTTGAGCAACACTCTCAGAAACGCATCCATTAAGTGGATGAAACTCGACTGTGTGGTCCCAGTCTTCCCAACTGAGTCCGCAGCAAACTCAACTCTGGGTAGGAGCCGGTCGAGGCAGAAAAAACCCACATGACTCTGATGGGATTCGAACCCACGACCTCCCAGCCGGGAGTCCGCGACGCTAACCACTTCGCCACGGCGGCTGGTTTATTTAGGTAGTTTTTAGTCCCTCAGTCATTTAGTCATGCTGTTACTTTGTCGGTCAGTTTATGACTCACCGTTTTCCCCGGTCAGTCAGTCCAAGGTTGGTTTGCTGGTCACTCACCAACTCGTAAGGAGTTTTGTTAGTTCATGGCCTTTGTTGCTTATGTAGTTTTATTCGCTGTGTGTTCATTACTTGTAATTTTGAAGGCGTGTGTCTATCAGTGTTTGTTTTTCTTAGGTTTATTCTTCAGTGAGTATTGGTTAATGGGTGTGTGTGCTCTCCCTCCCCTCCCATGATTCCTTCCTTCTTTTCCGTTCCATTGCATGCTACCATATACTTTTATCACAGTTCCCAGTTGACCTGACAAATTTGTAATAAATTTGAAATTCATGCTTTTTACTGCCTGGGGCTAGACAAGTATTTTCTCTTTTTTTCTTCTTATTTTTTAACAATGCAGAGGTCAGAATGCAAACCAAATACTGTCAAAGTCAATAGGATGTATCCGAGTGCTTTGCACAAGCCAAGCAATATCAAGACCTGCAGTTTTGACATCCAAATTAACTCCCATGACAGAAGATAATCTTCCATCAGTACATCATCTTCTTCTTCTTCCCGCTAGACTGGTTCACTCAAAAACGAGTAGGTCACCAGCGCGCTTAGGACTAATTAAGGATGCAGATTTTTTTGCCTTTGGTAAAATTTTTCTCCTCACAAAAAAGACCTACTTCTGGACAATTCCCTTTTGGGCCATACCTTAACTTACATGCATTACACATGTTACAATCAGTATGCTTTTTTCTGCACATGAAAGCATGTATTTAACTGAAGTCAGGAAAAACGCCCACATACACAAGCAATGAAGTCTGAAACACTGAATCCAAACCAACCGCTGGGACTACAACCAGAGGCCAGTCAGCCCTGCCTCGACTGTTGCATACCGGATTGAACTCCCACCCTCCCCCTCCCCCTTCCTCTGCCCTCCCCCCTACACTCCCCGTTGTTTCTACGATGCTGTGGCTCACGTATACATTCAGACCCACGCACACAAAAATTGGCCATGTGTTTGGCTCACGCATAAAAGCTGAACTGTCAAAACCACGTCAGCCCAGGTCATTCAAACACAAAACGGAGAAACGATCAAATAATATAAATGTGTTTCGACCGTCGATCTTCTGTCAGCAGTACAAACTATCTTTGAGGATACTCTGAAGATTTGAAAACAAAAACAAAACAAAACAATAACAACAACAAACATTAAAAAAGAAAAACAGAACAAAAATATTCAACGATGAAACGATCAGTTTACCAAGTACTTTCCAATTCTTCAAGTTAAAACGATACGCTGTACAGCAGCAATATCTGTTATTTTAATATTTTATTTTACTTTTTAACATGCGCGCTGGTGACCTACTCGTTTTTGAGTGAACCAGTATTTTAGGAAGAAGAAGAAGATCTTTGTTTCAAGGGTACTATAAAATGCTCCCATACCACAACGAAAAAACAAGCAGAACTTACTTGAAGACTGTACTCGTTGCGGAGAAAGTTCACAACTGATTCCAAGTCACCTCTCCAAACTCGCGGCGTACACTGAATGATCCGCAGTCAGGTAAATGTGATCACTGAGACACGTTTCCGTTAAACTGACCGAGACCCTCCTACCAACAGCGTAAGATTTGGGTGATTTCTTTAGCTCCGTCCGTGGGCGTAGCTATAGCACGCTTCACACGTGACACATGGCATAGGCTATTTCAAGAGACCAGAATCAACCGTTCTTTATCTGTGTACACAGCGGTAACAGACCAAACTCATGCACCGTTGTTATGGCTTGCTTCTATGTGGGTTTCATAACAATTTTTTTTCTATGTGGGTTTCATAACAAAGTTTTCTTCTATGTGGGTTTCATAACAAAGTTTTCTTCTATGTGGGTCTCATAACAAAGTTTTCTTCTATGTGGGTTTCATAACAAAGTTTTCTTCTATGTGGGTCTCATAACAAAGTTTTCTTCTATGTGGGTCTCATAACAAAGTTTTCTTCTATGTGGGTCTCATAACAAAGTTTTCTTCTATGTGGGTTTCATAACAAAGTTTTCTTCTATGTGGGTTTCATAACAAAGTTTTCTTCTATGTGGGTTTCATAACAAAGTTTTCTTCTATGTGGGTCTCATAACAAAGTTTTCTTCTATGTGGGTCTCATAACAAAGTTTTCTTCTATGTGGATTTCATAACAAAGTTTTCTTCTATGTGGGTTTCATAACAAAGTTTTCTTCTATGTGGGTTTCATAACAAAGTTTTCTTCTATGTGGGTCTCATAACAAAGTTTTCTTCTATGTGGGTTTTACAACAAAAAAGTAACCGGCCAACTGGCCTGCATGCTCTTCGTACCGCCTCCCCGGATATAATAATTTTGTTTTCATGTCGAACTCCCCCCCCCCCCCCCCCCCCCGGTGGGGGGAGGGGAGGGGGCGAAGTTGGGGAAGGGGTGGGGTGCGGTATTTTTCGCATTATTCTTTTTTAAGCTAAAAATCGCAGTATATCCAATATACCATTTAAATAATCAGATACGTACAGGGTCCGGAATAGCTCAGTTGGTAGAGCGCCGGACTCGTGATCCTGGGTTGCGGGTTCGAATTTCGGTATAGGGGGATTTTTCCCTCGGAGTTAACATTGGTTCTGACTCCATTCCCCATATAGTCCTTCGAATGAGACTATAAACCGAGGTTCCGTGTGTGAACGCACGCATAACATCTTGCACACACGTAAAATCCCATCACCAACTTTCGGAAGAGAAGGCCAGTTTGGCCGTTGGTATGGATGACACGTGACACATAGCATGCACCTTCCGCGAAGATGGAGTATGGCTGCCTTAATGGCGGGATAAAAAAGGGTCATACACACAAAACTCCACTGCCTGGCTATAAAGGGAGTGTCCGCAGGAGTATCAGCCTGCGTAAGCAGAAAGAAAAGAAAGAATCAGATACGTACCACTGTACCGTTGTGCCTGCTTTTCTTGAGAGGGAACTAAAAGTTTCGGCACGAACATTCCCGCAGACTACCACGGATATGTAAAGTTGGCCTACTGCTTTCTGTCGTACAGGTCGGAGGACGCCACCCGCTGACCCTCTGTCACTGACCCCCTCACCTGTCACTGACCCCAACCACCGACACGCACAAACTTTGCTTTAATAATGTGTCTCCGATTAGCCATTGCCCCTCACTATAAACCTCGGCAGTCACGGCAGCCATTCATATCTGATGAGATACGTGTGAACATGCTGCGTGTTTCGTGTGTGTGTTTGTGTGTTAACCGCACACGTGTATATAGTCGTACTATGCATTAGTCGGTATGGTTCGTTTATTTATAGTATTTCGACGTTAGTTTGTCGCGATATGTGGTAGGCTTACTGAAGGCGACGACGTCTGCAATGGGAGACTGTCTTTCATGCCTGCAACAAGTAGTGTTGCTGGCCTACCCCTTTGAATTCGCGCACTTGCAGTTTGAATTGATCTGACAAGCAAGTTCATGCACGAGAGTTGCGCTCGGTTATGATGATAATAACGCCAGCTGGTGATTTGCCGATCTCCCAACAATGTTCACCACAACAATGTTCACCACATCAATGTTCACCACATCAATGTTCACCACATCAACATCAATGTTCACCACATCAATGTTCACCACATCAATGTTCACCACATCAATGTTCACCCATCAATGTTCACCACATCAATGTTCACCACAACAATTTTTTTCACATCGTAGGCCTGAATGAAACTGTTTAGTTTTTGTTTCTCCTACTTCATGGTGTGTGTGTGTGTGTGTGTGCGTGTGTGTGTGTGTGTGTGTGTGTGCGTGTGTGTGTGTGTGTGTGTGTGTGTGTGGTGTGTGCGTGTGTGTGTGCGTGTGTGTGTGTGTGTGTGTGTGTATGTGTGTGTGTGTGTGTGTGTGTGTGTGTGTGTGTCTGGGGTGGGGAGAGGGGTGTGTGGAGATGGGGAAGTGAATCTATCATTTGACCTCGGGATGCATGCAGGCCGAACTATATTACTAACCAATCTGATTCAGTCCACCTTGTCACTGCAGATTGTGCATGCAGGTCAGGTTGTCCAGACTTGATTTGCTGACCAATATGTGCTGCTTATCTGAAACAGTGCCGGATTTTTTTCCCCTGCTGTCTTAGCGTGAGGGACACTTGTTACACCACCTGGTGATGCGCCATCAGGTTACTTTGTCGGTGCTTCGGCCCACACTATCAACTTGCAGATCACTGCGGCAAACGTACACGTCTTCTGTAGTAGTCTGAGTCCCTCTCATGGGGAGGCCCCCACCCCCACCTCCCCCCCTCAACCTGACCCTTTGTCGCAGTCTCTCTCCGGCCCCTTCTGTCTCATCACATTGTTAGTGATAGCCAATGAAAAGGTCACTTCATGCAGGAACACGAACTGATACTGTCCGGCGCTTTGCTGTCACACACACACACACACACACTCTCTCTCTCTCTCTCTCTCGTGATATATCTCTCTCAGCGTGTGCGTGTGAAGACATTCAATTTAGACTTGCATATCACACACACACACACACACACACACACACACACACACACACACACATACATACACACACACATGCGCGCGCACGCACGCACACAACCAAAGCACGCGAGCATGCGCGCGCGCACACACAGAGACGCACATACACATACGCGCATGCACTTTGGCGCCAAAGCGGTTTCATAACATCTAACGATCAAGTGCTCGGCAAAACGAAAGATTTAGTCTCGAAAGAAACCATCTATACAAGATGGCCAGATAGAAAAGACGAGAAGTGATGATATCCGTCGATTCATCATCGACTGAGATATAGCCTATTTTTGTGAAGTAAAGCAACGTCAGTGAGACAATCTTCTCCAAACGACGATTACATATAGGCCTAGCCTACAAACTCACCTGAAACTCTGAAGTGCTTCACTGACATCCTCAGTGAAAGAATCCGCCCCATTACAAGAGAGTCATACAAACGAAAGAAAATGAAGGAAGAAACATCACAGGCCTGAAGTGAATATACGGTTCGGAACACATTACACACAGCCTGGGAAATGACGTCAGAGGCAAACGTCGGATCGCGTCAATGAAACACAAGACTCTTGGAGGGCGAAGAGAACTATAAAACGTTCTCTTGTGTGTGTGTGTGTGTGTGTGTGTGTGTTGACCAACACCAAATATCAATCCTCTCAAAAGAAAACCTTGCTCTGGGGTGTAGGCTCATGAGGGATACCCTTCACCTTTCCAATAAAGGTCCCCCCCTGTTCTAGCCAGAAGTCCGGGCGTGGGCGGGGAGAGCGGATCCACACAATCTGTTTTGAGAGCAACCGAGCAGGAAATCTGTCCAGAAGCTGACCTGAGGACGAGATGAACGGGGAAAGGACGGCCTGGATGAAGCAGAGAGCAGCACACAGTTCCTGCATAATATCCCGGAGCGCGCATTCCCTGGCATGCCCCTCCAAAATCAGTGGGGGGCTTCAGGCGACATCAAAATGTGATCTGGTCACACAATCTCCAGCGTCAAACATTTTACCACTAGTTTTAGTATTGAATTAGATGAAGGCAAGTTGTTGTTTTTTCGGTGGAGCCAAGATCCGTTTGAAAACAAACAAGCAAACGAATACACAAAAATTTATACATATATATATATATATATATATATATATATATATATATATATATATATATATATATATATAGCTATGTGAATGGAAAAAAACCAACAAGTTTGTAAATTAGTCCCAATATTTCGACCACCAGGGCCTTCCTCAAGGGAAATTTTATTCCATCTGAGAGCAATTGTTTTATAATCACAAGTTTTTCCATGACCATAATTCAACCACGGCTCAAAACTGCAAACTATGAGAAAAAATCACATTCTACCTGACCGAGAACGGATACCTGCACGAAAGACCTGAAAATAGGGAACAAGGCTGGGGCGGCTTGAAGGGGGGGGGGGGGGGGGGGGGGGGGGGAGGGGGGGGGGGGGGGGGGGGGGGGGGAGGAAAAAAACCGGGGCGGGGGGGGGGGGGGCGAAAAAGGGAGGGAAATGAACTGTACTCCTCTCTCTCTCTCTCTCTCTTGGGGGGGGGGGGGGGGGGGGGGGGTAGGGGGTAGTCCTTTCGAGAGAGAGGGGGGATGAACTGTACTCCTCTCTCCTCTCTCTCTCTCTCTCTCTCACGGGGGGGGGGGGTGCTTGGGGGGGGGGGGGGGGGGGCGAAGGGGGGTAGTCCTCTCTCCTCTTTCTCTGTCCGTCTATATCACATCCACATATTAACCTAAACCAAACGCTACCAGTCCCCTGCCACGAGACCCAGAGTCACGCCACTGGAACCCCTGCCACCAGTTCCGTCTCCCTCTCTCTGTACCTCTTTCTCACTCTCTCTCTCCTCTGGCGGGGGGGGGGGGGGGGGGGGGGGGGATGAACTATACTCCTCTCTCCTTATCTATATCCGTCTATATCTCCCCATCCGCATAACAATCAAAATCTAATGCTACTAGTCTCCTGCCACGAGACTTAGAGTCACACCACCGGAACCCCTGCCACCAGTTCCACCTCCCCTCTCTCTGTACCTCTCTCTCTCCCTCTCCCCCCCCCTCTCTCACTCTTTGTTCCCCCCCACGTCCCCCCCCCCACCCACAACACATACCACCCCCCCCAACCAAGGGGTCCCGGGTACACACGGGTACTACTGCTGAACGGTATTATTAAGGTCTTTCTCTGCTACCCAGCCCAGCACGACTTGGGTTAGAAGTTCAGTTCTGAGTTCAGGCCGTGGGGATGGATGGTGTCCAGTTTCTCAGTCCAAAAATCTTCCCTGCGTTTTCTGGCGTCATGGCTCTTTCCTTGGACAATTTCAATGATCTGGCATCGCATGTGGGACACCGAGTGGCCTGCCTGATTGAAATGTCTCGTCACGTGGGACCCTGCATTGTTCATAATGTGACTGCGGTGAAGGTAGAACCTCATCTTGATGTTGTTTTTGGTTTCTCCCACATATTGACTATACTGGCATTTGGAGCAGAATAGCAGGTATATGACGTTTTTGGTGTCACACGTCAGTCTCTGGCGCTCTGTGAAGGTCTCCCCTGTGCGAGCGCTTGAGAACGTGGTGCCCTCCACGAGATGCTCACGGCAGGTGATGCATCTGCCGCATGCAAAAATACCCGCTTCTTCCTTCTGGACTGGAGATGGGGGCAGACTGGATGGCATGAGGATGTCGTGGAGTGACCACGCCTTCTTTCCCCCACAGCAGGCGCTTCTGGCATGGCCCTCTGCATTCTGGTGCTCTGGTGAAGCTGGTCCATGCCCTCTCTCAGCCATTTCCTCAGGGGCGGGTTGCGAGGGTTGTGGGTTACAACCATAGGGACCCTGCTACTCCGTTCCTTGCGCTGGTCCTTGTACTGTAGCAGAGACTGACGGGGTGTGTCCTTGGCCTTCTGCCGTGCCTTCCTGATGACGGTCTCAGGGTATCCACGTGCCCGGAAGTTCATTGTCATGTCCTGGCTATGCCTCTCAAAGTCATCCTCTGTAGCGCACAACCTTCGCAGTCGCAAGAACTGTCCAGTGGGTATGTTCCTGACACAATACCTAGGGTGGCTGGAGTGGAAGGGGAGGTAACTATGGCTGTCTATTTCTTTGGCATAAAGTTCTGTAGTGAGGAAGCCGTTCTCCAGTCTGATGAGGACGTCGAGGTAAGGGATACTGCAGGTGGAGCTGTTGACGGTGAATCTGACTGTAGGATGGATCGAGTTAAGATGGCAAATGAATTCATGGAGCTGCAGTTCAGTCCCCATCCACAGGACGAGGATGTCATCAATAAACCTTCGCCACAGCTCGCTATCGACGGGGACAGGGCTGCTCTCCAGGATGATAGATTCCAGCCACCCCATGAACAAGCTGGCTACGCTGGGGGCCATGGGTGTCCCATGGCTGTACCTGTTCTTTGTCGGTATATCCCGTTGTTAAAGTGGAAGAAGTTGTTGTCGAGGACGTGGCGCATAATCTCAACTAGTATGCTGGGAGGGGGAGTGTTCTCACAAGGGCACACACTGGGGAAGTGCCGTATGGCTGTCTCCATGTCATCGTGCGGGATGCTCCCATACAGGTTGACAACGTCCACTGTGACCAGCCTCACACTGTCGCCGAACGGCCCAAACCTGGTGTTCCACTTCTGGACCAGCCTGAGAATGTCTGTGGAGTCGTGCACGTAGCTGGGCAAACGTTCCACCAGAGGCCTTAACCAGTCATCCACGAGTCTGGAAAGCGTCTCTGTGGGGCCACCCATGCCGGAGATGATCGGTATATATATATATATATATATATATATATATATCTATATATATATATATATATATATATATATATATATATATATATATATATATATATATATTAAATACTGACTTCCATAAAAAACGAGGAAAACAAAACAAGCTGAAGGTTGGGGGTGAATTTTATTGGTCACAATTGTACAGAGTGGAAGCGAGAATTCAACGTGATTTGATTCATTACACCGGTAATGTGTGAAAATGTCATCAGCAATATGTCTTTTGTGTGGAAAATCCAAGGTCACGTGACAAACCAGCTTGAAGTCCCAATACCGTGTGTGGCCACCATTTGCGTTGACAACTGCTTGACACCTGCGGCTCATTGAGTGGACCAGGTGGTTGATGCGTCCCCTTGGCACACCAGCCCACACATGGACGATGGCCTGGTGAAGTTGAGCCGCTGTTGCTGGTCGTGGACGCAGGAGGTCCAACCGTCTGCCAAGTTCATCCCAAAAATGTTCTATTGGGTTTAAATCGGGACTGAGGGCTGGCCAGGGCAGCACATTGACGCTGTTATGCTGAAGAAATTGCTGGGTGGCCCTGGCGGTGTGTGGTCTTGCATTGTCCTGTTGGAATGTCCAGTTTGGTGTGTTGCGCAAAAAAGGATCGACATGGGGTCTGAGCACCTGGTTGATGTAGCGCTGTGCATTGACACCCTGTCCGCGACCAGGACCAATGTTCTGAAAGATGACTGGTCCTATGGCGTGGTTAATGCCAATTGCACCCCATATCATAACGTTCGGGCCTCCCAGGGGTTCCGCTCTACCACACAGGAGTCAGCATAGCGTTCACCAGGTCGACGCCATAATCTGACACGACCGTCAGCCATATATATATATATATATATATATATATGTACGATTTGACAGCCACATACCTTTAAGTAATAATAGCATTTTTGCTTGACAGGCTCTGAATGTCGAGTCACACATGCTTCCACAACAGCAAAACTTTTATTTCACACCCCTATCTACATACGTGAACTCTGAAAGAAAGGTTCAAACTGATGTACATAGGCGATCAGAGCAGACCTAAATTATTCACTCATTATGTAATATGCTGTTCCCAATAATAATGATTTTTTCAACTGCAATATTGCAAAAGTACATAATGTACTTAAATCAATACGCATACACCTCAGCGGAAAACACAGATTCTATATAAGTTTTATTAAACGACGGCAGCATAACCAGATATAGATATTTCTACCCATCAAGCAACCTGCACTGATTTGACAATAGTATCTCTTGACTTGCCCTTGAGTACGTATTGGTCCACAGAAAAAGACACACTGCGGAGAAATTATTTCCCTACTGTTCTACAAGTATACGAAAAAATTCGTTGAATATACCACGAAGATCTTTATTGATAACGTTTAGTATCTATTGATAGGAACAATGTTGAGCGAGAAGAGATGTTTTCTATGGAATGTTTTAGTCCCGCCATTCGGCTTGCTGCTAAGACACTGATCCCCAAATGTATGAATATGAAACAAAGAAAATGCAGTGGAAATGGGTGGTAAAACAAAGAATGTGTTGATGTGGTTTTATCTTAAGAAAGTAGCAAGTCTTAATTTTGACCAAAGAAATTCCAGAGAGAGAGAGAGAGAGAGAAGAAGAAGAAGAAGAAGAAGAAGAGGAGGAGGAGAAGGAGGGGGAGGGGGGGGGGGGGGGGGGGGAGGAGGAGGAAAATATGTATCAATATCCAATCCCAAAACAAAAAACATTACTTAAATTTCTATATTACTTTTGTGGAGTTTGGTGAAGCTCTGGGGGTCTTTCGCTCTGAATACGTGAAGCTGGCACTGACGGTATTTCGCTCTGAATACGTGAAGTTGGCATTGACGGTATTTCGCTCTGAATACGTGAAGCTGGCATTGACGGTATTTCGCTCTGAATACGTGAAGCTGGCATTGACGGTATTTCGCATCAGTTGCTCAATAATTTGTCTATGAGATGGAAGCAGTCACTTCATTCATTTTACCAAAAATGTTGATAAAAGGGAACCATTCATTTTACCAAAAATGTTGATAAAAGGGAACTCTCCCTAGAATGTAGAAGAGGTCGTTCTAATACTTATTACAAAACAACAGAAACCAGTGGTCACACAATGGCATCCGCCAGGGAGCAGTTGTATCCTTTGACGTCTTCATTGAATCCCCAGGGCGTGGCTGCACCCTATGTAAACACAACGCAAGCTTCCAGGGGTGGTGCAGGCTTGCTCCCGGCTGGTTGGCTCGACTGTTGAGCACAGTCCTTTTCCGGGTCCCTCTGGCACCTCCGAGTGTTTCCTTTCCTTCACATTCACTCAAACACAGCCTACATCCGAATGTGCTGTGAGGGAAAGGTACAGCAGATGGCTGCATGCCACACGCTGGGTATCACTTCGCCGTGAGTTTGTAAGGAATTCGTTGTGTATGTATGTATATGGCACGGATTTCTTTGATGCCCCGGTTATCGCTGTCATTGTTTTCATGGCTCTGGTGTTGCTTGTCATGACTGAAAGTTTTCAAGATAAACAAGATTTCCCAGATAAAAATGTATAACTAGCCTGCACTGGCTTGTGAAAATGCTTTCAAAATTAAAATGCATGTTGCCAAAAAAAAAAAGAAAAAAGAAAATGTTAAGCAAACAGAAAATTGCTAGAATTACTGCACCACCAAAGAAAAGAAAAAAATGACAAAACAAACACTACAATTTTGACCTCTTTGGTCTTCTTCAGGCAAGGCAAATGATATTCAAGACAATTAAAACGAAGAGTGAACAGTCCCCTATCTCTACGAACTGGGTGCAACCTTGTTTTCACGGATTAATATCCTGTTACTGGAAATGTATACACATGAGTTTGTTCTGACAACTACAGAGGTTGGAACTTAGTTTGACAAATTGATGAACCTCTTATAAGGAAGTGTGCACCTGAGCTGGTTTTGAAAACAGTACAAATTAGCGATTAACGACAAAGTTTGATAAACATATTACTAGGAAAGTGATTACAAAGCTGGTTTTGAGAACAATAGAATTTAGCCATTAATGTGAAAGAGTACCAACCCTGTTACCAGAAAATGGGCGGTTTTGCGAACAGAGGTTAGTAATTAAGGTTAAAAAAAAAAAAAAAAAAAAAGAGATAACCCTGCAACTAGAAAAGCGTGCACAGGATCCAGTTGTGCGAATCCCTATGGCCTCCGTCATGGAGGCTGTTTTTTTTTTTCTTTTCTTTTCTTTTTTTTTTTTTTTTTTTTTTCAAAATGTGATCTGAACGAAATTTGATAGATAGAGGAAATATGTTAAAGGGAAAAGCGCACTATATTTTGGTGCCAATCCCTGTGCGGATCACGATCAAATGGCCGATGTAAAATCCATTGAACAAGAGTATTTTAAATATTCCACGCAATGCAAACTGATGAACTTCGGCGATGCATAACTGTCTACAAAGCAATACATTTTCATGGAATATTAAAACGTTCTAGCGATATAAAATGTGCATGAAGTGTTTTTCCAGTGTCCTCTTATGAAAAAGGACAAGGGTAGCCACTCTTTCCGTCCAAACCAACTATTCCTTCCCCTTGCGGTAAACCATCAGGAACTGACTAAAAGCAGAGCATACTACATTAATGTAGTATGCTCTGCTAAAAGGGTGGCTTCGTGAGCCTTTGGACTTTGGCGGACACGGTTATTCTTAAATGGTTCATTTTCCCTGCATTGCATGCATACAGAGAGAAAGGAACCGTTCGAGAACGAACCAATGGGACAACGCTCGATCAAGAGACAGACACTGTATAAAAACACATAATTATAGGCCTACTATTATTCCTAAAGTATTTGTCTCCCTGTTCGTTCAAATCATAACGGATTCTTTACGCACCTCTATACATCTATTTCACTTACTTGCCGGTCTCCAACCATGCAATACTAGGCGTACCACAACAAGTGACAGACACGCAGAGCAGGTCAGGGCACGCTCTTGTGTAACAAAGTGTCATAAACACCATTAACAGTACCGTGCTCTCGAGATCGACCGGTAGTTGTACAACTGCAATAAACGAAATGTGTAACATGCTTGTCTGAATGAAATAATAGGCGTACCAGACCCAGTGACAGTGTCATTAACACGAACACGTGCTCTTTACTTCGGCTGGTAGGCTAGCTGTGCCATTGCAATAAAAGAAACGTTTTCCACGCTTCGCTCTGGCAGACAATACCAAGTCAGCTGTTACCATTCCTGTCAGACACCATTGTGCATTTTTATTATAGAAAAAAAAAACAACAAAAAAAAACGAAAGATAAAAAAAAGGAAAAGAAAAAAAGAAAAGAAAGCAAAAACAAAACAGAAGAAGGCAGCTCAACGAAACATTAAAAAAAAAACCTTTTCCATCAATAAATTATCTTCTCTTACCTGGGTGACTGTGGATATAGCGTAGCTATCTATACTCAGCTGGATCAAAGCTAAACGCCACGAACGAAACATTCCATCCCTTTCTTTGAATCGGGCACCGACGCCAGAAGCTCCAACAGTCATTTCCCTTTATATCTCATTTCGCCCTTTAATATAATTTACAATCTTAACCTTAAGGCCCGACCATCTCTCGATTGAGCATCAACCGTTCGGTTTGGTTTCAAAACAATTCATTTCTCTGCATGGGATCGCACCGGACAGAAACAAATCCGCTTAACAGTCGAAAGGGATGGTGCTCAATCGACAGTTAGCCAAAGGTCCTTATCACGAACATTAATTCATAAAACAAAGAGGTCGGCTCAAATTGTAATTATACAGAACGCACCACTCTCAAACCTGCGGCCACAGTACAACTTGTACCACGACATTCCAGAAGAATCTGGAAAAAGACAATGTCAAGGCGAGGCACACAGGCTTACCCATCAAGCAACGAAGACTGAAGCTAGGCCAAAACCGAACGAAACAGGCTGGAGAAACTTCTACAGGTCAGCCAGCAGCCTTGCGTAGTATACAGAATAAACCGATTAAAAAAAAAAAATCTGTTGATGCACTGGCTGTAAAAAACGCTAGCACATCACAACTCCACAAGTTGGCACCTACGGTCAGGCCTGTTTACCTGTAACGAATCTGGCTGGAACGATGTTTCGCACGGAGTGTTATCAGTTCTACTGAACGACGTAGTCGGCGAAAGAAAGATGACTCGGCCTCATAGTCAATAAATACTGGGGTTTGACGAAAGCGCGACGGTGTCTCAACGTGTTCGTCGCCGTTTCAGAACGTGACAAAAATTAAATTACAGTCTGCACTGACAACCAATGGCTTTACCCAGCTTATCTTTACTGTTTGTTCACCAGCCGTTTTCCCCATCTCCACCGTCCCTCCTTCTGTCCTCCCCGTCCTCGCCTTCCCTCTGTCCCTTCCTCTTTCCTGTCCCTCTCCTCCGCTTCCCTGTCCCCACCCCTTCTCTTCCTCCGTCTTTTCTCTTCTTCTCCCTCCCCTCAGTATCCCGTCCCTTCCTCCTCCCCCGTCCTCCCTTTCCCACTCCTTCCCTTCCCCCATTTTCCCTTCCTCCCTCCATACTGTGTTCTCCCCTCCCCCACTACCCCGCCTCCATCTCCACAAACTCCTGTCATCCTTTCTCTTTTACACTCCCGTCGAACCCCGACACGCTTTGCTATTTTGTAGCTTTTTTGGTCGCATTATAAATCCGACCAATGCAACTGTCTGGCACAAAGTGATTCGCTCCTCGTGTGCCCATATGCTAAGTATTTGGAAAAAGTAGGACGAAAACTGTGGATTTGTATGTTCCCATCACCACCACCACCACCACCACTTCACACCCCTTTGCCCCCTCCTCCCTCCCCATGTCCTCTACGTCACTCCCTCTTCCCCTTCCTGACCCCTTCCCTTATCCCTTCTCCCCTCCACTTTCTCCTACCCCTGTCATCCCTGTTCGACTTTCCCTACCTCCTCACCCTCCTTCCTTTCTCCGTCCACCGTCAACCATTCCGCCATTTCTTTTCCTCCTACTCTCGTCACGTCCTTCTTTACAGTGCCTACCTGCCCTCTCTCGTTCTCCCTCCCCCCCACCCCTCCTCCTTTCGACCTAAACCTTAAAAAAAATCCCAACATCGCCATGGCTCACTGATGTATTTTTGTCGCATTACGAATGCCAGTAATTCAACTGTCACAAAAACGAGTCGCTCTTGAGGTGTCATGTATGCTACTGAGTCACAATGCCAACTCTGGTGAAGATCACGTCTATAAAACTGTGGAACTGTATGACCACCACCTCCCTCCCGCCTGCCCTCTCCCATCTCCCCCTCCCCCACCACTCCCTCTCCTGTCTGCCTTCACCGTCCATCTCCGTTCCCACTGTCTCCCTTCCTCTTTTCCTCCACCCTGTTCCTGTCTCCCCCTCTTCCCCTTTCACCCCCCCCCCTCCCCGTTCCTTCAACATCGTCCCCTGCCCCTCCTCATCCCCGGCCACCGAGAGACTGTTGAAGGCCACCCACAGGCTGTTGAAGGCCGCCCACAGGCTGTTGAAGGCCGCCCATAGGCTGTTGAAGGCCGCCCACAGGCTGCTAGATTCACCTGGAGTTACAAATACAATCCATCGTGTCATTTTGTGCGAATGAAACCTTGGCATTTCTTTTTCTCTTACTTTTTCTTTTTGTCTAGAGAAACGACATCCATCAAACATCTTTCCATTGCCCACAGTGCTATCGGGGATGCAGTTGTCACACTTTACTGGCAAAACGCTGGGTAAGTATAATCATGATCACGACTTTTAATTTGTGTGTGTGTGTGTGTGTGTGTGTGTGCGTGCGTGCGTGCGTGCGTGCGTGCGTGCGTGCGTGTGTGTGTGTGCGTGCGTGCGTGCAAGCGTGCATGCGTGCGTGTGTGTGTGTGTGTGTGTGTGTGTGTGCGCGCGCGCGCGTGGATGCAGCAATAGACCTGTTCCAGAAAAGAATTCGGGGAAAGATAACGGCTGTATTTCCGTTGCACATAGAGTTACCCTTTTTTCAGTTTATGGGTCAGGCAATTGGATGTAGAGAGACAACTGTTTGGTTTGAGGCACACACCGGAAAAACGATCAGGACATCGGCTGTCTGCATTATGGGCGTGCCGGTTCACACACTTAATGTAACATTTTCTGTCTCTCATTAGTAAACTATTCAGCTGACTGATGGGGCAACATTGCTTTGGGCGTTCCCTCCAGCGGTGGTTGTCCTACGAACACGGCGGGGTGACTCTTACTGAATTCGAGCTCTACTAAAAGATTACCTCCCTTACAGATTTCCGAAAGTCGTCTGTTGGAGACTGAATAATTGTATGTTGGACTGTGATTTGCATTTGTTAACGTGTGCGACTATGTGCACACACACACACACACACACGCGCGCGCGCGCGTGTAAGATGCTGGTCGTGTCAGCCCACAGTATGACACAGCCGACCTCGCGTTTGACCGACGACAGCTGGCATAAGAAGAGCACGAGGCTATCAGAATTGGTACAGCGGAATCGGATGCTGTCGGGACGCGCAAAGAGAAACAGTTTGTGTTAAGAAGAACAGGAGGCTGTCCGGTTGTTTGCTGGTTGATGTCTAGACATCATCAACACCCAGAAGACCGGTTGTTTGCTTATTGGCTAGGTAACAGCTCTCAGAAGATAGGTTGTGTGGTGGCTGTCCAGGTAACAACAACTCTCAGAAGACAGGAAGTTTGCTGGTTGTCCAGGTAACAGTAACTCTCAGAATACAGGTTATTTGCGGGTTGTCCGGGTAGAAACTCTCAGAAGATAGGTTGTTTGCTGGTTGTCCAGGTAACAACAACTCTCAGAAGATAGGTTGTTTGCTGGTTGCCAGGTAACAACTTCAGAAGACAGGTTGCTTGTGGTTGCCCAGGTAACAACAACTCTCAGAAGACACGTTGTTTGCTGGTTGTCCAGGAAACCAACTCTCAGAAGACAGGTTGTTTGCGGGTTGTCCGGGTACAACAACTCTCAGAAGACAGTATGCTTGCGGTTGTCCAGGAACAACAACTCTCAGAAGGCAGGTTGTTTGCGGGTTGTCAAGGTACCAACTCTCAGAAGACAGTATGTTTGCTAGTTGTCCAGGTAACAAAAAACTCAGAATACAGGTTGCTTGCTGGTTGTCCAGGTAACAACAACTCTCAGAATACATTGTTTGCTGGTTGTCCAGGTAAACAACAACTCTCAGAATGCAGGTTGTTTGTGGTTGTCCAGGTAACAACAACTCTCAGAAGACAGGAAGTTTGCTGGTTGTCCAGGTAACAAAAAACTCTCAGAAGACAGGAGTTGCTGGTTGTCCGGGTAACAACCTCAAAAAGACACGTAATTTTTTGCGGGTTGCCCAGGTAAAACCTCTCAGAATACAGGTTGTTTGCGGTTGTCCAGGTAAAAACTCTCAGAAGACACGTAATTTTTGCGGTTGCCCCCAAGTAACAACCCCTCAGAATACAGGTTTGTTTGCTGGTTGTCCAGGTAACAACTCTCAGAAGACACGTAATTTTTTGCTGGTTGTCCAGGAAACAACTCTCAGAATACAGGTTGTTTGCTGGTTGTTACAGGAAACACCACCCTGGAGGCACGTTGTTTGATGGTTGTCTGGGAACAAGAACCCCCTGAAGACGGGCCTCATCTTGCTCTTCGTCTGCCTATCCCAGAAAGAAAGTTTTTTGGTCGTATAGATGGTTCACAATACAGGTGAATGCATCACACCCCTTGTGTGTGTGTGTGTGTGTGGTATTTGTGGTGTGTGTGTGTGTGTGTGTGTGTGTGTGTGTCTGTGTGTCTGTGTGTCTGTGTGTGTGTGGGTTTCTACAGTTTTCTAAGCGAGTGGGGATGGGGGGGAGAGGGAGGGGGGTTCTTGATACTTCTTTTCTCGAAGTTTTGTACTTTATGAATGTTTTTCTTACTTTCTTCCTTGAATCAATCATACTTTATTCATTTACTTATCTATCTATTCATTTATGTTGGTTTGTTCAACAGGTAGCCAGCATAGTTCTTTCAAATGACGTAAGTTTACGACGCCGTATCTATGGCTTCAAAGAGAGTTTGGTGGCAGAATTTTTAGGGCCCTTTTAAAGAAGGCTTGATGAACTTTTGCACATATTTCCCCCCAAAACTGACACTGGAACGAGTAGAATTCTGCTGTATTCAGTCACTTTCGTATCAAAACTTGGGCCTTGGCACAATGTGGTCTCTGTTTTTCATTATTTTCTCGAGTGTATTTTTCCCCCAGCTTCTTCTTCTTCTTCTTCTTTCTTCTTCTTTCTGTGAACCAGAATGAAGAAACATGTGCAATGTATGTTATTCCTTCCACTTGGTCGTGATACGAATGCATCATTCATACACGAAAAACTAGAGATGTCAGACCACTGTGGTGCCAAGCGTCCAGACTTACCATCCCCTGAGAAGAAAGGAATGGTCACTCTGAAATTTTATCAGCTCGCACTTCGCAAGGGAGTTAGCTCCCATCATCAGTGATCGTCTTGTTAGAAATCTTACGTCCCTTGTTTTCAGAAGTAAACTTGAACTTAAACAAAATAGACACGAAATGGCAGTGCTTTGGCACCATTATGAAGCTGACCACAACATGACTAATTGTCGGAACCGTGACTAAAAATTAACAGCTAATACAGGTGGCTAGATTTCTAACATGCGCGTCTATAAGAAACAAACAAAGGAAGATATGGACTGGTCACCTCACACGGGGACATTCACCTGAGTCTTGTTTATTAAAAAATGGAATCGAGCCTCAGACAGATCATGTCACACTGAGTCTTTCACCTGAATCTGAAAACAGTACGGTAATGCCGACAACGCACTCCACACATGGTCCTTCACCTGAGTCATAGAATATTGATAAAGTGCGCGAGTTTCAATCTCAATGTGATTGATTCCTATAGCTCCACTCTTGGGCAGGGATCGCAATCTGGAAACCTGAACATAGGGTCGCGGGACAGTGGTGGTCTCCATAGTAGAAATGGGATCACCATGAATAGGACGACTTCAGGGGAAAGTGCTGGCGAGTGGAAGTGGATCGGGGAGGGGGGGGAGGGTATGGTACGTCAGGCCAGAAATGGCAGCTGCAGTGGTAGACTGCACTATCTTTGTGGTGATGTTGAAGGAGCAGGATGTGCCGCTTGAAGCTGTAGTCTGCGCTGGTTTCTAGTCTTTCTTGGCATCCCCCACGCACACTAGTTCCCCACCCCTTTGTGGGTGGCGACTTCGTGTCCCGTCTAGGGGTTTTTCTGTGCTGTGGGGAGATGGGCGCTGGACATGGTTGTCATGGTGATGGTTTTTTGGCTCCAGCAGCTGGTTGTTTGGGGGGCAAAATAGAGATGTTGTCATCTGTCAGGGACAAAAAAAAAAAAAAAACCGAATTGGGGTAGTCGCCAGCAGTTCAATTAAAAAACCCAAAACTAAAAAATCCGGTTTCCAGGCAGACGTTCATGTGTGGTCAGCCAATTAGGACGGCGAAGAGGCTTTTTTAGTCCGCACGGAGACGGAAAACCGTCCCGCAGACAGCTGGTGGCTTGACCGATTTTAAAAATAGGTCTGGCCAGACGGATTCGGGTCGGGGGTCAATGATGCAGTAATTTGCAAGACAGCCCACAGTTAAGCCAGACGTGGGTTGAATAAAAGGGGGGAAAAAGGTTTGGTGGTGGGGGCAAATAAAGTAATTTTAAAGACCCATTGACCCCACGAGAGAAAGGGCCGGTAGATGGACTTTCTTGATTTTTTGTCAATAAAATTTAGAGGGGGGGGGTAACTGGGTACAAGGGGGGAAAAATACGAAAAAGGGTTACTTGTCAAGCAAGAAAAACAAAATTTTAAATACCCACTCACACGAATTTTACTCCATACCGTTCTTACCCGGGTTTTAACACTTAGACTTTGAAAAAAATACCCCCCCTTTTTTAAAAAAATTATTAGAATTTCTTTCTCGAATTCCCGGGGGGTTAGAATAAAAGAAATTTTGGGGGAAATTTTTTAAAAGGTTTTTTTATCAGCTTTATCCCTGAAAGATTCCCCAAAAGCCCTTCTCGTCCCTCCCCCTGAAGTTCACGGGACGACGTAAACGACCCCAACTGGGTCGGGCTCCACGGCTAGCCAAACGACCCGGGGAACCCTTCCTTCTGTAAGTTTCACGCCCTTTTGCGCCTAAAACCCCCTAGGGCAGGGAGCTCCTCCATTTCCCCCCCTTTGCGGAGCATCCCTCTGTACATCTTACCCCCGTGCAGCCTCAAACGTTTCGGAGGGAGCTCCTCCAGCTTCCACCCCCGTAGGGGCTGGCACCTCTAAAAACTAAGTTGGAACACCCCTTACATCCCATTTCCTAACACTTCAAAATAAATTTTCCCAGTTGCTCCACCTGAAAAATTCCCACCTTTCCCCTTCCGTCCCCACCTGGAAATTCCGAGATAAATGAATAAAAAATTTTTTTCCCAAATTTATTAAACAAAACAACATTTTAATTTTAAAAAAAAAACGGTTGTCCCCTCACACGGCCTCGAACCATCTAAATCAAAAACCAATGGAAGAATAATTTAATATATTGTCAAACATTTTAATTTTTAATACTTTTTCAAAAACCAAAAAAAAAACCAAAGCGAAAAGGGAAAATGAAATATTTTAATTTTAACAACACAAGTCTTAATTTTCCGGGGGCCCTCTCTCCCGGAAATTATACGTTTTCGCTCCTTGGGTCTGCCAGAGAAGCGCACGCTCTCTCTCCGTTGTCAAAGCGCGTAAAACCCCGGGGCCCAAAATACAAAACTTAAAGTCACCCTTTTAAAAAAAGCCAATCATGCATTCCCTCTAAAACCTGTGCAGGGGGCTACACACATGTCTGCTCGTTTTCAAATTTTTCCCTTTTGGGGCGTTTTTCAGCAAAAAAATAAATGCCCTTATCTCTATACTAAACACAATTAAATGAAAACCTAAAAAAATATTAAAATTTCTTTCAGCCCCCCCTTACAAAAAAGAGGCAAAAGGGGATTTTTAACCAAAGGTAACCAAAGGTACACATCTCAAAATGACAAAATTCCCCAAACAAAATTCTATTTTTAAATTCATACCTCAAAATTTATAAAAAACTGATATTCAAACTCCCCTTAAATTCTCATCCAGGGATCAACACAATAAAAACAAAATAGCAAAAATTTGACATTTGAGAGTATCCAAGAAACTTTGCGTGATCCCGAACACGCAACAAAAAATTATGTAAAAAAGATACAAATAGAAAACAACGGGTCATTTGCAAAATGATACAAAAAAAAAACCCAAAACACACATTTCTTTTTTTCTCAACGGTGAGAAAAAATCGCAAACGTTTGCAGTCCCAGAGATGGGAAAACGTAAACTTGTCCCCTGCAATGACGGGACCACCTCATAACCCTTTGCATTTTTGAAAACACAAGATGGGGTAAGTCAAAGGGCGGATTGTTGGGAGAAAAAAAGTCCTTCCCAGAGATTCACCTGTTTTGTAACCCCCCCAAAAACCCAAGCATTTCTCTCGTAGTACTGATCGAGTTTCTTGGGCAAAGTTTTCGATCCAAAAAGCGACGGGAGAAGAACCATCATGCTCCTTAACAAAGCACCCCCCGTCCCGATGAACGGGCACCCGCCCAACCACAAAAGGTTCCCCCCAAATTGGAACAGCAAAATCGGACTTAAAGAAAACTTTTCTTCAATTTCTCCAAAGCAGACTGACAAGCAACGACCACCCCAATTCTTTGTCCTTTCTGACAACAAATCGTGATAGGAGCATTGGGCGACGCAAATTGTGGATAAAAGTTGTAGTACCCAAACCCAACCCCAGAACGCACGCTTGCCTCTTTGTAATGGGGTAACATAAAGAATTTCTCAACCTTTTTCTTGTTGGCTGCAAGGAACCATGACCAAAATGTAGTCCCAAGAATTTCAATTTTTTGAAATCCAGCATAGAGCTTCGAAGGACGGCTGAAAAACCGCTTGTTTTACTTTTTAGCCTTCCTAACATCTTTAATGACCACACCCATCTTATGAAGTGAAAATGTCATCGAAGAAATTCAATGCTGATCCCCTAACTTAAAAGCAGCAAAACCCCTAGAAAAACGTCGCTGGGTGCACCAAGCCCAAAGGCATTTCACCACTGAAAAAACCCTAGGGGTGTTGAAAGCCGTCTTATCCTTCATCTTCCTTACTGGAATCTGCCAGAAACCCTTTCGTTAAATAATTTGGTGAAAAACGGCATAAACAACCTTAAAAAAAATCCTCGGGATCAGGAATGGTTCGCATCCGTAAGTAATTTGTTAGTTCTCTGTAATCAAAAACAGATAGGGAACTTTGGGTTTTTTAAACCAAACACGGAGGGGATAAGGGGAAGGGGACGGTTCAATGACTCCTAAATTCAACATTTCTGTCCTCTTCTTAATATTTCCTGAGAAGAAAAAAAGGAAGGGGTACTTTTCCGAAACGGGTTTATCCGTCACGAAAATGTCGTGCGCATATTCGAGAAAACAACCGGTTACTTGTAAAAATTGCCTCGTACTTGCTAAAACGTCAGAAATTTCTCTCTGTTCTTCAAAGACAACTTGTCAAGTAATGAACGTCAAGCATCTCTGTGAGTGCCCCAAAGTGGTATTTTCGCTAATTGTTCTCATCGTGTCAATGAAGGCAAAACATACTAACCTTCATGGAACATTCACTTTGTGCCCGTAAACCACTTTTAATTGCATTTCAAATTCAATCTTTGGGAACAACGTAAGGTAGAATGCCCTGAAAGGTGTGCAAACCTTTCACACTCACAACAGAGTCAAACCTTCTCGCCTGTAAAAGTGTTTCAGCTTTTTTGGATGAAAAAATTTTCCTTTTTCCACCCAGAAACGACTAGTAAAAGCAATATTTTCTACAATTTGTAGGGCCTTTCCCATTTAAAGTTTGTTCGTGTTGTGGGAAAGAATAAATACTTCGTCGACATTTGAAACAAACGAACACGAAATTTTGTCATGGTACTTTTCTGTATTTTTGCAGTTTGTAAACAGATATGAGAAATTGGCACATTCAGTTTTTTTTTTTTCAAATCACAAAAATACTCGCAAACATTCTTTGTTCGCCACATTTTCGTTTTCCGCCATGCCGCTAGAAAATCGGGAACCTCTAGCCCTGCCCAAAAAAAATCAAAAGGTGAAAAACCTGTAGAATCATTGGGAAAGTTCACGAAAGAAAACAAGAGTGGGAAACCTCCCGTCCCACTGTCTGCATTCCCTTTAACCATCTTCTTTATCTTTGGGTTCAAAGTGCCGGAATTTTTTCCCCCCAAACCATTTGACTAGCTATAAAGGGGAAGAATGTACACCTTTGATGGAAAGTAAACTCAAAAAACTCTTTGAACTTCCTGAAGTGAATGCGAACCATTATCTGAAGAAGTTAATGGAAAAAACCCCGCGCAAATTCTGGAACAATGCCTCTTACAGTAATGAATCAACGTTTGAGCGGGAAAAGCCTCAGGAAAACGTGTAGCCACTCACAACTGTCAACAAATCCTGTGTTGTCCTCGAAGGTGGAGAAAAGGACCACAATTTACTGTACTCTGTAAAAGGGGTCTCTCCCTTTGGGTCTAGCAAAGGAACTGGGGGTACGACCCCCTTTTGGGAAAATTTTGACAAATTTCACAGTCCTGCAATAAGTTTGACCTTCCTACTCCTGGGCCCCCAGAACGATTCGAAATTACCAATGTTTTCCGACACCACAAGACCTGAAGTAAAAACTCCAAAACTTAAACGCCCTTCTGTCGAACTTCTTGGAACCCAATCTGTGACATGTGTACCCCTTTTAAAAATGAACGAAACAAAAAAACCTTTTTCCTCACAAACGAACAGAACTTGTTTTGTTTGAATTTTACTCGCCAATGAACCATGTTTTTTGGGAAATTAGCCAATGAAAAATCTTTTTCCCCGCAAATGACCAATTTTTGTTACAAACACAAAACCCACACTGGGGTTTTTAACTCAGCCCTTTACCTTTTTCCTGTTTTCTGGCCCTTGTTTCCACAGCAGCTGCAATCGGGATATCATTCTGTGAGACCTGTAATGGGGTAAACCCTTTAAAATTTCCCAAAAAGAGATCTCGATGGGGTATCTATTAACGCATAACAGAAACCGAAAAAAAAACTGATCCACCTCCAAGATGCAAAGGAAATCCTTATTTCCACCAAAAGTAAACTTTTTGCGTTTTCCCCCATACGTCTGGACGAACAAATGACCCCTAACTCCTGAGTTGTTGCCCTGATCAGGAACGACACCTAAAGCCATTTACTGTTCCTCAAAATGGGTAAAAGGACCCGCCTTAAATCAACGAAAAAACACAGCCCTCTGCATCCACGAATCCTGCAACGCAAAAGAAAATTGCCCAAATTCTTTGTGCTGTTTTGGGATTGAGAACGGCCTTCCTTTAAATTTGGAAAATTCCCCCTTTTGTAATGACCTTACACCAATTCAAAACACTCACAAATCCCTTGGGAGTAAAACTCCCACCATTTCCTCTGCGACCACCGTTTAACCTGAAATACTGTCCCCAGTCAAAAAATGCGGTTTTTAGCACGGGGTACTGGGACTGTGGGTTTTGGAATGGGAAGTTTGGGAAAGGGGAAAACCTGTTGGGAAACCCTTTTTCAATTTTGTCCCTTTGAAGTAGACATGCCAATCCCAAACTTTTTCCCCGGAATACACTTATTTGGATGGCCAAACGGTGCTTTCCTGTTCTAGAGTTCAGCAGATGTTTTTAAACTCGTTCACGTGAAAAACTTCCAATTCTTTCTCAAGAGAAAAATTTTTCACATAATACAAAATCACGAAAAATTCATATGACAAAACTTTGTCTGAAAGTTTACCAACGATCAAACAAAAGTGTAAAAAAGAGTGGGTATGACACAAAAGTTCATCTTTCCTGGTTTAGAAATTTTTTTTCTTATTCTGTAACCCTCTTTTGTCACTAAACTTTTCAAGCAAAGCTTTTGGGTTTTTTTTACAGGACCCCTTTCAACCCGAGTATGATACAAAAACAAGCATGCCTTGTAAATTACACCCAAGAACATACCCCAAACCTTTTATCCCTTTACATTCTCAGCAAATGTTTTAAAACGAAAAAGGTATGAGTCCATTCACCCTTGTTCATTAAAAAAAGGGATCTTAGGATAACTATGCTTTATACAGATGAGAAAAAAATTTTTTGATCACCCCGCCAGTTTTTTCCCCCGCAAAAATTTTTTTCCTCTCTCTCTCTAATTTATTCAGCAGTTTTTTCGTAAAAAGTCATCCTCTCCTCACTTTTCCCGTTTTCTTTGAGCTCTCTTTCAAATTCAATCGCATAAATTCTCTCCCCCTTTTTCTTTCTCGTGAAACTGAGCCCAAACTTTCTTTTCTCTTGGGTATTTTTCTTTCCTCTTTAGCTAATTGATAAGTCTTTCCTTTCTCTTTCAGCTGATCTCTCTTTCTTTAGCTACTCTTTCAGCTACTCTCTTCCCTTTTTTACATTGGCCCGTCTTTTGTTTTCTCTTTTAGCTGATCCTTTCTTTTTTTGCTATCGAGCCCGTCTTTTGTTTTCTCTTTTAGCTGCCCCTTTCTTCTTTTGCTATCTTGGCGTCTTTTTGTTTTTTTTTCAGCTGCTCCCTTTTTCTTTTGCTATCTGGCCTGCCTGTTTTCTCCTCTTATACCGAGCCGTCTTTCTTTTTCCTCTTTATCCCCTGAGCCTCTTTCTTTTTTCTCTCTATCCATTGGTTCCAAGTCTTTTGTTCTTTTTTTTTTGCCCAAGTTCCCTTTTTTCTTTTCTTTTTTAGTGCCAAGTTTTTGTTCTTTTCTTTTTTAGGGCTAAGTCAAGTCGTTTGTGGATTTTTCTTCCTTTCCAAATATTTATTACAATCTTTTTAATTCTGACCACCAAAACCAAAAATTTTTGCCGTGAGGTTAAAACGCAAAATTTTCCGTCCATGTTTTAAAATTTTTATACAATTTTTTTAATCAAAATTAATAAATTTTGTCACAAAAATACAATGTTGTCAAAATTTCTTTCAATATCAAATTTTTAGCCACACAAATGTTTAAAAACATAAGTCCCCCAAACACCCCCAAAATTTTTATAAAACAATACAAGGGGAGAAAAAGAAAAATACAGAATGCAAATATTTTTCAGTATCACTTACAAAACACAAAAACATTTACACGACAATAAACAAAACAAACTACACTATCCATTACAAAATACCTACCTACAAGGGGTGGTATTCACCTAACTTTAAAAATATAAAAGTATTTAAAAAGGAAGACACAATCAAACAGGGACGAAGAGAGATAGACAGTAACAAAGGAAGGAAAAAGAATACACCCTCGACACTAAGAAAACATCATTTAACGTAGTTCCCCGTAAATGGAGACGGGGGGAAATTACAACATAAAAATAATTTGGACTTTTTTATTGAAATTAGGTGCTAAATTTATATTTATGCTTAAAAAAAAGCCTAACCTGGGAAATTTGGGGTCCCACTGTCAAGCAGCGGAAAAGAAATAAATATTCCCAACGCAATCTTACTCCTACGCGTTCTTACCCCGGGGTATAACACTTAGACTTTGTAAAAAAACCACCCTTCTTTATTTAAATTATTAGGGAAAAAACTAATTTGAATTTGGGTGTAAATAGAAAGAAAGGGGAAAGTTTTAAAAAGGTTTTTTTACTCAGCTTTTTGTCCCGAAAGATTCTCCAAAGTCCTTCCTCGTCGCCTCTTCCCCCGAAGTTCACCAGGGGCGACGTCAACGACCCCCCTGGGGGCTGGCTCCCCGGCTACCAAACGTAGCCAAACCTTTCCCCTTAAGTTTCCGAACCGGGGGCGCCTCAAAGCCTCGGCAGGGGCTCCCCCACTTCCACTCCCGTACGGGGGCTCCATTGTAATCTTCACACCGGGGAAACCCCCAAAAGCTCGGCGGGGCTCTCCACTTTTCCCCTCCGTAGCGGAGCATGGACCTTACAAACAAAGTTGGGAACACCCCCTTTTCTATCCCAGTTCCTAACACTTTTAAAAATTTTAAATTTTTCAGTTCGTCTCCACCTGAAAAAAATAACCACCCTTTTCCCTTCCGTCCCACTCGGCAATTCCTGAGGGTAAATAGAAATTTTTATTTTCCATTTTTTTAAAAAAACACAACAGTTTTAAATTATATAAACGACAGCTTGTCTCCTACACGGCCCCCGAACCATCCGAATCTAAAACCATGGAAAGATTTTAATTTTTTAAATACTTGTCAAACATATTCTGTAATTTCTATTCAAAACCTAAACAAAACCAAGCTGAAAGAAAAGAAATATTATAATTAACAAAAACCTAACTTCAACTTTCCCCGGGCCTTTTCCCCCCTGGGGTTTCTAGCGTTTACGCTCTTCGGCTGTCAAGAACAGCGCACGCTCTCTCTCTCGGGGCTGTCACAGCGCAGCTAAAAATCGCCCGGGACACATCCAACTTCAAGCCACCCGTTAAAAAACTGACGAGATCCATGACTCCCTCAAAAAAACCTGTGCACGGGGTACACACATGTCTGCATCGCATTTCAAACTTTTTTTTACATTTGGGGGGCGCTTATACACTCAAAAAATAAATGCACCTCTATTCCCATATAAACAAATTAAATGAAAACCTATAAAAAAAATTAAAAAATTTTCTTTACGTACCACCCCTTTTGAAGTAGGAAAAAGAAAAAGAAAGCTAGGGGGGGTGAGAGATGGGGAAAAAAAAAAAAAGAAGAGACGAGGAGGGTTCTGGGAGTATCGCACGAGAAAAAGCAGAGAGTGAGAGGAGGGTTTAAGAGAACCGAGTTGAAGGATTGCACCCTTTTTAGGTCTCAGGGGGAAGGGCTAAAAGGGGAGATGTGAGAGAGAGAGAAGAGAGTTTCTATCGATGAAGAGAAAAAAAAGAAAAAAAAAAAAAAAAAAAAAAAACATGTCCATTTGATAGAGCGCTAGAAGAGGAAAAGGAGAGAGTGCAATGCGTTAATGCAGGGAAAAAGAAAGGAGAACGATCGATTTGGTATATTTTTCAATCTGAACCGGGGGGGGTTTGACTCATACCCGGCAGCCACTTTATCAGGCAGAACACAGGCCCAAAGCCAGTAACCTGACCCGTGCCCGCAGGGCCAACCTGACCGTGCCAGCGGCCAACTTTACCAGTGCCCCGCAGTTGTGGGGGGGGACTGGTGGGGTGAAAGTGACAGTGAAAAGAAAACAAAAAAAGAAGAAAAGGAAGGACAGTGATTCGTAAATAGTTTAAGATCACCTGGCCAGGTAAAGTAGAAAATCTATTTATAACCGGGTTAGTTATGATGATTTAGATAAATGGTTTTGTGAAGTTCAAGGAAAGAGAGAATGTTTTATTTTGTTTGACTCCATGCGCATTGATGTTTGTTTCCATGATTATGTGTAGTAAAGTTATAGACTTTACTAGTGGTTTGATTTGACGAATGCATGATATATGAATGAGACTGTAAGCAAGCTGTGAGTGTGTTTGGGCTGTGCGCTAGTCCTTCCTCCACTGACATAACCCCGAGGTTGACACAGTCCATCCACAGCTGGCTGGGACGCCATACTCATCCACGGGTCAATGCCATACCCAAACACGCTGAGCACAGCGCAGCTTCCGTCAGCCTTGGCGTGGTCAGGGTGTTTTTGATTGTCTGACGAACTTTTCAGCGATGACATTCGACTGTGGGTAGCCAAGACTTGGGGAAGGGGGGAGGGGAGGAAGGGTTTGAACTTGTGAGCGGTAAATTGTGGTCCACAATGGTCTACCACACCGTCTCTGGATACCATGGCGGGCGAAGTGGACCTACAGCTTTTTGATGACCGCGCTAGATATGGAGCTGGACAGTTCTCCGACTTCATAGAATCTGCTGTAGTAGTCGACGTTGACCAGACAGTTATTCTTGTCCTAGGTGAACAGCTCCGTGCCGACTTTTCGCCAAAGCCTGTGCGGGACAGAGTGAGGTAGCAGCCAGGAGTTCTTTAGGGCTGGAGTTGGCTTCGCTGAGCACTCCGCCAATCCTTACCGACCACTTTCAGAGTAATTGACGAGCTCTGTCACAGTTATGAGTTACAATTCTATGGAGTATGGGAACGGGTTTCAGAATATTTGGAATATTATTTTCGTCTGTATCTATCGAGGGATGGGAAATGTGAACTAGTTGAGCCGCTGGGTTGTATGCTTACTTACAAATCAGATGAATCTTGAAGCTTGTTCTTTACCCGATTGTCTTCCACGTTGCGCTTATCTCTCTGACACCCCAAACTACGGACACAGTATAATATTTTTCTATTTGGTGGCTGTGCGAATGGACCATTCATACACGAGATACAAAAGAGATGCCAGATCGCTGAGTGCCAGTGCTCAATAGAACCATCGTCCATGGGGAAAAAAAAAGGAACTGCTACTCTGGAATAACAGCAGCTTAGAGTTCACGAATGAGTTAATCCCGTTACTATTCATCGTCTCTGAGGACATTACACAATAGATGGTCCCGTCAGGAAGAGGCATCACTGAAATGTCCCAGATAAACTTGAATCCAATGACATAGTAAACTCAACAAATAAATGGTAATGGAAACTCTACAAATGATACCTGGAGCAAGCCTCGGGAATGACGAAGGGAGATAAGTAAAAGGTGGCAAAGTAAGTTAGGTAGGGTGAATAACCAATGGAAATCGACAGCCGGGAAACGAGTTAGAGTGAGTTAAAAGTTTGAAAGAGCAGTAAAACGGGGAAAGCGGACGAAACTCTCAGAGTACAGGTTGTTTGCTGAGTGTCTACGGAACAACACCACCCTGGAGGCACGTTGTTTGATGATTGTCTAGGGAACAAGAACATCCTGAAGACAGGCCCTCATCTTGCTTTTCGTCTGCCTATCCCAGAAAGAAAGTTTTTGGTCGTATAGATGGTTCACAATACAGGTGAATGCATCACACCCCTTTTGTGTGTGTGTGTGTGTGTGTGGTGTGTGTGTGGTTACTACAGACTGCACTATCTTTGTGGGTGATGTTGAAGGAGCAGGGTGTGCTGCTTGAAGCCGTAGTCTGGGCTGGTTTCTAGTCTTTTTTGGCCATCCGCACGCACGCTAGGTCACCAGTCTTTGTGGGTGGCGGACTTCCAGATGTCCCGTCCTAGGCAGCTTTCTGTGCTGTGTGGAGATGGGCTCGTCTGGACATGAAGTTGTCATGGTCGATGGTCTTGGCTCCAGCAGCTGGTTGATTGTGGGCAGAATAGAGAGTAGTTGTCAGTCCATCCACAGCTGGGCTGGGGACGCCATACTCATCCACGGGGTCAATGCCATACCCAAACACGCTGAGCACAGCGCAGCTTGCCTACAGTCTTGGCCGTAGCATCATGGATGTTTTTGATTGTCGTGGACGAACTTTTCGCGGTGATTGGTGGTGGGTAGCAAGTGGGGAAGGTGGGGGGGGGGGGGGGGGGGGGGGGGGGGGGGGGGGGGATGGCAGGAAGGAAGGGTTTGAACTTGTCAGCGGTAAATTGTGGTCCACAGTGGTCTACCACACCGTCTCTGGGATACCATGGCGGGCGAATTGGACCGACAGCTTTCTGATGACCGTGCTAGATATGGAGCTGGACAGTTCTCCGACTTCATAGAATCTGCTGCAGTAGTCGACGTTGACCGGACAGTCATTCTTGTCCTGGGTGAACAGCTCCGTGCCGACTTCTCGCCAAAGCCTGGGCGGGACAGAGTGAGGTAGCAGCCGGGAGTTCTTTAGGGCTGGAGTTGGCTTCGCTGAGCACTCCGCCAATCCTTACTGACCACTTTCAGAGTAATTGACGAGCTCTGCCACAGTTATAAGTTAGGCCTACAATTCTATGGAGTATGGGAACGGCTGTGTCGTTTCAGAATATTTGGAATATTATTTTCGTCTGTATCTATCAGAGGGACGGGAAATGTGATCTAGTTGAGCCGCTGGGTTTGTATGCTTACTTACAAATCCGATGAATCTTGAAGCTTGTTCTTTACCCGATTGTCTTCCGACGTTGTGCTTATCTCTCTGACACACCACTGCGGACACCGTATGTCATTTTTCTATTTGGTGGCTGTGCGAATGGACCATTCATACACGAGATACAGAGAGATGCCAGATCACTGGAGTGCCAGTGCTTAATAGAACCATCGTCCATGGGGAAAAAAGGGAACTGCTTCTCTGGAATAACAGCAGCTAAGAGTTCAAGAATGAGTTAAGTCCCGTTACTATTCATCGTCTTCTGAGGACATTACACAATAGATGGTCCCGTCAGAAAGAGGCATCACTGAAATGTCCCAGATAAACTTGAGTCCAATGACATAGTAAACTCAACACATAAATGGTAATGGAAACTCTACAAATGATACCTGGAGCAAGCCTTGGGGAAGACGAACGGAGATAAGTAAAAGGTGGCAAAGTAAGTTAGGTAGGGTGAATAACCAATGGAAACCGACAGCCGCGAAAAGAGTTAGAGTGAGTTAAAAGTTTGAAACAGCAGTAAAACGGGGAAAGCGGCCGAAGACATGAGAAAGAGAGGGCAAGGAAATAACTAGGAAGGTATAAAGAGCTAGAAAATGATTTTAAGTAAAAGGTCAGGTCTTCAAGGAGCTGTAAACGATAAGAAATGGAGGGGTGACAGAAAAGGATGCATTGTATTATCAAGGAGTAATATTTTCAAATAATTTGTGCCTCATATTTTGTCTTCTTACTTTCACATCCTCGGGATCGACTGGATGTTCTAATTGAAATAAATCTTCTGCAGACAACAAAACCACAGAACAGACAACAAACCTGATCACGCACGGCACGTGACATAGCACAGGGGAACTAACCAATGAGAGAAGGAAAAAAAAGGGCAATGGAAGTTTACATGCTTATTTCCCTTTACCAACGAGGGAGCTGAGAGACACACGGGACGCCGGCTCAGGCGGCTGACCGAATTTGCTAGATGTAGGTAGCTCCGTCTCAAACATTTTCTTCTGCCCAACTTGGTGTTGTTCTGAATCTGTGCGGCGGTATATCGAAAGTCACGTCCCGAGACGAGGGGAAAGCTCGAATGACAAAGAAGAAATAAATGCATGATCAATAGAGTGAAAATGGATGAGAAACGGATAAAGACTAAAAACAAAAGTTGAAATACTGTGAGTGAAACGGCAGTACAAACAAAACAGAATAAAACCAAAAGAAAAAGAAAAAATAAATAAAATAAAAACCCCAATCAAACAAAACAATATTAGAAATATAGTCATGTTGGGTGGCGTTGTTGAGCAGCTGCCTGATTGAAAAGAACTGTTGACAGAGAGAGAGATCATTTTCATGCACATATTTACACTGAAATTATCGTCTGGAAAAATGTGTACATGGAAATATTGTTCGTGTTTTTTTGTTTTAGTGTGTGTGCGCATATATATATATATATATATAACAAACTAATAAATTCCAAGGATAAGTACCGAGCACCGTTCCAGCAACTTACAGAGCAGCTTGGTGCTGCAATGACTGCAAGAAATATTGAATTATAAACAAAACTTGCTCTTATGTTTTAGATTGAAGAAAAGGGGAGATACGCATTCATATCTGCAGTGGTAGATGATTCTGCCTAACTAACAGTATGTGCTTGAGTAGGTGAATGGGAAAAAATAAAATAAATGCTTCTCAAAATGAGCCTTCAGCAAGCTATATATTTTCCAAGGGGGAGACATCCTCCAATAGGGAGGGAAACTCCCTAACATATAACTTCTGGTCATATACCGATATTTCGAAACTTGGTTGTTTCTCCTAAGTGACCGCGGAAAGTGGTAATTTGACTCCTATGCCTTTTCAGGTTTAAGAAGAATGCAATCCCAGAAAAGGCTGGTGTGCAATACCGTAGTATGTTTGTTGAGTTTTTCAAAAAACCAACCAAAGGTGCCATCTAAGAAGCAAAAGAAAATCATGAAAGAGCAAAACAAGCTACATTTTCTTGTGAAAAGTAGAAAATATAAAAAGATATCCTCTAAGACACAAGTGCTGAGGGCCAGTTCTTGGAATGAATCCGCAAGGGACTAAAATACAACAAACTAATAAATTCCAAGGATAAGTACCTATTTCTTCAATCTAAGACATAAGAGCAAGCTTTGTTTATAATTCAATATTTCTTGCAGTCATTGCAACACCAAGCTGCTCTGTAAGTTGCTGGAACGGTGCTCGGTACTTATCCTTGGAATTTATTAGTTTGTTGTATTTTAGTCCCTTGTGGATTCATTCCAAGAACTATCGAAATATCGATATATGACCAGGAGTTATATGTTAGTGAGTTTCCCTCCCTATTGGAGGATGTCTCCCCCTTGGAGAATATAAGCTTGCTGAAGGCTCATTTTGAGAAGCATTTTTTATTTTTCCCCATTCACCCACTCAAGCACATACTGTTAGTTAGGCAGAATCATCTACCACTGCAGATATGAATGCGTATCTCCCCCTATTTCTTCAATCTAAGACATAAGAGCAAGCTTTGTTTATAATTCAATATATATATATATATATATATAATATATATATATATATATAATATATATATATATATATATATATATATATATATATATATGTTGTGTGTGTGTGGTGTGTGGTGTGTTTATCACATGCAACAAATATATGTTTTTAGAATCAGTCAATCTGTTTATCTATCTATCTATGTTTTAAAAAAAGTTGTGGGGGAAAAGAAGAACGGGCTGACAATTCTTCCGTGATTAAAACAAAAACTTGGCACAGACCAGACACAAAACATGGATACGGTGCGGGTAGGGCGGAGTGTGGGGCGGAAAGATAACAGGACAGAACATGAGGGCGGAAGAACATGACTACCAAAATGTTCACCAGCAGCATATGGGGGCCATTAGCACCACCAGCCCTGAGGCCTTTCATTCGCTGCTTGGGACTCATCAATGGAACCCCGCGCTGATTTCGTCAGTAGGTTGGTGAGATGAAATTCCTGTCAGCCGTGGTCTCTTAAGACACTGTGTATGTGGCGGAAGCCACACGGTTAATTCTTCAGTGATAACAACGTGGTGTTGTGGCATCTGTCTGGCCCTGTGGTAGGAAGGCAGAACTGTAGACCGGAGCCCCGTTCTTTGGAGGTTGTTGGACAGAGGTCCGGGATGAGGTCAGTACCCGAGGTACTGAGGACTGAGGTCAGTACCCGAGGTTGTCTTCGTGGAATGGTGACGGTGGAGAACGATTTTTTTTTTCCTGTCCCAACCTCTGCGCCACATCAGAGGCAGTGCACCCACGCCGCTCATCCCGACACCCCGTCCACAGCCACAGCCCGGTTGGCCCCGCAGCAGCCCGGCACCGGCAACCCACATGGAGCAGTCAATGTCAAGTCGTCAAGAGGCAACCCACCAGAGGAGACACTGCGCTACTGCCGAGTCACTTCGGTGGTGTTCAGGGGCGCCTGTTCTGATCTAACATACGCAGGACACCACCTACTAAGCCCCCTACTGACGACAATAATTGCTTAGTCGCAGAGCCGGCGTGAGTGAGCTCTCCCTCCGGAGGCGCAACCATGTCCGTCCAACCAACGACGGCCCCCATGGACTCGCCAATACCGGTGACCCCGACGGAACCAAATCAAGGCCACAGACGTGGAGAGGACATTGAAATTGAGGTCACCATGAGAGCAGGGCATGAAGGGCCACAGAATCTGAGACATTTTTATTTTTTAATGCTGATCGATGGGAATGAGGATGATTAAGATGATGCTACGGATTTCCATTTTGGTCTGAGACTACATGACAGGGCTGTACACTACGCTTCCTTTCATAATATATCCCGGCGTCAACCAGGCCCGAGAGATACAGGCACCTACAGTGTTGGTCAGGAAATTTGAGCAACACTCTCAGAAACGCATCAAACTCGACTGTGTGGTCCCAGTCTTCCCAACTAAGTCCGCAGCAAACTCAATTCTGGGCAGGAGTCGGTCGGGGCAGAAAAACCCACATGATTCTGATGGGATTCGAACCCACGACCTCCCAGCCGGGAGTCCGCGACGCTAACCACTTCGCCACGGCGGCTGCTTAGAACGATAATTTCTGATCTCTCCGTGTCCTCGTCGACAGTTGGCGCTTTGGTTCTAGTAGGTTGAGTTGAACGTCCTCAAAGCTAATTAATGCTTTTAGAGACAAGTTGTTCGCTGCAGCAGGCCGCAGCACGTAGGGTCGGTTGTCTGGTGGACTTGTCAGCTGGCAGGCTTGGCTGGAGGCTGTGTCTGCGGTGGGGAGGAGGTACCCAGGGTTGTCAGTTCGTAGAAGGTTGAATCAAGTTGTTCGTTTATAGATGGTCGAATCAAGTTGTTCGTTCGTAGATGGTCGAATCAAGTTGTTCGTTCGTAGATACTCGAATCAAGTTGTTCGCTCGTAGCTGGTCGAATCATGTTCGTTCGTAGCTGGTCGAATCATGTTCGTTCGTAGATAGTCGAAATCAAGTTGTTCGTTCGAAGATGGTCAAAACCCCGTTGTTCGTTCGTAGATAGTCGAATCAAGTTGTTCGTTCGTAGATAGTCGAATCAAGTTGTTCGTTCCTAGATGGTCGATGTTTTCCTTCTTTCACGGTCAGTTGTGATGACGGTGTCTTCCTTGTTGACCTCTCTCCCAGACCGTCGTCAAGGCTACCGGGCGGCCATCTTCGTGCTGAGCAGCGACGGTTCTGTGCCGCGTGAGGCTGACTCTAAAAACATGCAGGACAGAAGTCGCCGAGCCGCTACACGTACATCGATGCCCACTCTGCGCCCGTGAAGAACGTTCCCATCCTCGTCCTCGCCCCCCTCGCCCCCCCCCCCCCCCCCCCCCCCCCCCCGCCCACCACCTCCGCACCCACCCACCCATCCAAAGGGAAGTCCGTGCTGGTCGTGCAGGTCGCAGAAGGGCAGCGCCTCGTCGCCAAACTGCCCCACAGCCTCGAGCCCCCCCACCTCCCCCCCTCCGCCCACCTCCGCACCCACCCACCCATCCAAAGGGAAGTCCGTGCTGGTCGTGCAGGTCGCAGAAGGGCAGCGCCTCGTCGCCGAACTGCCCCACAGCCTCGAGAGTCGTCCCCCGGCGACACAGGCCAGTCCCGTCGTCCCGCTGATGCGAGGAAGCGGTCTGCGCCGCCCCACGCCTGTCTGTCACCTAGGCGCCTTCTGCGGACAATGCCACCCTCCAGCAGGAATAGTCGTACGACGGCCCCCAGCCGCCCTGTCTTCATGCTCGAGTAGCGGCTGTCCTGCCCCTGGTGAGACAGAAGCAGAGAGCGGGCTGAGTGCTCAGTGACTGACGGCTGCTTCGTGGCCACTCGGCGATCTCATCCCCTGCTCACCAGAGGGTTTGGCCCAGCCTCACAGAGCTGGAGGTGCCAAATACATTCACGTGTGGTAATGTCCGGGGGATGGCAGGGTAACGTATTGAAGGCTCTGAAGGTCACTTTGTATGTTGCGGATGTAACGTAGAGTTCCTCCCTTGGCATTAAGAGGAGACACACCACCTATGATTCTTTGGTGTTCTCACCACCTATGGTTCAAAGCACTATCCCCCGGGTACCCCAAAGCAGCCAGTGAAAGGTAGAAACGTAAAATGAGAAGAAAGCACTGAATGGAAGTGAACTGCACAAAAACTGAACTCATCGTAAAGAGTAATACATATAGGGGCAGTCTCTGCGCTAGGCGTGAGGATTTCATAGAAGGACACGAGGGAGGTCCGAAAGTGTCAACAGTCAGTTTGGTCAGCTCGACTGGTTCAGTAATCCAAGCATTGTTGGTCACGTCAGTGCTATGAACCTCTCTGTCTCTTTCTCTCTCTGTCTCTCTCTCGTTCTGTGTGTGTGTGTGTGTGGGGTGTGTGTGTGTGTGTGTGTGTTGTGTGTGTGTTGTGTGTGTGTGTGTGTGTGTTTGTGTGTGTGCGTGCGTGCGTGCGTGTGTGTGTGTGTGTGTGTGTGTGTGTGTGTGTCTGTGTGTTGACGGTGTAGGTGCGTGTTAGGTGGGGGGTGAGGGTGGGGTGCGTGGACATGCGAGTTTGTTGCCTGCGTGGGCGTACTCACAATCACTGCGGCTTTGTTGCTGGGAGGCGAAGCTAGCAGTCACGGGTATAGTAGACACAATGAGCTAGCCAACCCACGTCGCTGACTTCTGCCACCTCTTTTCTGTCGTTTCTTTCTTTTTTCTTTTCTTTTTCTTAGCTGCTCTTTATAACTTTTATGCGGCGTGATCAGCGTTTTGATCTCATTGTTGAAAAAATAACCGCTGACTAAGGTTTTCTTATGAGAAAGTCTCAGCTAAAACGCTGCGAGGAGGAAGTGACAATGCCCCACCATTCAGGACACGAGCCCTCTTTCTGCAACACATCGGAGGGTCGCACAGGTTCGCGGTTCCAACGGACACAGAAAACTCTGGAGTAGGTCTGTCATCCCACGGGCAGGTATCATCAGCAACAGCCAGCAGCTTCACCAGCCGAGAACTCATTCCATGCAGGATCCTGGAGTAGTTCTATCATCCCACGGGCAGGTATCATCAGCGACAGCTAGCAGCTTCATCAGCCGAGAACTCATTCCATGCAGGATCCTGTTTCTGAAGAAGAGCAGGTGGCAGAAGTCAGTGGTTTCCTGGCACAGAAGACTCGGAATCCCTAGGGGTCAGCATACCACATGAAATCAGCATGGCATTAGGGGTCAACATACCACATGAAATCAGCATGGCATTAGGGGTCAGCATACCACATGAAATCAGCATGGCATTAGGGGTCAACATACCACATGAAATCAGCATGGCATTAGGGGTCAGCATACTGCATGAAATCAGCATGGCATTAGGGGTCAGCATACCGCATGAAATCAGCATGGCATTAGGGGTCAGCATACCGCATGAAATCAGCATGGCATTAGGGTCAGCATACTGCATGAAATCAGCATGGCATTAGGGTCAGCACACCGCATGAAATCAGCATGGCATTACGGGTCAGCATACCGCATGAAATCAGCATGGCATTCGATTTAGGTTTCATGATTGAAGCACGGTCTTATTAATGGGAAATAGATCAACATTTTTTTTTTCATCCGATCTAAGATTTTACGGAAGGAAGATTTTAACAAAATTCCGGCGTGATTTAGATAATAATCTATTTCAGTGGGTTGTGTGTATATGCCCCCCCCCCCCCCCCCCCCCCCCCCCCCCCAGCCCCGACCTCCACCACTCTCCCTTTTTTTAAAAACTGATCTGTTTTGTTAGTTGACTTCAACGAGTGACAGCTGATATGGCCCTTTGCGGTTGGCTGGGCTGGCTACATCTCTCTCTCTCTCTCTAGTTATGTAACTCAATGACCAAAATATGGTGCCAAAATTGTCTTTTCAAAACAAACAAGCAAAACAAACCCAACCAAAGCCAAACCCAACCAAAATCAAAAACCAAACGCTATTCATGCAGTCACGTCATTTGTTTTCTATTGTATATATGAAATACCCATTACTTTTCACTCCGTTTTTGTGTATTTATTCGAGAGAAAAAAAAAACTTCCGAGGGCGGAGGTGAGGTGAGGTGGAAGGGAGGGGGGGGGAGGGGGAGGAGGTATGCCAGGTATGCCCCCGGATTCTCCGTGCCATCGATCTTCATTCACTTCAAAGTGCACCTAACCCTCTACAAATGAAATGACCAGCCCCCATTTCACTGATTATAGGTGCTCTGGCAGATGGACCAGTTTGGGAGTGGCTTCTACCATGGCTTGCTGAATCCGTGTTTCTTTGTCTCGGACATTAGCAGGAGCTTGTGTTGTGTGTGTGTGTGTGTGTGTGTGTGTGTGTGTGTTGTGTGTTCCACGTTTTACTCTAACCCTCCTCCAATTTTCCCTCTCTTTCTTCCCCCCCCCCCCCCCCCCCCCCCCCCCCCCCATCAATGACTCCTTCTTCCGGTTCTCCAGCAATAGCCACAACTAAGTTCGTTGTTGTTTTTTCGCGCACCTCCCCCCCCCCCCCCCCCCCCCCCCCTCCACGCAGCCCACAGGAGGCAACTCACCAAGCTAAACCTAGCGCTGCTGCTGATCACTTCGGTGATGGTCAGTGGTGCCTGTTCTGATCCAGCCTACACAGGACATCGCCATCTACACAGACACCGCCATCTACACATGGTCATGGTGCCTGTTCTGATCCGCCTACACAGGACATCGCCATCTACACATGGTCAGTGGTGCCTGTTCTGATCCAGCTACACAGGACATCTGCCATCTACACATGGTCAGTGGTGCCTGTTCTGATCCAGCCTACACAGGACATCGCCATCTACACAGGACACCGCCATCTACACATGGTCAGTGGTGCCTGTTCTGATCCAGCCTACACAGGACACCGCCATCTACACAGGACACCGCCATCTACACATGGTCAGTGGTGCCTGTTCTGATCCAGCCTACACAGGACACTGCCATCTACACAGGACACCGCCATCTACACATGGTCAGTGGTGCCTGTTCTGATCCAGCCTACACAGGACATCGCCATCTACACAGGACATCGCCATCTACACAGGACATCGCCATCTACACATGGTCAGTGGTGCCTGTTCTGATCCAGCCTACACAGGACATCGCCATCTACACATGGTCAGTGGTGCCTGTTCTGATCCAGCCTACACAGGACACCGCCATCTACACATGGTCAGTGGTGCCTGTTCTGATCCAGCCTACACAGGACATCGCCATCTACACAGGACACCGCCATCTACACATGGTCAGTGGTGCCTGTTCTGATCCAGCCTACACAGGACACGCCATCTACACAGGACACCGCCATCTACACATGGTCAGTGGTGCCTGTTCTGATCCAGCCTACACAGGACATCGCCATCTACACAGGACACCGCCATCTACACATGGTCAGTGGTGCCTGTTCTGATCCAGCCTACACAGGACATCGCCATCTACACAGGACACCGCCATCTACACATGGTCAGTGGTGCCTGTTCTGATCCAGCCTACACAGGACATCGCCATCTACACAGGACACCGCCATCTACACATGGTCAGTGGTGCCTGTTCTGATCCAGCCTACACAGGACATCGCCATCTACACAGGACACCGCCATTACACATGGTCAGTGGTGCCTGTTCTGATCCAGCCTACACAGGACACCGCCATCTACACATGGTCAGTGGTGCCTGTTCTGATCCAGCCTACACAGGACACCGCCATCTACACAGCACTCCGCCGCCAACGACAAGGGGCTTATGATCTTGTTCTTGCTCACTACCTCAGCATCTCCTCTGCTGACCTTGTGGAGCATGACCAGTCTTGTTCGCTGGAATGGAAAGCCACGGACCCTAGGCTGTCTGTCATGAACGAGACGCTGAAGGTGCTGTACTAGTGGTAGACATCCACTCTGGGAAGAGGGGTGTGGGGTGGGGTGGGTGTGGGTGTGGGTGGGTGGGGTGAGGCTCTTTTGCTAACCAGTTTTCGATGTGTCAATCCACGTTCTGACGTGCGTAGGTTTTTCAGATCGTGGTGATAACAGATTTCTTTATGGATCAGACCTTAGAGCCTTCAGCCCCACACCAACGTGTCTGGAACTGTTGGATGCCATGGATGGCTGTAGAGGGGTCGTGTTGTGATAGCTCACCCTCCTCCCCCTCCTCCTCCATGGACCTGCTCATCTTTGTTAAAGAAAAAGAAACCTGGCACATTGCCACCTCGTTGCGATTTAGACACCAGACACACACTGGATCGAAGCAGTTCAGACACCAGACACGCGCGCACACACACAACACACACACACACACACACACACACACACACACACACACACACACACACACACACACACACACACACACACACACACACACACACAATTCAATTCAATTCAATTCAATTCAAATTTAATCCTTTGACCCCTGCTGGGGCATGGAGGATACAAATGTAACAAAGAGAAATACGAAACTCACTCAGAACAATGTGTGAACATAGTTGCGAAATGCTGAATTCTGGTGAACTGTAACGATCTCATTAAACAATCTTCCCATTTTTTAGAAACTTACTAATATTCAAACAAATGCGTCTTCCTTTTTGAAATAAATTACAAAAGTTGAAAACAGACTTTGGTTTTAGATATTTTTTAGGGATGAATTTTTCACGAAGTTCATTATATTTTGGACATTCCATGATGCAATGGAATTCATCTCCAATTTCACCCATTTCACAGTAACGACAAATACGCAATTCTCTTGGAACATTATGGTGTCTTCCAATTTCAATTTGCAATTTATGGTTACTACATCTAAATTTGAATAAAGGTATAACATAAATATCTGGTAAGGTAGAAATATAATGTTCTTTTCCAAAGACAGTCTTTATACTTTTATAGAATACACACTTGTTGCTGTTTTCAAGAGAACTGCGCCAATCACGAGCACACACACACACACACACACACACACACACACACACACACACACACACACACACACACACACACACACACACGAGATCAAGAGAGGTAGTAACCTTAATTCATAGGATGCGTTTGATTTCACTTCGAACCAAATACAGCAAAAATGTTAAATGCGTATGTGGGGAAATTCTTAGTGTAAGTCAACTATTACTAGGTTGTCCAAGAGCAAATAATACAGTGCACAAGGCTGGTACTAATATTTCACATGATAGATCGACACCACTGACATTACCTAAAATGTTAAATAATTATGCTTTTCTTTGTTCATTATGCCCACATTTATTACGCAATCCAGTAGGAATTTATCTTTAACTTTCAATAACCCCTCATATACAAAAAGAAATTACTCACACACACACACACGCACGCACGCACGCACGCACGCGCGCGCGCGCACGCACACACACACACACACACAACACACACACACGCACGCACACACACACATGCGCACACACACACATGCGTGTACGCGCGCGCGCGCCTTGGGCGAGCATCCGTGTGTACGTGACCATCTGTGGGTCAAGTATCAGGAGAAAACAATGGAAAACCGTCAGCGTGACGGTACTAGAGGGTGGTTTTAGACTGGTAAGACAATGCCTGCTTGAAATTTAAACACCATTGAGACCAGCAAACTCAATTTTTTTTTAACATGCGCGCAGGTGATCTACTCGTTTTTGAGTGAACCAGTATTTTAGGAAGAAGAAGAAGAAACTCACTGTTCACTTCATGATTCAGATTAAACATGGCAGCAAGCTGCCAGCGCATACAGTAAAGTCGTTCGCTTTTTGCCATTACGTGTCGTCAACAGTGATAGAAACAAAAGCACTGCCTGACTTTAACACAGAGCTGTGTAACGATCCTTGCAGCACAGTCTCCGCCTTTCGTTTGAAAACCAAAACACAGCCACGTGCCTGCACTATATTTAACAATGCTCGCTGAGCTTCCGGCTATAATGTTGCATCTTGGGAAGGGGACCTTGGCACTGCTCGAAAATAGTCTTGGGGAAAAAAAACATAAAGTTGTGAAACCGTGATGTCTTCGGCGGAGTCAAGCTCCTCATCTGACATGGCAGGCGAGGACAAAGGAACAGTGCGATTGGAGCTCAAGGACGGTAAGTCTGTTCATCTATTTTATTTTCCGCGAGCGTGGATGGGTAGCGCTGGCAGACGACACTAAAACGAGCCTGTCGTCCGCTTTTTTTTACGAGTTCGCCTGACTACGCTACAAACTTTCATTGATGATTTTGTATCGGAAATGCGTAGCATGTGCATCATTGATGCATAAATATGATTTGGCTGTAAATTGTAATGCAAAGTATGAAAAATGTCGGAATTGCGTAATTTGTGCATGCTCAGCAGTGCGCGGACCGACCCAACTCTGCACATAGCAGAAGACGGAACATACGACAACCTGTGGCCGAGATTTGGTAACACTTGTTTTGACCGATGACGGATGTCGTCATGTAGTGAACGCACTTCGGTCCCGGTTGCTTAAGTAGTTTATTAGGTGTGATGACACACCTTCTTTGGGTAAATCCCGATCGAGAGACTGCAAGGAGTGTTTCTGGCATCGGAACGGGTTGCAGCGGAACTACAAACTCATCTATGCGGCAGAGTACGCAACGCGTGGATTGTTTTTGTATGAGGAAGTCGGGAATTGTCGTCTGCTATTGAGCCTCGCAGTGTCAATAACCGAGACACGGGGGGGGGGGGGCGCCGTGGTAATTTGGTTGTCAGCGAATAATTGATTTGTATCAGGTTGTCTTGTAAATGTGTCGCCTTGTTTTGCAATATTCCTTTTAAGGTCCACATTTAACCTTCGCCGTTCTGGACCCAGAAGAGCATTACAAAAGTATCTCATGAACTGCACGGAAATTTTGTTTAACGAAATAAAAAAAAGAAAAGAAAATGCTCATTACACTCACAAATCGCAGTTGTGTTAGAATTATATTGGTTGCCATGGAAAATGAATAAACAAATTCTGCGTTGTGACTAACCATAAACACACCCACTTGGGTCTAGCAGGACCCATAATTATTAATTTTCAACAAAGGATCTCAGTAGCTTATGTTTGTCAAGACAACATTAGTCATACAGGACGCATACCTTATAATTGCCCTGCATGCGCACGCGCGTGCGCACGCGCACATATGCGCACGCATGTGTGTGTGTGTGTTTCTGTTTTTGTGTGTCTTGCTAATTCCGTATTTTTTCTTTCTCTCTTTCATTATTGACTCTGCTTTTGTCAGTTTGTCACCTTTTCTCTCTTTCTATCTTTCTTTCAGTACGTGTGTCAGTGTCTCACTCTCTCTTCATCTTTCTGTGTTATCCTCTGTATTGCTGTTAGTCTGTCTGTCTGGCTTAGTCTCTTTCCCTCCCTCTTCCCTCTCTTTGTCTCTTACTCGATCAGTCTTTCTCCCTCTTTCCCATCACCCCTCTCTTTTTCTCTCAGGTGCAAATTCCGTTTTATTTCTCGGAATTAAAAGAAAAATGTCTCTGTTTCTGCCTGCTTGCATGTCTGTCTGTCTGTTGTCCTCTCCCTCTCCCCCCCCCCCCCCCTTCTCTCTGGAGAGAGGTTTTTACACAACAGATCAGTGGACAACTGATGGTTCCCCAGTTGAAGTGACCCACCATGGATATGAACATTCCTGTAAGCTTGTCACTTGTAGCCAAACATGCAGTGGAAAATATTGAAGAAAAATCTGGTACTGCAGCAGTCTCTGTGCAGACTGCACAGATTACTACTATATGCTAGCAAGGATAGCAAGCATGAGTCTGGAGCCGGGCCATGATGCAGAAGCACACAAAGAGATGGTGAAGCATCTTCTTGTGCGTGCATTCCACGTCAGTGAAACGTATTCTTTTAGAGTGTTGGGACTTGCATGATGTGAGACGTAACATTTTACAGCAGACTCCATGAAAACTTTCTTCAGAGATATCCCACCTGATATGATCTTTGGGTTTCCGAGGGAGATTGGCATTTTGCATCTGATTTAAGGTTTTACGGAGGAAAGTGTTGTTGTTGTTTTTTTTAACAATTTCTGGTGTGTTTTTGAAGGTGTATTTTAAAGGGTAGTGTGAATGATTTTTTTTAAATTTATTTATTTTCTTATGATATGACTGGAGTTGACTTCGAGCAGTGACAGCCCTGATGTGGCCCTTTGAGGTTGGCTGGGCAAAAAGCAACATGACCATTACCCATTAACATGGAAAGTTGACTGGAAAACATGGCGACAGTGAAAGAAAGCAATGCCAAGTGTTTATCTACCATACAAAACCAAAGAAGAATCATGTTTCTTGCTTTTTAAGCATTGGTATCTCTAGCTGTAAGCTACTGACAACAGTATCTATCAGATGAACAGGGAATTGTGGTATCTGTCCATATTTTTTATGAGGATTCAACCTGCCTTCTGTTGGGAAATGCACTTTTTTTCTCTCCATTGTTTGATTCTTTCTTTTGTACCGTTTCAGAAATGGTAACACGTAACATTGATTTTACCTTAAAAATGTTCATCTATACACAAGGATACATATGCAAATAAAGGTTCAAGAAAATATGCATGACCCATCCAACCCATTTTTGTTGTATGTATTCATTTCTTCAAGTTGTTTCTAACTGCACAGTTGCAGCCCTTTTATGACCCTTTGTAGTTGACAGGGCTGAAGGCAACATGAATTGAATTGCACAGTTTGCTAGACTTTGGAGGTTCATCTCACTTCACCTGAAGCAAGTCTTCCTTACACACACTCACACACACGCGCACATGTGCGCATGCACACACACACACACACACACACACACACACACACACACACACACACACACACACACACACACACATACATACACACTCACACACACTCACACACACACACACACACACACACACACACACACACACACACACACACACACACACACACACACACACACATCTAAATGCACATGCATGCATACACACACATGCACACATACACATATATGCATAGGTGCCCCTACCCTCACCCACACCCACCCACACATCTATTTGTCATACCACCTCCTCTCACCTCCCTGTTCTCTTTCACTCCTCCGTCTCCTTCAATTGTCCCTTCATGCCCCCCCCCTTCCCCCTTTCCCCCAAACATCTACAACACACACCACACACACACACACACACACACACACACACACACACACACACACACACACACACACACAGAAACACAAAAGCAATCGCACATACTGTGGATACACAAAAACACACACATGCATATACATACGCACACACATATGCTCTGCGCACAATGCAAATGCACACTCACAAATAAGTGAGCACACATGCGCACATTTGAGCATGTGCATGCACACACGCATGCACATACTCACCAATGTGCGCATGGATGCACTCGCACGCACACACACATGCACGTATGCACGCACGCACACACTATTTGTTGAAACTTCCTGTGACCCCCATCATCCATCCTGTTCACCATTCGAAGACGCACACAAACACATGCATAGACATACAGTCACACACACACACACACACACACACACACACACACACACACACACGCACACATACACATACGCACACACGCATGCATGCACGCATGCACGCGTGCGTGCACACACACATACACACACACACACACACACACACACACACACACACACACACACACACACACACACACACATATACATATATTCACACACACATGCTTTATGTCTGAATATCATCTTCACTGCATGCTTCTGCTATAGTTGATTCAAGGTAAGATCTATGAAGCTGTCAGACACAACAGCTGTATGAAAATGTATGGGTTCTTTGGGTCCTAGATTCTGGACAGGGATTGATATATGAACAAAATGAACTACACATACTCATCCATGTTGAGTCAGAAGCTTTGTCAGACAAATGTTAAAAGTTAACCTGTGCCAATATAATCTGCAGTGTAGTTTGCTTCAAAATAGACCATCATAATATTTTACAAAAGATTGCAAACAGGACTGGTTTTCAGTTTGTGCAATATATTTTCTTATGTGTTAGTATTTTCATGTGCAAAACATCCCTTGATATATAGCTAGGCATTAAATTACAAGCAGTAGAGACTTGGAAAAAGTATGAATTTCTTATCAGTTTTCAGTTTTTAGGGTGCTGTAAAGTAATGTTTTTCTTTTGCTTTTGATTTGCATTATTTTTTTGACCATAATATGCCTGTCAAAATGTTTATGTGTTTTATGGGAAGGTATATGCAACTGGAGACCTGGTGTGCATTCTCACATGTATTAGTGTGGAAGTTGAGTGGTTTTAGTAGGAATGTAAGCAAGAGAGCAAACACTAGGTGTTAAGATTGCCAAAGGAGAGAAGCAATTGAATGGCATGAACAATACTCTGTGTACACATCGAGAGAAGCAATTGAATGGCATGAACAATACTCTGTGTACACATCGAGAGAAGCAATTGAATGGCATGAACAATACTCTGTGTACACATCGAGAGAAGCAATTGAATGGCATGAACAATACTCTGTGTACACATCGAGAGAAGCAATTGAATGGCATGAACAATACTCTGTGTACACATCGAGAGAAGCAATTGAATGGCATGAACAATACTCTGTGTACACATCGAGAGAAGCAATTGAATGGCATGAACAATACTCTGTGTACACATCGAGAGAAGCAATTGAATGGCATGAACAATACTCTGTGTACACATCGAGAGAAGCAATTGAATCTGTGTACACATCGAGAGAAGCAATTGAATGGCATGAACAATACTCTGTGTACACATCGAGAGAAGCAATTGAATGGCATGAACAATACTCTGTGTACACATCGAGAGAAGCAATTGAATGGCATGAACAATACTCTGTGTACACATCGAGAGAAGCAATTGAATGGCATGAACAATACTCTGTGTACACATCGAGAGAAGCAATTGAATGGCATGAACAATACTCTGTGTACACATCGAGAGAAGCAATTGAATGGCATGAACAATACTCTGTGTACACATCGAGAGAAGCAATTGAATGGCATGAACAATACTCTGTGTACACATCGAGAGAAGCAATTGAATGGCATGAACAATACTCTGTGTACACATCGAGAGAAGCAATTGAATGGCATGAACAATACTCTGTGTACACATCGAGAGAAGCAATTGAATGGCATGAACAATACTCTGTGTACACATCGAGAGAAGCAATTGAATGGCATGAACAATACTCTGTGTACACATCGAGAGAAGCAATTGAATGGCATGAACAATACTCTGTGTACACATCGAGAGAAGCAATTGAATGGCATGAACAATACTCTGTGTACACATCGAGAGAAGCAATTGAATGGCATGAACAATACTCTGTGTACACATCGAGAGAAGCAATTGAATGGCATGAACAATACTCTGTGTACACATCGAGAGAAGCAATTGAATGGCATGAACAATACTCTGTGTACACATCGAGAGAAGCAATTGAATGGCATGAACAATACTCTGTGTACACATCGAGAGAAGCAATTGAATGGCATGAACAATACTCTGTGTACACATCGAGAGAAGCAATTGAATGGCATGAACAATACTCTGTGTACACATCGAGGAGAAGCAATTGAATGGCATGAACAATACTCTGTGTACACATCGAGAGAAGCAATTGAATGGCATGAACAATACTCTGTGTACAGATGTGTTGTCATCTGTTCATTCCAATTGAATGGCATGAACAATACTCTGTGTACAGATGTGTTGTCATCTGTTCATTCCCTTCTTTTCCCATGTGTTTCGCGGTACAGAAACCCAAAGTTTGTTCTCAGTTCTTACATTTGGGTATAAGATGCTTGTGATGGTCTTATGTTCAACCATCTACCTTTTTCGTTATCTTCTGATATTTAGTACTGACTTCTTGTTGATTTGATTTGCTAAATTGCTTTAAAAATTGATTTGCTAAATTGCTTTTAAAATGAACACATACCGTTCAGCTGGCAAGCATTGTTTACCAGCTCACTCTGAATCGATACATTGAAGATTCAAGCCAATAACATTGTCAGGGTTTCCACTGGCGGTTGTTTTCAAGCAGTCACCAGACCCTTAGAACAGAGGTCTAAAGGGTCATCAGACTCCCATTTAAAACAGAAGGTTTTAAGGGTCTTGATTCATAACTCAGTTTACTGCCCCCAGGTAATTTTGTACCTTGTAAACAGGGAACAGGAGCTTGTGTTTGTATGCACGCATGCTTTTGTTTATGCATGAGTGTGTGGTTTTTGTGTTACTAGCGTGTGGGTATGCACACATGCTTATATTTGTGTGTGTGTGTGTGTGTGTGTGTGTGTGTGTGTGTGTGTGTGTGTGTGTGTGTGTGTGTGTCAGACGCGCTAAGGTCTGAAGGGAAAACACCTATACTAACACCCCCCTCTCATACAACACACCCACACAACGTTGACAAATAAACAATATATTTATTCAATGCAACACGCTGTCGCTCATGCACACACCACCATCCTGCACGATAGACCCTCCCAACATCAACAGTACACACAACACAAAATATCGAACCGACTAGCACAAGCATACATCACAACCAGGCTGGCCAAGAAACCACCCACTGGTGACCAACAAGTCGCATAACTCTTAGACATAACTCTTAGTTTTGATGCCCAAACTTCCACCAACCGACTCCCCACAAACCATAGAGTACCCATCTTCGTCTCGAGCATGTCTAGGTGGAAACTAGCACACTGTACTTGTGGACGAAATTTGATCAGTTATTCGTTGCCCCCACTTTATACGTAGTGGAACACACGACGGCAGCGAGACACG
>CM031605.1:18816920-18829420 GCA_018398815.1 Conus ventricosus
AATACACTGGCGCACTATAAACCAATGCATACAGTACACTGGCGCACTATAAACCAATGCATTACAGTACACTGGCGCACTTAGCACTATGAATTGCACTACACTGGCGCACTATAGCACTATGCAATGCAGTACACTGGCGCACTATAACACAATGCAATGCAGTACACTGGCGCACTAGAACACAATGCAATGCAGTACACTGGCGCACTATAACACGATGGCAAAGTAGTACACTGGCGCTACTTAGCACTATGCAATGCAGTACACTGGCGCACTATAACACAATGCAATGCAGTACACTGGCGCACTATAACACATGCAATGCAGTACACTGGCGCACCTATACCACAATGCAATGCAGTACACTGGCGCACTATAAACCAATGCAATGCAGTACACTGGCGCACTATAACACAATGCAATGTAGTACACTGGCGCACTGTAACACAATGCAATGCAGTACACTGGCGCACTACAAACCAATGCAATGCAATACACTGGCGCACTATAACACAATGCAATGCAATACACTGGCGCACTATAAACCAATGCAATGCAATCACTGGCGCACTATAACACAATGCAATGCAGTACACTGGCGCACTATAAACCAATGCAATGCAATACACTGGCGCACTATAACACAATGCAATGCAGTACACTGGCGCACTATAAACCAATGCAATGCAGTACACTGGCGCACTATAACACAATGCAATGCAATACAATGGCGCACTATAAACCAATGCAATGCACTACACTGGCGCACAATAACACATGCAATGCAATCACTGGCGCACTATAACACAATGCAATGCAGTACACTAGCGCACTATAAACCAATGCAATGCAGTACACTGGCGCACTATACACCAATGCAATGCAATACACTGGCGCACTATAAACCAATGCAGTGCAATACACTGGCGCACTATAAACCATGCAATGCAATACACTGTCGCACTATAACACAATGCAATGCAGTACACTGGCGCACTATAAAACCAATGCAATGCAATACACTGGCGCACTATAACACAATGCAATACAGTACACTTGCGCACTATAAACCAATGCAATGCAATACACTGGCGCACTATAAACCAATGCAATACAGTACACTGGCGCACTATAAACCAATGCAATGCAATACACTGGCGCACTATAACGCAATGCATGCAATACACTGGCGCACTATAACACAATGCAATGCAGTACACTGGCGCACTATAACACAATGCAATGCAGTACACTGGCGCACTATAAACCAATGCAATGCAATACACAGGCGCACTAAAAACCAATGCAATGCAGTACATGGCGCACTATAAACCAATGCAATGCAATACACGGCGCACTATAACACATTGCAAGCAATACACTGGCGCACTAGGAACCAATGCAATGCAATACACCGGCGCACTACAACACAATGCAAGCATTGCACTGGCGCACTATAAACCAATGCAATGCAATACACTGGCGCACTATAACCAATGCAATGCAATACACTGGCGCACTATAAACCAATGCAATGCAGTACACTGGCGCACTATAAACCAATGCAATGCAATACACCGGCGCACTATAACACAATGCAATGCAATACACTGTCGCACTATAAAACCAATGCAATGCAATACACTGGCGCACTATAACACAATGCAATGCAATACACTGGCGCACTATAAACCAATGCAATGCAATACACTGGCGCACTATAACCAATGCAATGCAGTACACTGGCGCACTACAACACAATGCAAGCAATACACTGGCGCACTATAAACCAATGCATGCAATACACTGGCGCACTATATAAACCAATGCAATGCAATACACTGGCGCACTATAACACAATGCAATGCAATACACTGGCGCACTATAAACCAATGCAATGCATGCACTGGCGCACTATAACACAATGCAATGCAGTACACTGGCTCACTATAACACAATGCAATGCAGTACACTGGCGCACTATAACACAATGCAATGCAGTTCACTGGCGCACTATAACACAATGCAATGCAGTACACTGGGCGCACTATAACACAATGCAATGCAATACACTGGCGCACTATAACACAATGCAATGCAGTACACTGGCGCACTATAAACCGATGCATTACGATGCAATGGGATACAATAAGCAGTTAAACACGGTGCAGTTACAGTCCAATAGCGCACCATAACAAAAATGGATTACAATGCAATGCAGTACAATAGCGCAATATACCACAATGCATTACGATGCATGCAGTGCAATAGCGCAATCGAACACAATGCATTACAATGCAAAGCAGTGCAATAGCGCAATATAGCACAATGCATTACGATGCAATGCAGTACAATAGCGCAATATACCACAATGCATTACAATGCAATGCAGTACAATAGCGCAATCGAACACAATGCATTACAATGCAAAGCAGTGCAACAGCGCAATATAGCACAATGCATTACGATGCAATGCAGTACAATAGCGCAATATAACACAATGCATTACGATGCATGCAGTACAACACAGCAATATATACAATGCATTACAATACATTGCAGTACAACAGTGCAATCTAGCACAGTGCATTGCGATGCAATGCAGTACAACAGCGCAATATAGCACAATGCATTACGATGCAATGCAGTACAACAGCGCAATCTAACACAATGCATTACAATGCATTGCAGTACAACAGCGCAATCTAACACAATGCATTACGATGCAATGCAGTAGAATAGCGCAATCTAACGTAATGCATACGATGCAATGCAGTACAACAGCGCAATATAACACAATGCATTTACGATGCAATGCAGTACAACAGCGCAATATAACACAATGCATTACGATGAATTGCAGTACAATAGCGCAATCTAACGTAATGCATTACGATGCAATGCAGTACAACAGCGCAATCTAACACAATGCATTACGATGCAATGCAGTACATAGCGCAATCTAACGTAATGCATTACGATGCAATGCAGTACAATAGCGTAATCTCACGTAATGCATTACGATGCAATGCAGTACAACAACGCAATATAACACAATGCATTACAATACATTGCAGTACAACAGTGCAATCTAGCACAGTGCATTACAATGCAATGCAGTACAAGAGCGCAATATAACACAATACATTGCAGTACAACAGCGCAATATAACACAATGCATTGCAGTACAACAGCGCAACATAACACATACATTGCAGTACAACAGCGCAATATAAACACATGCATTGCAGTACAACAGCGCAATATAACACAATTGCAATGCAGTACAACAGCGCATATAACACAATGCAATGCAGTACAACAGCGCAATATAACACAACGCATTACAATGCATGCAGTATGTCACGAGTTTGTCACGAGGCCTACGACGTTCGACCCACCTAGGGTGGCGGAATTACTTATTGTTTTATTGTCGTTGCTGTTGTCGTGTATCCGTCCCTTAGGGTGGCTTGTGGTGCAGTTGCACCTTGGTGTGGTTCAGCTCAACTTCGGTTTGCTTTCTCTCTCTCTCTCTCTAATTCCACCGCACCGTGCTATTCATCCTGCAAGTTCACGGGTGGCCCGGCCTTTCTCTCGAATTTCTTTTTTATGGGGCCTCTCCCTGTTTTTTTAAACCTTCCCGTGTTCTTTTTCTTTTATTTTGGGGGCTCATCTGTGCGCAGTGGCTTTTGGGCCGCCATTGCTGGGGGGGTTAGCTCTTCACCCCGACGGAAGTGTTTGGGGGCCCTGCTCCATCTGGTTCTTTATTTACGTCGAGAGCAGTCAGTCTTTAAATTTCCCTGCGGGGGCCGTAGGAGAGGGAAAACTTTCTTCTGTTTCCGCATCTTCGCCCTGCCTCTCGATGGAAGGGGGAGAAGAGTCCTTTGCCCGCCTCTTGGGGGTCACCCGGTAGCTGGAAAACATCATTTTCGTGGTTGTTTTTTTTTGTTTGTCGTTGTTACCCGGGCTTAGTTTTCGCTTTGCGAAATTTTCTTTTGTTTTCAAAAATGTAAGAGAAATTTTGTGTGAGACCTTTTTTTGGGTTAAATTCCATCTTTAAACCGGGCCCTTCTAAATTATTCCAAAATTCTTTCTCCTTTTATGTATTGGTGATGCGGTATCGGGGGGAAGGGAGAAACCTGGGGATTCGGGGTTGGAACTTGTTTGGTCTGCTCGTCCCCCCCTGTCACTTTTCCCCGGGTTTTTCCTTCGGCCACCGTCGTTTGTGGTGCAAGGAGAGGAGTTTTTGTTCAGAGGGCGTGCCGATTTGTCGTTCGGATGCGTGGTTGGGATTTTTTTTTATTTTTAAAAAGTTTTAAAAAAAGGCAGTTGTGCCATTGAATTTTTATTTGCAAATGGGGTGGCAGTTTTAAGCGATGGTCGCTGTTTGATTTTTTTCCTAAGGAAGGAAAAACGTTAAGCTGAGTGGAGAAGGTGAAAAATTTCATATTTTTTTTTTAAAACCTGTTTTTTTTAATGCATCTTTTACCTGCAGTGTGAAAAGACTTGATTCAAGTGTTTATTGTGAGCGTTATTCCCTTCCCCGCCCATCTGCGAGTGGCTAAGACTTGACAGCAAGGTCAGAGGGTATGACGGCGGGTTTTTCCCGTCCCTTTTTCCTTCCCCCTTTCCCTTCTTCTTTCCCTCCTCTTCGACTCTCCTCCCGCACGTCCTCCCCCCCCCGGGGGGTTTTCACCGGGACACGAATGGCGGTGCCACTGCTGTCGAGGCCACGTTTGGCTGGGGCCACGGAGGGGAGGGGCCACGCGTGGTCGGGCCACCCCTTGGTGGGGACCGGGGAAATGCAAAAGCCCGCCGTCTTGATCCCCGGCCTGGCCCCCGCCCGGGACCTCCGTAACCCCTACTTTTCCCCCCCCCCCCTGGGGGCCCCGCCCCCTGCCCGTTGGGAGTCGAGGGTGTCGGTTTTGGGCACCCTGCGAGAACCACCCCGGCTCGGAGCACCTGTGCGAAGGGTGCCCCGCATTGACGGGGCGGGTGGCGCGCTCCGGGGTGTAAAAAGGGTCGATACGGGAAATTTTTTCCTTTAAAATTGTGTATTTGTCTATGTGTGGAATCTGAAATTGTGTCATGTGCGTCGTATGGCGAAATATTTATTTATAAGTGCATGTTGTGGTGTGGGAGTGCTTGATTGTGATTGTGCATGTTGTGGGGTTGGAGGCTTGTTTGATTGTGATGTTGGGGCGTTGGAGTGCTTGATCTGATTGGCATGTTTGTGCTTGGGAGTGCTTTATTGTGTCGTGAGGGTGGGGTGTTGGGTTTATTTTGGGTTTTGAATAAATGGGGTGTTGTATCGTTCTTTATTGTGGGGTCTCTGGGGAGCGGTGGGTCAGTCACCCCCTCACCCCCACAAACCCGATCCTGTCGGGGCCTTTCAGGGGTGGGTCGTGCAATTGGGGGGCCCGTGGGGGATGTGGGGGTTGGTGTTCTCTCTTTTTCGCGGTCCCTGTTATTTTTGCTGTTTTGTTATTTTTTAGTATTTTGTCTTTTTTTGTTCGTGGGGGGTTGGGGGGTGACTCAGAGTAAAAGGGGTCTTGTTGTGGCCGAGGAACCCCGGCTGACTCGGAGTCGAGGTGAAAAAGGGGATCACGGCCCAGCCCCCTTCCCGCGGGTACCTCACGCAGGTACGGCCGTAAGTCTTGCCTTCGTTCCCGCTCAGTTTTCCCTTCCCGGGTTTGTATTTGCAGTTTTTTTTTTTTTTTTTTCCTCCCGGATTGTTAGTACGGGGGGTTTATGGGACGCTAGTTTTTTTTTTTTCTTCCGGATTCCGTTGCTAGGTTTTTGTTTTGTTTTTTTTTCGGCCCAGCCCCCCCGCACTGTTGTGTGCGTAGCGCGGTTTTGCGGTGGGGGCAGCGGAAAGTTTTTGTTTTGTTTTTTTTTCGGTGGCCCCACCGCACTGTTGCTCGTGGTAGAGCGCGGTGGGCCAGGGGGGAGCACCCGGGAATTTGTCCCCCCACACGACACCAAAACCCCCAAAATTACACCCCCCCAAAATATTTGTTTTTTTTTCTCTATGGAATTGTTTTTCCCGAAAATTTGGGAAAACTGTGGATATTGTTGTCATGGCGACGTCGGCGTGGGGATGGCGCGCGGGCGTCGAAGAAGAAGGGTATTCAAAATTTTTACTGTAGTCCACTATTAGTACCAGTACTTCGATAGGGAAATTTTCCCCTTTCCAGGGGGTTTTGCTAGCCCAGTGATATTTTTTATACCCTTCGCGGGGGGGTCTCCCTGTCGAGCCCCGACTGGCATTCCCGCCGGAAGCGTCAGAGCATGGAGAAAATGTGGCTTCTTTTGGGTCGCGGGGCCCGAAACCTTTCCCCCCCAGGCTTCCCCTCGAAAGGGGGATCCCCAGAAGATTTTCCCCCTTTGGGAAAATCGAGACCCAAGGGGGGGTCGAGGATCATCCTCCCGTTTCGGGAGGGGTGCCCCGCCCAGGGACATCATTTTCCGTCCTGATGTTTCAACGCACGGGGGAGGATGGGGCCCAACGAGTAAAGAGGCGCTAGGCAGGAAGTCCGTAGGGAAAGAGGCTGCGGGCGGGAACCCCTGCAGGGAAAAACGTAGGGAAGGGGCAAGGCCCGGGGGAAAGCTAAAAGGGAGGGAGCTCTGGTAGAGGGGGAAGAAGACAGGAGGTTTGATAAGGAAGGGTATTTTTTGGGGAGGAGGCTGCAAAGCAGGAGGCAGCGTAGGGGGGAGGCTGTAGACGGGGGCTCAGCGTAGAGAGGAGGTGTCAGCGGGGGGGGAGGGGGCCCTGCCCCCCGTGGGGAAGGTTGGATCCGTGAGAGGAGGCTGCCCCCCAGGAGGCTCTCGCGGGAAGAAGGAACAACTTTTTTCGCGCCCCCGCATCTGTAAACCCGGGGGGGTTAATCCCCACGGGTGATAGGTTTAAGGCCCAAAGCAAAAGCTTCCAATTAAACCCTGTAGACTTTGAATGTTCTTAAGCTTTTCGACAAGGTTGCTTTTCATACCTTTGTCTGAGGAGCAAAAGGCATGCCCCTTTTTTCTGGTTTACTGGTCTGCAAGGGGTGTGCCACTCAAAATGAAGGGGTCTTATGCGAACAGTTGGCTTGGTAGCGTTTTTCCCCCTTACCCCCGAGACTACGAGGAAGTTTAGGGCCATGAAGAAAAATAATGTGAGACCTTCGTGCGTTTGGTGATAGGCTGCGCAAAAACCTAGGGGCTGGCTCATTAGCTAAGTTGGGAATGGGGATTGTCCTCATTGAAAAGCTCCCCAACACTGTGTCCCCAGAGTTGAGGGTCCCGGTAGGCGAGACAGCCCTCAGGATTTTGCGGCTGCGATTCAAAGCTAGGTGTTTGCTGAAACCGAGGGCTTATGGGCATCGCCGGGTACGGAAGGAGCCCCCCCCAAGGATTTAGTGGAAAAAAAAAGGCGCCGACAACTCTAAGCGGTCGAAAAAACGGCAGTCCATCGGGGACCCCGCACCTCATTTTGTTTTCTTTTTGGTCGTCCGGGCCCCATCAGGGAAAAATTGCCCCCGAGCCGCTGGTTCATGGGGCTGTCCTTTTCCACACCCCGTGCCTCGGTTAACGTGGTTCCATCCCGCTTCTGGTGATTCAGAGTGCCCTTTTTCTCTCTGTTGTTGGTTCCTCCTTGGTCGACACCCCCAGGGATTCGGGGCTCAAACGTCTTTGTGGATAAGGTTTGGTTTCCCCGAGCCGGCGGGGGGGTGTTTATGTTGCGGGTTTGGGGGGGTTTTACCTACCCCTCCTTGTACTTATTTCCATCCCCACCCCTACTTCTTGGGAAGTAGGGCCATGCGGGGAGCGACCTCTGTATTCCCTTTTCGGGAAAACTTCACCTTCGCGACGGACGCAGTCGCCCGTGTTACGGATTTTTCCCGTACAGGGTGTGTGGGGGTCCCCCCACGCGCCAAAGCTAAAACAGGAACAGGATTTTCGTCCCGTTCTTAGCCCATCTCGGCGAGGGTTTTTTTAAGGGCCGATCCGCTAGCATTATCCGTCTTCAGGAGGGATTGGATTCCCAAGCCACGACCACTGTGGTGTCCCATCAGTCTCCCGACCGCCAAAGGGGAGCTTCAAGCCCCCCAAGGGGATCCCCTTTGGGTTTTCACTCGGGGAATCTTGGCCCAAACAGCTTGTCGTTCCCCCCAAACTTGAGAGAATTGTTCTCCGGGAGGCCCCCGATTCCCCCCTGGCAGGTTTGGGCCCCAAGGGCTCTCGAGCGGTAAGACAAAATTTTTTTGGCCGGGAGAAATCAAGGGGAGCATATGCCGCAGTTGCGTGTTGAGGGACAAAAGCCTAAGGGTCGCTTGAAGCGTGTTCCTAAAGGGGCAGTCCACGGGTTTTGGGGGGCCCTTTCAGCAAGGTTGGGGTCGCCTGGGGGGACCCTTTAAAACCTCATCCCATCGCGGTCACCCCTACACTTCGGTAGTGGTAAATCTGCGAGTGACACCCGAGGCTGCCCGCCTGGGACTATCGATGCCCCTACTGTTGTGAACTTCAGGCAATTTTGGACGCGCACGGCGTGCCCAAAAAAGAAGTATGGCCGGAAATTTGTTTGGAAGGGGATCATCACCCCTCCTGCCCGGGCCCCGGGCCCCGGCCCCGTCAGTCATCGACTCGAGTTGGCGGGAGCTGCGGTCATGCGTTCCTTTCCCTCATATCAAGGGTTCCTGTAATACGGGGGCTGACTACTTAGCCGGCTCCGTATTAGCATATTGGGAAATCATCAGGGGCACTTCCCTCAACAGGGGGATATCCCTTTTTGGTCTCGTATCGGGGTAGTGCAGTGGTCATTCAGTGAGGTTAACGGAGTGAATCGCCAATGGTTCGTATTTTTACTTTCATGGTTGGAAGGTTTGCTTAGTGTTTGATAAATGTTATTATGTATTCCCGGTGTGATTCTATGTGGAAGTTTGTATTTGGGTTATCGTCTCTTCGATACGAGGTTGGGGGTTGGGCCCATTGTTGTGAATTGCACATGCGACAAAGGTTCCAAAAAACACTGATCTCAAGGGAAAAAGTGCTTTTTTAAGGGGGGTTTTTCACGGTTTGTACAGGCCCACGACGTTCGCCCACCTAGGGGGGGAATTCTTATTTTGTTTTTTTGTCGTTGCGTTGTCGTGTTCCGCCCCTTTGGGTGGCTTTGGGGCAGGTTGCACTTGGTGTGGTAGCTCAATTCGGGTTTGCTTTCTCTCCCCTCTCCTCTAATTCCCCCGCCCCTGCTATTCATCCTGCAAGTTCAGGTGGCCGGGACCTTTCTTCCCCAACTTTCTTCTATCGGGCCCCTCGCTGTTTTTTACCTTTCCACTTTCTTCGTTTTTTTTAGTTTGAAGTAGCTCACTTGTGACGCGCTTTTGGGATGTTGGCCGCCTTGTGGGGGTGTTTTATCGGCGGGAAAATGTCTCTGGGGGCCCCTGCTCCCGTCCGGTTCTTTTCCTTTCGCGAAGTTTCAGTCAGTACTTTTTAATTCCCGCAGTCGGCCTGTAGGAGAGGGGCATCATTTTTTCTGTTTCCGATTTCGCCCCTGTCCCTTTTGACTGGACAGAGGGGAGGAAGTCCTTTGACCGCCTCTTGGGTCCCCACGGGTAGTGGAAAACACAGTTTCGTGGGCGTTTTTTTTGATTTGTCGTTGTTGCCGGGTTAGTCTTCGCTTTGCGCAAATTTTCTTTTGTTTTCGAAATTGAAGAGAAATATTGGTGAGACCTTTTTTTTGGTTAATTCCATCTTTAAAACCGGGCCCTTCTAAAATTTTTTAAAATTCTTTCTCCTGTTTATGTATTTTGGGGATGGGTAGTGGTGGGGAAGGGGAGAACCCGGGGATTCAGGGGGGAAATTGCTTGTTCGCTCGTCCGCCCTGTCAATTCGCCCGGGCTTTTATCCTTCGGCCACCCGTCTGTTTGTGGTGCAAAGGGGAGCAGTTTTATGTTCACGAGCGTGCGTGGCATGATTTTTCGTTCGGATGCGTGGTTGGGTTTTTTGTTATTTTTTAAATGTGTTTTAAAATGTGACAGTTGTCCATTGAATTTTTATTTGCAAATGGGTGGATTTTTAAGCGTGGCGCTGTGTTATTTTTTCCTAAGGGGAAGGAAAACGTTAAGGTGAGGGGGAAGGGTGAAGATAATTCATATTTTTTTTTAACCCGTTATTTTAAAGGTCTTTTCCTGAGTGTGAGAAGCATCAATGGTTTTTTGGAGGTTGAATACACTCCCTGCCCATAGCGGGGGCTAAGATTTACAGCAATGGGCAGCGGGCTGACGAGGGGTTTCCCGCCCCCTTTTTCCTTCCTCCTTCCTTTTTCTTTCCCCCCCTTCGACTTCCTCCCAGCTATCCCTCCCCCCTCCCCGGGGGCTTCCTGGAGCACGAAATGGGCGGTGCCACGTGCTGGTCGAGGCACGTTTGGCTGAACCCGGGCGGGGTGGGGCCACGCGTGGTCGAGGCCACCCTTGTCGGGACCGTGGGCTGCTAGAAGGCCCGCCGTCTTACTGGCCCCGGGCCCGGACCCCGTCCAGGACCCCATAACACTACGTTCCCCCCCCCCCCCCCCCCCCCCCCCCCCCCCCCCGGACACGCTCTTCACTGCCCGCTTGGGAGTCGAGGGTGTCGGCTTTGGGCGACTCCTGCGAGAACCAGCCGGCTCGGGCACCTAGTGCGACAGGGTGCTCCCTGCGGACTTGACAGGGGCAGGGATGTGGACGCGCTCCGTGGTGTGAGGAAAGGGTCGATACTGGAAATATTTCTTATAATTGTGTATTTGTCATATGTGCTGGAATGCTGTAATTGTGATCATGTGCGTCGTATGGCGAAATATTATATTTATAATCGTGCATGTTGTGGGTGTGGGAGTGCTTGATTGTGATTGTGCATGTTGTGTGCGTTGGAAAATGCTTGATTGTGATTGTGCATGTTGTGTGCGTTGGAGTGCTTGATCGTGATTGTGCATGTTGTGTGCGTTGGAGTGCTTTATTGTGATCGTGCATGGTGCGTGTGTTGGAATGTTTATTTTGCTGGTGTGAATAAAATGGGGTGTTGTATCGTAATCTTTATTGTGTGGTCTCTTGCGGAGCGTGTGAGGTCAGTCACTCCCTTCACTCCCACCTAGACCGATCCTGTCAGGGCAGACCTCCAGGGGTCGGTCGTGACACAGTACAACAGCGCAATATAACACAATACATTGCAGTACACAGCGCAATATAACACAATGCTACGATGCATTGCAGTACAACAGCGCAATATAACACACAATGCATTACGATGCAATGCAGTACAACAGCGCAATATAACACAATGCAATGCAGTACAACAGCGCAATATAACACAATGCAATGCAGTACAACAGCGCAATATAACACAATGCAATGCAGTACAACAGCGCAATAAACACAATGCATTGCAGTACAACAGCGCAATATAACACAATGCATTATAATGCATTGCAGTAACAACAGCGCAATATAACACAATGCATTGCAGTACAACAGCGCAATATAACACAATGCATTACAATGCATTGCAGTACAACAGCGCAATATAACACAATGCATTGCAGTACAACAGCGCAATATAACACAATGCATTGCAGTACAACAGCGCAATATAACACATGCATTACAATGCATTGCAGTACAACAGCGCAATATAACACAATGCATTGCAGTACAACAGCGCAATATAACACAATGCATTGCAGTACAACAGCGCAATATAACACAATGCATTACAATGCATTGCAGTACAACAGCGCAATATAACACAATGCATTGCAGTACAACAGCGCAATATAACACAATGCATTACAATGCATTGCAGTACAACAGCGCAATATAACACAATGCATTGCAATGCATTGCAGTACAACAGCGCAATATAACACAATGCATTACAATGAATGCATTGCAGTACAACAGCGCAATATAACACAATGCATTGCAGTACAACAGCGCAATATAACACAATGCATTACAATGCATTGCAGTACAACAGCGCAATAACACAATGCATTGCAGTACAACAGCGCAATATAACACAATGCATTGCAGTACAACAGCGCAATATAACACAATGCAATGCAGTACAACAGCGCAATATAACACAATGCATTACAATGAATGCATTGCAGTACAACAGCGCAATATAACACAATGCATTGCAGTACAACAGCGCAATATAACACAATGCATTACAATGCATTGCAGTACAACAGCGCAATATAACACAATGCATTGCAGTACAACAGCGCAATACAACACAATGCATTGCAGTACAACAGCGCAATATAACACAATGCAATGCAGTACAACAGCGCAATATAACACAATGCATTACAGTACAACAGCGCAATATAACACAATGCATTGCAGTACAACAGCGCAATATAACACAATGCATTGCAGTACAACAGCGCAATATAACACAATGCATTACAATGCATTGCAGTACAACAGCGCAATATAACACAATGCATTACAATGAATGCATTGCAGTACAACAGCGCA
>CM031605.1:18834420-18854420 GCA_018398815.1 Conus ventricosus
TTTCAAATAATTGAATAGTTCTTTTCAACATGGCATTTTTCCCCGAAGATGGAGTATGGCTGCCTTAATGGCGGGATAAAAAAGGTCATACACACAAAACTCCACTGCCTGGCTATACAGGGAGTGTCCGCAGGAGTATCAACCTGCGTACGCAGAAAGAAAGAAAAAAAGTAAGAAAGAACATGGCATTTGATATAGCTTGCTAATATGGTATGTTCAATATCGAAATGTGCTTTATTAAGCTCCCATGGTGGTATAGGAGAAAATAACGGTCTAATGGATAGAGCATCGTTATCGATTGAAACTCCGGAATCAGTAATACTTTTTGACGTGTACGTTGCCAGTGTTTTTTGAGAAGCTATAGATTTGGCTCTTTTAGAAAATCAATATCAGACCTCATTTTTATTTCAGATCTAATGTGCGTTTTATTAGTTGTACTCTTGATAACAAATTTACAACACGCTAACTCCCTGTATTCATCTAAGGGAAGTATCTGCGCTTCATAATACGTACGAGAAGATGATGCATTGCACCGGAAGGCCAAGTGCTAATTTCAATGCCTTGCATTCAATACTTTCAAGCTTTTTCAATAGGTATTTGGGAGCGCTAAAGATTACTTCTTGGGCATATGTTATTTTCGACCTCATTAAAGATTTACATAGAGTTATCAATGTAGATGAATTCTCTCCCCATTTTTCTTTAGAGATAATTTTAAGGAAATTTAATATTTTCCTCGCCTTTGTTAATAAGTATTCAATATGAGCGTTCCATGATAGTTTAGATGTAAAATGGACTCCTAGGAATTTAACTTCTGTCACATATTTAAGAGGTGTTTCGCCCAATGTAAAAACAGGCAGTTTTTCTGGATTATTACCTCTATTGAAAAGAATTATATTTGTTTTTTCAATAGATAAGTTTAATCCATTTAACTTCATGTATTCCGCCATCCTATTTAGTTCGTCTTGATAGATCTTTCTGATGAAATTTATATCACGCTGTGGAGTTTTCTTTTTAAGAGTTACTTCCATCCACATGCAAATGTCGTCTGCATATTGAACGAGGACTACCTTTTTAGATAACTTATTTGGCAAATCATGCAATAGCAATGAGAAAAGAAGCGGAGCTAGCACTGACCCTTGGGGATTCCCATTGACAAAGTTCTACTGGTGGAATATGTTTTTCCTACTCTTGTTTGTGTTACCCTATCTTTCAGAAAGCACTTAACATAATTGTATACATTTCCTGATAGTCCAATATTTTAAGTTTGTTTAACAGCTGTGAATGCCACACTTGATCGTAAGCCTTGGTTATGTCAAAAAATGTAGCCAGGACACATTTACGTCTTGCAAATTGTTTCTTTATATTTGTTGATAATTTCACTAATATTTCTGTAGTAGATCTCCCTTTACGAAAGCCAGCTTGATTAATAGGAATGATGTCATTTTTTTCACAGTAATGTGCTAGTCTATTCAAAACAATTCTTTCTGATAGTTTACAGACGTGTGATGTTAATGCTATAGGTCTGTAGTTTTTAGGATCACTAGAAGACTTTCCTTGTTTATGAACTGGGACAACAATTGTCTGTTTCCATATTTTGGGCATGTCGCTACTATTCCAGCAAGTACTTAGCAGAACATGAAGAAAAACTACAAGATTTTCAGGTAAATTCTTTAGCATCTGATTAGATATTGCATCTAAACCAACTGATGACTTCCTTATTGGGATGGCTCTAATGGCTTCTTTTACTTCATGTACAGTTATAGGAGCATTAATGTTAATGCTATTATCTGGTGGTGGATCATCATATGTTATATTACTTTCTTCTTTTTCTCTGTAAGTTCGGTCAGTGTTTGTTAGACCCTCAGGATGGCTGACATCAGCGAATAAGTTTACAAAAACTTCTGCTGCTTTCTCTTTAGCAGTGGGTAGATTGTTATCTATTTGTATGGGATACTGTGGTGATGTCAATCCGTTTTTCATAGCTTTCAGTTCTTCCCATACTTTTCCCATATCCTTACAATGTTTTACTTCAGAGTTACAGAAGTCATTCCAATGTTTCAATTTTGCATATTCTATAGCATCATCACTTTCTTTACCCGTCTTTTTCATTTTTTCATGATTACTTGCTGATCTTTTTTTACAATAGATCTTAAATCTTTCTTTTTTCTTGTTATTTGCGCGTTCACATTCCTTGTTCCACCACACATTTCCCTTGTGTTTTTTAGATTTTGTGTTTTTTTATTTTTGGGATCGATTTATCTGCTGCTGTTAGGATAAATTTACAGATTTTATCATACTGATCGTCTATATTTTCTTCAATAGAATAATCTAAATCTATGTTTTTAAGGATGTCTTTGAAGAGTGACCAATCTGCACACTTGTAATTATACTTTGGGATAACATCTACTGCGTTTTCTTCTTCTTCTGCTATGTTATTTAAAGATATTATGACTGGAATATGATCTGATCCTAAAGAGTCATCTCCCGTTTCCCACACTGTGTTGACTACCAATGATGGAGATACAAAAGTTAAATCAATGGCTGAGGGATTATGGTTTGATGTATGTATCTGGAATACGAGTTATATTTCCATTATTCAGTATGTAAAGAATAGAATCCGCTATGTTATCTAACAAACGGTTATTAGAAATATAGGAACAACTCTTATCCCAGAAAGGGGCATGTGCATTAAAATCACCCCCAATTACCCACTTATCCGTTTGATCTTGGAACCCTTTCAACCATTCAGTGTTCTTATTATCAGGACCTTTTGGAAGATAAACTGAAGCAACATTAAGAATCAAGGATGAAGTGAACTTAACCATAGCTGCACAGCATGACACAGAGGAAATGTTATACACTGGTGGAGTTCTTTCACAAAGTCCAGGTCTTCACGCACATAAATGGCTGTTTGCACTGTCTCCACATTGTTCGTAAACCGGAGGGTGGTAAAATCCAGGTAGATTTGGTAATTTATCACAGCTCACATTTAAGGATTGTAGTAATAAAACATGAAACTTATTTGTTACTAGATATTTATTTAAGTACGCTAGATTTTCGTTATAGAACGACAATTCCATTGTAGAAATGTAATTTTTGGCTTTTTATGTGCTTTCATTTATATATCACAATAATTTATATCATTTAGACATTAACCATCTTAGATTTGACTATAGATGAAAACAGAAAATCTTGATGATTGACTGTAAACAGCTGAGAGTCAAAGTAGGACCAGTTTAGTAGAACCAATGACGTGGAAAAGGCGGAGGAAGAAAACCTTGGCAACTGTAACGAAAGGCTGCGGGTCTCCTCCGTGGCTTTTCTTAAAACATTCCATGCAGGTGTTTGCCCAGGGTCCTCGCGATGGTGCTCGCTCCTCTGGTCGTGGGGTGAACGTCGTCAGCTGTCAGGACTCTTCTGTCTTCCATCCTCAACTCGTTAAAGGAGACGAAAGTAATGTCGTTTTCTGTCTGTAGTTTCTGTCTTGTCACTGCGTTGAACAGATCTTTCTTAATGTCTAGTGTTTTATTTTTGACAGGAGCCACTTGACTCACTACGATCTTGGCTTTGGGAAATAGACCTTTGGCCTCCTTGACGCATTTCTGCATTTCCATACTGCATTTCTCCGGATCTTTCCCCTTCAAATCGTTCACTCCTACATGCAGAACTACACATTCGGGTTCAGGGTTCAGAGATACTTTTGCCTCCTTCAGAGAGCGTGTGCAATGCTCAATCTGATACGCTTTTCTCTTTGCTACCAGCAGACCGTATGACAGGCCAAGTCTCCGTGCATCAAACTTCTTCATGATACTGTCATGTATCAGGAGGACACGAGGCAAGTCGCTACCAGAGGTAGAAACAGAATGGGATACATATTTCTTTGTTGTGCCAGAGTGTTTTTCTTTGACGTTTTGGTTGTGTAGAGACTTGAAGTTTTCTATCTTTTGTTCCACAGATGTGTTACGTAATTTCGCAGAACCTTGTTTGACGTTGCTTTGACTCTTTACGTCACAATTCAGTTTTTGTTCTTTTTGGTTTTGTTTAGGTTTAGGTTTAGGTTTGTAGGGACAATTGCCTTTAGCAATTTTAGCCAGAACTGGCTTTACATGTCCCTTCTATGTGTTATCTGTCTTCACACGGTCAGGTCTTTAACTCGCTCAAGCCTTTATTTATCATAGTCAAAATAAATAGTCTTCAGTAATACACTATCATCGATAGAGCTTTTGAAACGGTTAGTATTTTGTGCACGTTTAATGTTAGGGTTAATTTATTCCAAAGATTTGTTACTCTGTTACTAAAAGAAAATTTCCTTAGGTTAGTGCGATAATATTCATGATAAATTTTATCCACACTATTTCTGGTAATATCAACTCTTGATGTAGTAAAAAATTTTGAAATAGGAATATTGTCCACACAATTAAATATTTTATAGACTTGGATCAAATCGCCCCTCACTCGTCTTGTTTTTAGGGTAGGCAGTCCAAGAGCTTTTAACCTACCTTCATAGGGAAGATTTTGTATATTCTTTACAAGCTTTGTTGCTCTTCTTTGTACTCTTTCCAAAGCACCCTTAGTTGGACTCCAAGGTGGGTGGGTAAGGGAGGGATGAATTACAATAAACTAAATATGGCTTCTTTAAAAAATATCCCCCCCAAAAGGAAGAGGAAGGCAGCATCCCCTGTTTCAGGGGATTTCGAAGGTGACAGTGATTCAGATACTGAGGTACGACAAAGGACAGGATTCTGGGCTTCCTGGCTCGTAATGGAAGGGACGGAGCAGGAAAGACCCCTTTCAGCTCTGAGCCCTTTTGCTATCCAGAAGGGCTTTCAGGGTTTAGCAGGTGATCCTCAATCCATCAAAAGATTGCGAAATGGCTCATTCCTCATTCAATGTAGAACAAAAAAAACAGTCTGAACAGCTGCTGAAGGCAACGAAACTTGTGGACAGGGAGATCAAGGTAACTCCCCACAAACAGTTAAATTCATCGAAAGGCGTGATTCGCTGCCGGGATTTATCTGGTGTCACAGAGGCAGAGATCAAATCGGAGCTGGCGTCCCAGGGTGTGACGGAGGTGCGCAGGGTGACAGTAAAGAAGGGTGCAGAAAGAGTGGCCACCAACACCCTCTTTCTGACCTTCTGCAACCCTGTGCTGCCTCCGGTCATCAAAGTCGGCTACCTGAATGTTCGGGTTCAGCTGTATGTGCCGTCCCCGTTGAGGTGCTTTAGGTGCCAGAGGTTTGGCCATGTCAGGGACCGCTGTTCTGGGCAGGAGGTGTGTGGTATTTGCTGCAAGGCAACCCATGATTTGCCGTGCAAAGATCCGGCACATTGTGCTAACTGCGGTGGCGACCATCCCTCCTCTTCACGAAACTGTCCTCTTTGGATTCAAGAATCTGCTATCCAACGTATCAAAACGGAAAAGAAGATCTCATTTTTTGAAGCCCGGAAACAGGTTGTGGGCAGTCAGACGCCGACAGCTTCTTCCTATGCTTCGGCTGTAAAGAAAATTCCCACAGTTTCTACTAGGTCAGTCTGCTGCCAGACTGATGAATTCATGTTTTCAAAGACATTGCAAGTAAGATCTGTCAGTTCTGGTGGTAGCAGGTCCACCACCTTCCAACCCAAAATGAATGCCCCTGGTGGAGGCAAAAAATCCGCCACCCCTCAGACTGCCCAGCAGTCTACAATATCTGCTGCTGGCAGATTAAAAAGCCAGCACCCCAACCTCGAACTCCTCAGTCCAGTGCCCGTGCGGGCAAGGGAGTTCAACCCAGTGTGGAGATGGTGGAGATGAGGAAGAAACCTCCACCATCTCCCAAATCCAGACCTTCTTCGCCTGTTGGCAAGTCTGCCAGCAGGTCTGTAGACCAACACACTCCAGTGAAGCTGAATAACAAATTCGCTCCATTGGAGGCAGACGTTGATGAGGAGATGACCTGATCTCTCTCCTTTTCACCCTCTGCACCATGGATAGTACAATATTCCATTGGAATATCCGTGGACTAAATTCCAACTTCGAGGAGCTGCAGCTTCTGTGTCAATCTATAAAACCTTCCGTCATGGCTCTTCAGGAAACTCAAATTCAAAGCCAGAAGACCTTTACTCTTTCTGGCTTTAATATTCTTTCAAAACCTGCACAACCATCCACGTTGGGACTGTCGGGCGGTGTTGCCCTTCTCCTACATAAAACTTTGTTGTATAGTCCTGTCACTTTGGTCTACCTCCCTTCAGGCTGTAGCTGCGAGAGTCACTCTCAACAAGACTGTGACAATCTGTTCCCTTTATCTCCCACCTTCTGTCCCGGTTTGTCGTCAGGACCTTGTCAGTCTGATAGGAGAACTTCCTCGACCTTCTTTGCTGTTGGGTGACTTTAACGGTCACAATCCTCTTTGGGTAGTGCCGGTACGTCACCCAGAGGTCTGCTGATTGAGGATGTCCTTTCGGATTTGGATTTGTGTTGTCTGAACGACGGATCTGCAACTTACCTCCACTCTTCCACAGTTCACTTTCGTGTTTAGATTTGTCGGTTTGTGACCCCTCGCTGGTCCTGGACTATGAGTGGTCTGTCCATGACGATCTGCACGGAAGTGACCATTTCCCTGTCTTACTACAACCCGTCATAACTGAACACGTCTCTGTCTCTCAACATCTAAATTACAAGAAAGCAAACTGGGATCTATTTGCAACCACTATTTCTAAAGAATTCCAGGACACTGATTTTCTTCAGAGTCCGGACCCAGCTGAATCACTGACTAACACTGTGATCAAGTGTGCTAAAGCTTGTATTCCAGTGTCTTCCGATAAACTTCAAATGCCAAAAACACCCTGGTTTGATTCAGACTGCCAACAAATTTCCAAAGTTAGAAAACGGGCTCAGCGTCAGGTGTACCAACGACCTTCGGGGTCCCAACGCTCGAGCCCATCAAAAACTCCGTGCTAAATCTAGACACACTTTAAAATCAGTAAACGTCGGTCCTGGAGAAGCTTCTGCTCCAGGCTGACATCAAAAACTTCCAAGAAAAAAGTGTGGAACATCATTAAGAAAATCAAAGGGGAAAAACACCTGTCCCACTGTGAACCATCTCAAGTTTTTCGGATTCTTTAATAACAGAGAGAAAGCAGTTGCTAATCTGCTTGCTTCAACCATTGAAAAGAATTCCTCCTCTTCTAATAAATCAGCCACTTTTGTCAAAAACAAAGCCCTAAAAGAAAAATCACCCTGCAACTTTTCGTCCGACAACATGGAAGACTACAATCTTCCTTTCACGTTAAACGAGCTGAAATCTGCCTTGCTTTCTTGCAGCGATTCCTCTCCAGGTATAGATGAAATCCATTATCAGCTGTTGAAACATCTTCCGCTAGAAGGTCTGAACATACTGCTACAGGTCTACAACCATGTGTGGACTACAGGTTTTTTTCCACCCTCTTGGCGAAAAGCCCTCATTATTCCCATCCCCAAACCTGGAAAAGATCTTTCTAATCCTTCAAATTACCGTCCCATAGCTTTGACCAGCTGTGTTTGTAAATTGATGGAAAAAATGGTCAATGCTAGGCTCATGTGGAAACTTGAAACCGATGGCCTTTTGGCGAAAGAACAGTGTGGTTTCCGCAAACATCGGACTACCGTTGACCATTTGATTCGTCTGGAATCTACACTTCGGAACGCCTTTCTGAACAAACAGCATGCAGTGGCAATTTTCTTTGACTTGGAGAAGGCCTACGATACCCCCTGGAAGTCGGGGATACTTCATGATCTCCACGATCTGGGTTTTCGAGGTCATCTTCCGCTTTTTATTCAAAATATTTTGGCAGAACGACAGTTTCAGGTCCGGGTTGGCACCACTCTCTCTGATGTCCACGAGCAGGAGTTGGGTGTTCCACAGGGAGCATACTATCTCCTGCCCCCTTTAGTATTAAGATCAACAACATTGTTCAATCAGTTCAGCAGGGTTCAGACTGCTCATTGTTTGTGGATGATTTTTGCTGTCTACGCAACTGGAAGCCTGTACCCGAGTGTCCAGCGCAGGCTCCAGCTTTGCGTAGATAAAATCCATCGTGTGGGCGGATGAAAACGGTTTCACCTTTTCTGCTACAAAAACCCAGTGTATTCACTTCCATAATTTCCGTCAGTTTTTTTCCAAATCCCGAACTTCAAGTAGGAAATCTCCCATTCCAGCTGTTAAAGAGGCCAAGTTTCTGGGAATCATTTTTGACCAGAAACTTAACTTTCTCAGCCACATCAAAAACCTCAAAACTGCTTGCCAGAAAGCACTGAATATTCTGCGGGTCGTAGCGCACACCGACTGGGCGCTGATAAGAAAACTTTGTTGCACCTCTACAGAGCCTTGGTCCGTTCCAAGCTGGACTACGGTTGTGCTGTGTACGGCTCCGCAAGATCGTCTTACCTCAAACTCTTGGACCCTATCCACCATCAAGGCTTCGTCTCTGTCTTGGAGCGTTCCGCACCACCCCTGTGTACAGCCTGTACGCAGAGGCGGGTGAACCTTCACTGTCCAAACCGCAGGCTGAAACTGTCTTTGAATTATTATATCCGACTGTTCTCCCGAACCGCAGAATCCTGCCTATGACTGTGTCTTTGACCCTCCGTTCCAAAGTAAGTTTGAAAACAACCCGAAATGTATTCCGCCGTTTGGTCTTCGTATGCGGCCTCACGTGCGGAATGCAGGTCTAGACCTAGGAGTTGTGTCGGATTTTTCCAAGTTTTATATCAACCTCCGTGGACCTTTTTCACACCAGAGATTCGTTTCGATCTTGCAGCTTTTCGTAAAGAGTCTACCAGCTCTCTGGCGTACAAGGCGTTTGTATGCTGAGCTCTGTTCGAAATTCCCATCCTGTCAAAAAGTTTTCACTGACGGTTCCAAGTCTGAGGAGGGAGTGGCCTGTGCAGCCTACTGCCCTGGGGCTCCTTCTCAGATACTGTTGGAACATATCCATTCCGATGCTTCTGTCTATTCTGCTGAACTTACTGCTCTGGTACTGGCTTTGAAGATAATCTCACATTCTTTGAAGAGGGACTTTCTGGTTCTGTCGGATTCGCTGTCAGCTTTGGAGGCCATAGCTGGCCGCAACCTTCAGCATCCAGAACTTTTACTTTTTTTTGAACTTTTTAGCAAGTTGAAGGCGGACGGTTACAACATTACTCTTGCTTGGGTTCCTGGCCATGTTGGCATCGGCGGGAACGAAATGGTTGATCGTTTAGCCAAGAACGCCACAAGAGAGAAACTGTCCAACACTTATATCCCCTGCTCAGATGTGAAACCCAAAATTAACGATTATGTGAGAGACCTCTGGCAGGAGGATTGGAACACACAGATGAATAACAAACTCTTTCAGATCCGTCCAAACCTTAAGGGCTTCCTCCCATCTACGTCGGGTGGTCGTAAAGAGGAAACGGTTCTGTGCCGCTGCACACCGGCCATTCGTATTTTACCCATTCTTACCTTTTAAAGAGTGAAGAAGCTCCGTGGTGTATTCCATGTCATGCGCCACTCACAATGAAACATGTTCTTTTAGAGTGTTGGGACTTGCACGATGTGAGACACAAACATTTTACGGCGGAGTCCATGAAGATCCTGTTCAGGGATGTCCCGCCTGACGTGATCCTTGAGTTTTTGAGAGAGATTAACATTTTTCATCTGATTTAAGATTTTACGGCACAAAGATTTTTAATGCAATTTCTGGTGCGTTTGTAGACGATGTCATTTAACGATATGTGTGAAAGGTGTTTTTTGTTTTGTTTTTTTTTAAATGACTGGTGAGTTGATTTTAACGTGGTGACAGCCCTGATGTGGCCCTTTGCGGTCGGCTGGGCTATAAGCAACATTATCTTATCTTATCTTATCTTTCCAAAGCAGCAGACTGCCTCTTTAATCGAGGATACCAAATTGTATTGCCATATTCCAAATGAGGTCTAACGAAAGCCTTGTATAATTTTGTAAAAATATCTTTATCTATATGACTAAAAGTACGTTTAATTCTTCTTCTTCTTCTTCCTAAAATACTGGTTCACTCAAAAACGAGTAGGTCACCAGCGCGCAATTATAATTATAATTATACCAATCATTTTATTAGCTTTATTTATAGAGTTTTGAATATGCTTATCGAATACCAGTCTAGAATCAAAAGTGACACCAAGATCTTTTTCATAATCACATGTTGAAATATCTGCACGCTCACCAGTTTCATTTGGTTATTTTCTTTGTTTGGCCTAATGTACGGCTCGTACAATTCATCCACGCCCTTGTTATGTTGGGGAGGAGATTTTGCCGGCAGCGATGTTGATGCAACTTTTGCATAAGTGCGGTGAGGCGTTGCGAATGATGTTTCGGTCGATTCGGTCTGACTGGCGACACTTTCGTTTTTCGTTATCTTGAGGTTCGATTCAATTATTTTGGTCTGTTTTTCAACTATTTTCTCTAGACTCAAGATTCGTTCGCTCAGAGTCATTATGAGAGCTTTGAAGTCGTCAGTGTTACTTCCCGCTTCTCTTTTCGGGCTGTCTTCTGCGGGGCCTTTATTGTCGGCAGGCCTACCGGACATTTTGTTTGGGTAACTAAACGGTCACCCCCGCTTCGAACATTCGATTGGCTTGTTACAGTCGACTGAACATTTTGCAAACAGCTGTTACTTTTTTTCCATTGGCAAAGTTGATGGCTTACCTCTTACATTTCTTGTTTTTGTCATCCTGGTCATCATTTTCTTTAACTTTACAAAAAACTCAGCTAGCTTCTGCTCTAGTTGTTGACCGTGGCCGCCATCTTGTGTCATCTTCTGCAATGCAGTGCGTGCGTGCGTGCGTGTGTGTGTGTGTGTGTGTGTGTGTGTGTGTGTGCGCGCGCGCGGTTGTGTGTGTATGCGTTTTGTTTTGTTTTGTTCTTTTTTTTTCCTTTTGCATCACTGTTTTCTACATAATTGCTTTCCTCATCGCTATTTTCTACATCACTTTCTTTTCCATCGCCGTTTTCTCTGCTTCTTTTTTTCCTCGTCATACTTTTCTCCATCATTGTATTACACATCATTGTTTAATGCATCGTTGTTTAATACATCCTTGTTTAATACATCATTGTTTTATACATCATTGTTTTCTCCATCATTGTTTAATACATCATTGTTTTCTCCATCATTGTTTTATACATCATTGTTTTCTCCATCATTGTTTCATACATCATTGTTTTATATAGCATTGTTTTCTCCATCATTGTTTTATACATCATTGTTTTCTCCATCATTGTTTTCTCCGTCATTGTTTTATACATCATTGTTTTATACATCATTGTTTTGTACATCATTGTTTTCGACATCATTGTTTTATATATCATTGTTTTCTCCATCATTGTTTTCTCCATCATTGTTTTCCACATCATTGTTTTATACATCATTGTTTTATACATCATTTTTTTCGACATCATTGTTTTCTCCATCATTGTTTTCGACATCATTGTTTATACATCATTGTTTTCTCCATCATTGTTTTCCACATCATTGTTTTATGCATCATTGTTTCATACATCACTGTTTTCTGCATCACTGTTGTTTTTGTAACTACATCATTGCTATGTTCATCACTGTTTTCTGCATCACTGTTGTTTTTTTTACTACATCATTGCTATGTTCATCACTGTTTTCCACATTACCACACTTTTTATGCCGCTGTTTTCTACATCACTGTTGTTGTTTTTTACATCAATGGTTTTTTTTTTACATCATTTTTTTTTCTGCTTCTCATTGTTTTCTACCTCTCCGTTTTTCACATTACTTTTCATCACATTGTTTTTCACATCACTTTTCATCACATTGTTTTTTCACATCACTTTTTAAGACATTTTTTTTTACATCACTTTTTAACACATTTTTTTTTACATCACTTTTTATCACATTTTTTACATCACTTTTTATCACATTGTTTTTTTTACATCACTTTTTATCACATTGTTTTTTACATCACTTTTTATCACATTGTTTTTTTTACATCACTTTTTAACACATTGTTTGTTTACATCACTTTTTAACACATTGTTTTTTTTACATCACTTTTTATCACATTGTTTCTTCACATTACTTTTTATCACATTTTTTTTCACATTACTTTTTATCACATTGTTTTTTGCATCACTTTTTATCACATTGTTTCTGCATCACTTTTTATCACATTGTTTTTTTACATCACTTTTTAACACATTGTTTGTTTACATCACTTTTTAACACATTGTTTTTTTTTACATCACTTTTTATCACATTGTTTTTTGCATCACTTTTTATCACATTGTTTTTTCACATCACTTTTTATCACATTGTTTTTTGCATCACTTTTTATCACATTGTTTTTTGCATCACTTTTTATCACATTGTTTTTTCATATTACTTTTTATCACATTGTTTTTTTGCATCACTTTTTATCACATTGTTTTTCACATCACTTTTCATCACATTGTTTTTCACATCACTTTTCATCACATTGTTCTTTTACATCACTTTTTATCACATTGTTTTTTCACATCACTTTTTATCGCATTGTTTTTTACATCACTTTTTATACATTGTTTTTTTACATCACTTTTTATCACATTTTTTTACATCACTTTTTATCGCATTTGTTTTTTACATTACTTTTTATCACATTTTTTTGCATCACTTTTTATCACACTTGTTTTTTACATCACTTTTTACCACATCGTTTTTTACATTACTTTTTATCACATTTGTTTTCTACATCACTTTTTATCACATCGTTTTTTTTTACATCACTTTTTATCACATTGCGTTTTTTTTTACATCACTTTTCATCACATTGTTTTTTTCACATCACTTTTTATGAAATTTTTTGACATCACTTTTTACCACGCTGTTTTTTTTTTTTACATCACTGTTTTCAACATCCCTGATTTCTACAGCACCGTTTTCCACATCACTTTTTTTTGTGCTTCTCTGTTTTGTACATCATTGTTTTGACATTACTATTGTGTTTTTTTAATCACTGTTTTCTATATCAGTGGGGGGGGGGGGGGGGTTGTTTGTTTGGTTGGGTTTTTGTTGTTGTTGTTGTTTTTTGCATCGCTGTTCCTACCTTACACAGGTATCTATGTCGCTATTTTCAACATCACCGTTTTTTACATTTTTTTAATTTCTGTTTTCAGCATCACTGTTTTCTGCATCATTTTTTTTTTTAAATACATACATCAGTATTTTCTGCAATTCCATTTTGTACATCACGTTTTCTTTCAGTGTTTCTACATGCTGTTTTCATCACCATTGTTTCGAACAATACATTGTTTTCTACATCAATGTTTCTCACAACACTGTTTTCTACATCTCTGTTTCCTTCCTCGCTGTTCTTCTTCATTGTTTTCTACAGTACACTGTTTCGTTATTGTTGTCTGTATCTCTGTTTTCTTCCCCATTGTTTTCTACAGTACACTGTTTCCTTACTGTTGTCTGTATCTCTGTTTTCTTCATCATTGTTTTCTACATCACACTGTTTCTTTATTGTCTGTATCTCTGTTTTCTTCCCCATTGTTTTCTACATCACACTGTTTCTTTATTGTCTGTGTCTGTTTTCTTCCCCATTGTTTTCTACAGTACACTGTTTCCTTACTGTTGTCTGTATCTCTGTTTTCTTCCCCATTGTTTTCTACAGTACACTGTTTCCTTACTGTTGTCTGTATCTCTGTTTTCTTCCCCATTGTTTTCTACAGTACACTGTTTCCTTACTGTTGTCTGTATCTCTGTTTTCTTCATCATTGTTTTCTACAGTACACTGTTTCCTTACTGTTGTCTGTATCTCTGTTTTCTTCCCCATTGTTTTCTAAATCACACTGTTTCTTTATTGTCTGTGTCTCTGTTTTCTTCATCATTGTTTTCTACATCATTTTTTTCTCAACACCACTGTTCTCTACATCAATATATTCGATTTCACCTAGTTTCCTACTATGCTGTTTTAGGCGCACGCGCGGACGCAAACTCACACACACACACACACACACACACACACACACCACACACACACACACACACACACACACACACACACACACGCGCGCGCGCGCGCGCGCGCACGCACGCACGCACGCACGCACGCACGCACGCACGCACGCGCGCGGGGCGCACGCACGCACGCACGCACGCACGCACGCATACACACACGCCCGGGCGTTTGCTTGTTTATATGTTTGTTTGCTTCACGTGCCAGAATGTTCTGATTTAGCGTTTCCGGTCTGTGCCACAAGATGTTTGTCCGAATGCAACAACTTCCGATTTCAAAGAAATCTTTTTTTTCTAAATTATTAAAAAAAAAATCTTCCAATGCCACTTCTTGTGTGTGTGTGGGGGGGGGGGGGGGAGGAGAGGGGGTGCGTGCGTGCGTGCGTACGTACGTGTTTGGTGCGTGCGTCCGTGCGTGTGTGCGTGTGTGGAATAAACATTCAGCTGATGAATAATTTCTTTGAACATTTTGTAAAGATAACAAATGAAAACAGGCCAAATGGAAGGCGAAAAGGTGATGACGTCAAATAAGATGAAATACAGGGGTTTTCTTACGGATTCCTCACTCAAAGATCTAATACATCACAAAGGCCAACCAATCTCTCATTCTCCTCTTCACCTCCACAATACTCCTCCCTCTCTTCAACCTTCTCCTTCTTCTCTTCCTTCGACTTTTTATTTTCTTACTTCCTCTCTTCCTTTTCCTTCTCCTCGTCTTTCTGCTTTTCTTCTTTCTTTCTTCCTTCCTTCCTTCCTTCCTTCCTTCCTTCCTTCCTTCCTTCCTTCCTCCTTCCTTCCTTTCTCATACAGCCCTGATGTGGCCCTTTGCGGTCGGCTGGGCTATAAGCAACATTATCTTATCTTACCTTCCTTTCTCATTCTCCTGCCTCTGTTTTTCTGGTCCTCCTCTCGCTTTTTCTCCTCCTGCCTGTCTTCTTGATGTTGCCTTCATTTTTGACCTGGATATAACCAAATGACTTCATCCTTCAACCGTCTCCTCCTCCTCCTCCTCCTCCTCCTCCTCCTCCTCCTCCTCATTCTCTTCCTTCTATCCCTAATCCGTCTCTTTTTCTTCCTTTTTTTTTTTTTTTCATCTTCTGCTCTTGCATCATCTTCTGTTTGGGGGTGTGTGGGTGAGTGTTTGTTTGTTTGTTGTATTTGTTGATCCGGTTTTCGTTTTCCACCTCCTCCTCCTCCTCCTCCTCCTCCTCCTCTCTTCCTCCTCCTCCTCCTCCTTCTTCTTCTTCTTCTTCTTCTTCTTCTTCTTCTTCTTCTTCTTCTTCTTGTAATCCTTTTTCCCTCCTCTTCCTCCTCTTTTCTATTTTCATCATCATCATCATCATCATCATCATCATCATCATCATCATCATCATCATCATTTTTTTCTCCTTCTTCTTCTTCTTCTTCTTCTTCTCTCGTTGAGACGACAGACCTTATTAGGCGACGGTGATGGATTATAATTAGGTTAAAGACGGGGAAGGGAGGGAGAAGGAAGGGTGGGGCGAACAAGATTTAGTTGATGAAATAAGATTTTTTTTCAAAACACAAGTTCCCCACGATTATTTCAGTCACCACATCTTTTACGTCGCATGGCGCCACTTGTTCCCTATCAAAAAGAGTTCAAAAATAAACAAACAAACAATAAAACACTGGAATGAAGTTCATTCGTGTGACACTAAATCGATGCATAAACAAATTAAGAGGGTCCTCATGTATGTTTTCATCATTAAAATGATGACGCTTTTTATAAAGTAAGCTGTTGTGTTCGCCAGCAACACCAGGTTTTCTGTTTGTTTGTTTGTTTGTTTGTTTGTTTGTTTGTTTGTTAGCTGTTGTCGTTGTTGTTAGTCGTTTCTTGGTCGTTTCACCAAATGTACGTCTTCTTCAGTTAGGGACTAAAAATGATTTCAAGCCACAGTGACCTTTTTTTTTTTTTTTTCTTTAATCTCCAACATTTTAGTAATGTTTTCACACACGCGTGGTTTTTTTTTTTTTAATTTGCTCGCTTGCTGTCTGGTTCTTTTATTGGCTGGTTGGTGGTTGATTTCTGTACAAGATTACACACCAAAATAAAATGCTGAATCGGTTCAACAATACCTTGATGGAAAAAAGGAATACGACCTTGGGACAAAGCCATAAAAATGGGGAGGAGATGGAACGGAGGGGGGGTGGGGGGTGGGGGTGGGGAGGGAGTACCAAGACGTGGATTCGAATTGAACTTCGGATCCCGGGCCGTTCAGCAAGATTTATATGAACATAGGGAGTAACTCTTGTCTCCACCGACTATTAACAACGATTACTTCCCCTGACAAATGGTTCTGCGCGGCAGAGATCTGCCCTTGGGGAGCCCTTTAAGGATTTTTTTTCTTTTAAGTTAAAAGGCTTTTAGAACTTGTTTATCTCCTTTTAAATAAAGTAAAACATGAACATAAAAAGGAAATAAAATGTACCCTGCATCAAGTATCACGGAGAGAGAGAGAGGAGAGAGAGAGAGAGAGAGAGAGAGAGAGAGAGAGAGAGAGAGAGAGAGAGAGAGAGAGAGAGAGAGAGGGGGGGGGGGGTCAAATGTTGTTAATGGTGTTTGATCTACATTTATGCAGCCAACCACTTAAAATGGCCTGGACGTGTTCATTAATGTTAATCGTTTTCTTTTCCTTTTTTTCTCTCATTTATCATTAATTTTTGTTTCTTGAAATGTTTCATACGAAAAATACTTTCCGTAGACAACTGTATCGTCTTTTCAAACGTGGAAAGCAAACAAGTGTGCGCGCATAAACACACACACACGCACTCGCACTCGCATACACACACACACACACACACACACACACACACACACACACACACACACACACACACACACACACACACCACACACTCATACGCGCGCGCGCAGGTGCGACAATAACTCGGGGCTTTTCCAGTCAGAATGAAATCTCTTATTCAACTTCTCTAGAGATTTCATTTTTTAGTTTATGGTCCTCTCCTTCTCCCTCCCTATTTCTTAAACCTGGATGGGCATAAGCATCGACGTTTCATTCGAAGTCTTCTCGGCGCAACTAAACAAATGAACAATCATTTCAGTGTGTTGGCAACCATTCCTCTGTGATCACCGCCTCCGAATACAGTCCTGCAAAGACACACACACACCACACACACACACACACACCACACACACACACACACACACACACACACACACACACAACACACCACCCACACATACACACAACACACACACACACACACACACACACACACACACACAACACAACACCACACACACACACACACACACACACACACACACACACACACACACACACACACACACACACACACACACACCACACACACACACACACACACACACACACACACACACACAACACACACACACACACACACACACACACACACACACACAACACAACACACACACACACACACACACACACACACACACACACAACACACAACACAACACAATACACACACACACACACACACACACACACTCAACACAACACAACACAGCACGCACGCACGCACGCACGCACGCACGCACGCACACACACACACACACACACACACACACACACACACACACACACACACACACACTTCTTTGCCTTTCTTCAATTCGGACGTTCTAGAGAAATAGAAATATTTCTGTGCGTCATCTTTTGAAACAGAAATATTTCTGTGCGTCATCTTTTGTTTGAATGCTGACCTCGCTCTATCAGGAGAAAGGTATTGAGATGATTCACTTTGATAATGTTAATAGCGTCTTATATGGTTCAGGTGTTGCTGAAATTGCCATGGTTATTTCGCAGTCACAGGTTGCAAAATTTTTGTAAAGATTACAACTTTGTGTACCACTAGGGTATTTCACTTATGTAAATATGCACATATCAGATGTGGCTTTGCAAGTACTAGATAAGGTTTTTTTTTGTTGTTTTTTTTTTTTTTTGGGGGGGGGGGGTTGTTTTGTTTTTTAACAAGTGTCTAATATCATCTGACGATTAAAAGACGTTAAATAAACCACTGAACTGAACTGAACTGACGTTCTAGAGACATCTCTTGACGAAGGCGGTAGCTTGGAGATTTTGGAAGTGTTGAAAATGATGATATTCGTTGTAGCGTTCATCAGCGCACAAAAGTCAGCAGACGTAAAAGAAGACGTTGTATGGTCTGTCCGGACGGACCAGGAAGCCAAAGCCTGGAGCACCATCCTTTAGGGTAGGGCGGTGGAGGAGGGAGGGAAGGGGGGGGGGGGGTCTTGATGTGCCATTCTTGGTTGCACGGTTGGGAAAAGCGATAAACAAATACCTTTCCTTCACGAAATTCCAAACAACAGTTAAAATGATGAACGGACAGACGCGCAGATACACAACGTTTGTAGGGTAATGTGTGGTGTCCGCTAAGGAAGCCTCGATCGGAGTCCACGAGCAACAGTGCGGTGGGGCTCACCGACAAAAAAAAAAAAAAAAAAAAAAAAATGACAGACGGAATCCGGAGAGAGGAAAAAGTGACACTAACGTCCGATACACCCACCTGTACTCAATAACCACCCGGTAAAAAAAACTGGTTAACTACAAAACAGGAATGACAGACTGAGTGGCAACAGAAAGGAAAGTCTTACGGCCGTATTTGCGTGAGGCACCCGGCGGAAGGAGGAGGTCTGGACGCGGTCGATTCCCCTGGTCTCACCTCGACTCCCCAGTCACACCAGATGTTCCTTCAGGCCACCAAGACTCCCTACACGCTAGAGTCACCCAGCCAACCACCCACAAACAAACATGACAAACTAACTAAACGTATACACAACAGACAGAACTGGACAGGTACTCCGCGAAACGAGAGAGACAGTCAGAGCCCTTCACATCCCGGACGAGCCCCCACAAATGTCACGACCGACCCCTGGAGGTCTGCCCTGACAGGATCGGTCTAGATGGGAGTGAAGGGAGTAACTGAACTCACACGCCCGCAAGAGACCACACAAGAAAGATTACGATACAACACCCCATTTATTCACACCAACACACACATAGTCACAAATAAGCATTCCAACACACACCACATGCACAATCACAATCAAGCATTTCAACGCACACGACATACACGCAATCAAGCATTTCAACACACACGACATACCCATAGTCACAAACAAGCATTTCAACGCACACAATATAACCATAATCATAAATAAGCATTTTCAGCCACATTCCCTTCCGTGCTTCATGTGGTTCCCCACACCCCTGCCTCTCCAAAGTTCACTGTGAGCACCGAGTCGCATCAAGTGCCCCAAACCGGGTCAGTTCTTGAACGAAGTGTCTTTCAATGCCGACACCATTGACACACACACACCCGAACTGCACGACACAGATCGAACCACACTGGTGACACGGGCTGTAGGAAGTCCGAGGACCGCGGAGAACGCGTCCCGTGGGACGAGGCGTTGTCGCTGAAGGTCCCGGACAGGGGCCAGGATCCTCCAGCAAAGTCCACGTGCTTCTCAACCAGTGCGCGGCCCCAACAGCGCAAGCTTCGGGTGAACCCCCCCGGGAGGAGAGGAAACGGAAGGAACTGGAAGGAAAGAAGAAAGGGTACTGGAACCCGCAGTCAGTACGGTCTGGCATATGCTGTTAAATCCTAACAGCCCCTCGCATGATGGGCGAGGGAGGTTTGCTGAATAAATTAACAGCACCAGCTCAACACAGACCTGAACATAACACAGTAAACAAACCAACTGAGGAATGTTCGCTAAAGGTCTCCTCACACGAAGCAGGCAAGAGACTGCATTAAATTAACAGGCTATAAAACGAATAGGAATTTATGTCTTCATCCTTCCTTCATTCACGTTCAACATTTTCCTTTCTTAGGAACTGAACTAATACAGCAACCATTGCTTTATAACTGCCACCACATTTACAAATAATCATAATTCAATGGCACAATTATCCCCACATTTTATAGCAACATTTCAAAATAACACAATT
>CM031605.1:18859420-18889420 GCA_018398815.1 Conus ventricosus
TGATGTGATCTCTGTATGAGATGCCAAGGAGTCGTCTGAAGCACCTCATTTCCATTGTTTGGATCTTTTTCTCAAGGTCTGATTTCAACGTCCATGACTCACAAGCATATAAGAATATCGCCATGACTAAGGATCGCATCAGTCTAATCTTTGAGCTGATGGAGATGTTTTTATTTCTCCAAAGAGGCGTTAGCTTAGATAGCGTAGCTGTGGTCTGAGCGACTCTTGAGATGATTTCAGGTCTTGATCCTTCATCTGAGATTGTTGCCCCCAAGTACTTAAATGTGTTGACTGGTTCAAGCTTTTTGCTGTTGATGGTTATGTCTTGGGTAAAGCCGATTGGGTTGTTAGTCATGACCTTTGTCTTTTCCGCACTTATTTCCATGCCATAATCAGCAGAGGTGTTGTTGAGTCTGTTGATCAGGTGCACTAGCTCTTGTTCGTTTCCAGCTAGTCCATCTATGTCGTCGGCAAAACGGAGGTTGGTGATGATTCTCCCTCCAATGTTTACAGTTCCTTCATGGTCTTCTAGCGCATCGGTCATAATTCTCTCAGGAAGACATTGAAAAGTGTGGGGGAGAGTAGACAGCCCTGTCGCACTCCAACGGTAGTTCGGAACCACTCGCCTATGTTGTTACCGAAGAAAACGGCACTGGTGGCTTTATTGTAGAGGCTTTCAATAGTTCCAATGAGGTTGGCATTGATGTTGGAGAGTTTCATTGTTGCCCATAATGCTTCATGCCACACTCGGTCGAAGGCCTTCTTGAAGTCTATGAATACGTGGTACATGCTTATTTATGATTATGGTTATATTGTGTGCGTTGAAATGCTTGTTTGTGACTATGGGTATGTCGTGTGTGTTGAAATGCTTGATTGCGTGTATGTCGTGTGCGTTGAAATGCTTGATTGTGATTGTGCATGTTGTGTGTGTTGGAATGTTTATTTGTGACTATGTGTGTGTTGGTGTGAATAAATGGGGTGTTGTATCGTAATCTTTCTTGTGTGGTCTCTTGCGGGGGCGTGTGAGTTCAGTTACTCCCTTCACTCCCATCTAGACCGATCCTGTCAGGGCAGACCTCCAGGGGTCGGTCGTGACAGTCTGGTTGTACATATGCATAGAAATATAACTTTCTGGTATGTTGATCAAGGAAATTCTTGATTCGGTTCAACAAGAATAGTTTTTTAGATAATCTTTTGGACAAATTAGAAATATGATCAGACCACGAAAGATGATTATCAATTGTAAGGCCTAATAATTTGTGTGATTTAACGTCTTCTAAGACTTTATCTTGTATACGTATTTTAAATAAATCGGTTTTCATATTCTGACGTTTTTGTCTGGTTGTAGTCATCATAAATTTAGACTTTTGAGATGGAGGGCCATATGGTTCAAATTAGTCCACTTTGCAAGTTTATTAAGATCATTCTGTAATTTGACACATACTGAGTCAGCATCTTTGTCTTTATTGTGGAGAGTAGTGTCATCAGCAAAAAGCTCACATGGAGAAGATATATGTAAAGGAAGATCATTTATATAAACTGAGAATAAGATAGGCCCCAGGACTGACCCTTGGGGAACGCCATAATTTACTGGCATAAGAGAGGAAGTAGCGGAATTTTTTAAGACTACTTGTCGCCTACAGTTGAGAAATGAGGAAATGAGTTTAAGAGCTTCAGGGGATAAACCATACAGTGTTAGTTTTCTTAACAGTAGATTGTGATCTATAGTGTCGAATGCTTTAGCGAAGTCGACAAAAATTGTTCCTGTGAAGAGATCATTGTTTATGTTTAAATGCCATTGTTCAATTATATTAGTGAGCAAGGTGTGACAAGAATGATTTTCTCGAAATCCGCTTTGATTAGAATGTAATAAATTGTATTTCATAAAATGTTTATGGATACTATATTTAATGTGTTTTTCAAGGGGTTTAGATAGAATAGATAGGATAGATATAGGTCTGTAGTTAAAAGGATCAATGGGATCACAGATTTTAAAAAAGGTAAAACTTTAGCATCTTTGAAGGATTGTGGATAACCACCTTTATCAATGGAAAGATTGTAAATATATGTAAGATGCTCTGATATAATTGGAGCAGCAATTTTCAAAATTTTACCATCTATATCATCTAAACCTCGAGAACTGGACTGATTTAAAGAACACAATTCCTTATAAACATCATGTACACCAATAAACTCGATTTGAAGCTTAGATTTTATGTTTTTCGATACACAGTACGCTTTTTAGCTCAAATAGGTCATTGTCTTTTGAACAGTCAGCTTTGATCGTCTTTTCTGCAACAGTTGTGAAGTGATCATTTAAGAGTTCAGCAGACAATGTTCCTTCAGAAGGAGCACTAGATGACAAGGTTTTACCGGAGAACTAATTGATAGCTTTCCAGATCGATTTAGAATCTTCTTTACGGGATATAAGGTCACTAAAATATTTCTTTTTGGCGGCTCTTTTCATATCGGTTACCTTATTTCTTTGCTTTTTAAATTTATCATCTTTACCATTTGTTCGCAATAGAATATCTCGTAAATTTAATGGCCTTATCGATTTTTTTCATTATACCACGGTGGCTTACCTCTTGGTTTGACACGTTTAGTTACCGATGGCACGTGTTTATTAAAGACAGAGATAAATATGTCATACCAAGCAGTCAGTGCTCCATCAGGGTCATTGTGCTGATACACCTCAGAAAAATTTGCGCTACACAAATCGGACAAGAAATTATTAGAATCGAATTTCCTATAGCTTCGAAAGGATATACATTTGTGAACATTTCTAGGAATTTTTAACCCCCTTTTTGGACCATGTTAGACAAATTGGAAAGTGATCACTGAGACCGTATACAGGCACAGCTGTTTCTATGATATTAAATGGGTTTGTTGCGTATATGTGGTCAATTAGTGTTTCGGAGGATAGACTTTTCCTAGTCGGTGAGTTAATTAACTGTGTCAAATTCTGTAATTCATAAACCCGTTTCCATTTATCATGTGGTTTAGTAGATCAATGTTAAAATCTCCTAAAATTATGATCTCAGACGAACGCATTGAGACATCTTCCATCATATGTTCGAAACGATCGAACCATTCAATGCGTTCGTTAGGATTTCTATATAAGCAGCCTAGCAAAATCGGTTTAGTACCCTTCACATAGATTTCTATCCATATGCATTCTATGTTATATTTATCAAAACTTTTGATCTGTTTATAATTAATCGAGTTGTGAATATAGGTCACTAAGCCTGTTTCAAACTTTGTCTTTGGATCTCTTCTTATAGTATCATAAACCTTGGATTGAAACTAGATTATCAGGTACTAAATTAGAAAGTCGAGATTCTGAAAAACAAAAACAATGGAAATAGTTATTGGAATTGGATAAAATGCTAGGCACATCAGAAATTTGTTTAAAAGATGACACACGTTTAAATAGCCTATTTTCAAGCCGAATTTAGACAACCATTCATTCATTATATATGAAATTGATGTACAAATAAACTCTACGAATTAGACAACACTATATATAAACGAGTAGAATAATAGTAAAACAGCAGGAAAACTGTTGTAGGTAAATTTCAGCAATAGAAAAAGGCAAAAAAGATCAGCTGCCGTAAACAAGTCAAGAAGGATAATTTTATAACTACAACAATATGCGGCAAAACTCAGCAGAAAAAAAAAAAAAAACGATAAGCAATCCGGGGACGAAATACAAAACGCCGTGAACCAAAAACAGAATAGAGTTCACTTGTCCATTCCGATCACCAGGTCCGGTATCAACAACACACAATCCTGCGCACGTGGCTGCGCGCGTCACTGCGAGCGCTAACACTTACGTGCACATCCGCACATACACATACGCACTCATATACCCTCACACAAGCTCCTTCCTTCTCTCTCTCTCTCTCTCTCTCTCCTCTCTCTCCTCTCTCTCTCTCTCTCTCTCTCTCATTACATGAAAATGCTTAATTGTAATCATATCGGTGAACATGTTTTACACCAGTGACATTTGAATTCTTTTTGTTAATACCAAATCAGACAAAGGAAACAAAGGAAGTATCCGATTCGTTTGACAGGTTTCATGGTAACTACTACATGGTAATTCTCATATGGTTACTCTTACATGGTAATTCTCTCACGTTTAATATTTGACAGTTCACCATTCTTCCTCCTTCATTCTCTCGCCCTCCCCCTTCCCGCTCCCGCTCCAGAGATAGAGAGACAGACAGAGAGACAGTGAGAGAGACAGAGACAAAGAGACAGAGAGAAAGAGAGAATTATATCAGCGTGATTGTAAGGGTTCCATTTCAAAACGAATATTAACGTTCGACCTGTCAATGTGACAGTGCTTACTAACCCGGTCCCTTTCGGCGAGAGAAAGGGACTTAACTGTGTTGATCCCTTCAACGTCGAGTCACGTTGTCATGAAAATCCGATAGCGCAACAGCTTCTGGGGGGTTTTCTTTTCTTTTCTTGTTGTTGTTGTGGTTGTTGTTGTTGTTGCTAAACGCAATGCCAAATGAGTTTGATGTGACAACGGAAGATCACGGGCTCAGTCTAAGCGGTTTCATCCGAGCTGCGTCGTTTTACGTGCATTTAATTATGAAAAAAAAAAGCAACCTGAAAATGTTCGTTAGATTAATGGTATTGCAGAGAGGTTTTTTTTTGTTGTTGTTGGTTTTTTTGGTTGGTTTGTTTTTGGGTTGTTGCTGTTTGTTTGTTTGTTTTTTTGTTTTTTTGTTGTTTTTTTTGTTTTGTTTTTTTGGGGGGAGGTGTCATTGTAACATTCCCAGTCGCGTACTGTTCCTTATGTAAACACTATACCGTTTCATATGTAAACACTGTACTGTTGCATATGTAAGCACTGTACTGTTGCATGTGTAAGCACTGTACTGTTGCATGTGTAAACACTGTACTATTGCATATGTAAACACTGTACTGTTGCATATGTAAGCACTGTACTGTTGCATGTGTAAGCACTGTACTGTTGCTGTTTTAAACACTGTACTATTGCATATGTAAACACTGTACTGTTGTATATGTAAACATTGTACTGTTGCATATGTAAACACTGTAATGTTGCATATGTAAACACTGTAATGCTGCATATGTAAACACTGTACTGTTGCATATGTAAACATTGTACTATTGCATATGTAAACATTGTACTATTGCATATGTAAACACTGTACTGTTGCATATGTAAGCACTGTGCTGTTGCATATGTAAACATTGTACTGTTTCATATGTAAACATTGTACTGTTGCATATCTAAACATTGTACTGTTGCATATGTAAACACTGGACTCTTGTCTCTACCTTTATTAAGGTCTGTGTTTACACGCCTCCAGGGAGTTCACCTCATGGGGCTGAAATGTTTACCTGACGCATCTCTCGTTCTTCGTCTTGGGAGGTCTGAAATCAGGTCTGTCATCAGGGACTGGACTGAATGAAGATCGCTTGTACTCGGTTTGACCTGAGAGAACCCTGACCATGACGCGCGCAGGATTCTCTGCCTCTGCCGACTCGCCAAAGACCCGTCCCAAGTCATGTGTGTGTGTGTGTGTGTGTGTGTGTGTGTGTGTGTGTGTGTGTGTGTGTGTGTGTGCGCGCGCGTGCGTGCGTGCGTGCGTGCGTGCGTGCGTGTGTGTGTGTGTGTGTGTGTGTGTGTGTGTGTGTGGTGTGTGTGTGTGTGTGTGTATGTGCGTGATTCTGTGTGCGTGATTCTGTGTGTGTGTGTGTGTGTGTGTGTGTGTGTGTGTGTGTGTGTGTGTGTGTGTGTGTGTGTGATTCTCTGTGTGTGATTCTGTGTGTGTGTGTGTGTGTGTGTGTGTGTGTGTGTGTGTGTGTGTGTGTGTGTGTGTGTGTTTTCCGTTGGGATGGGGTGGGAGTAGGGAGTGAGAGAGAGGTAGTGCAATACCTATGTATGCAGACTGAAAGGTCAGTGACCTCCGTGATTCTGTCCACAGACATCCTAGCATTAATTCAGAAGGATAGCAAGGACTGGTTATAGCTGCTCACCTCGGCCTGGGGTGGTTGTGGAAGAATGAAATATAAATGCAATAGGCTAAATGGCCGGAGGCTGTTTACAACTAAATAGATAAATAAATCTAATAAGCAAGTAAATAAATTGGGCATGCCAATGCTTACAGGGGGAAAACAAACAAACAAACAGATAAATCAATCAATAGATAGATAATTAAATAGATTTTGATAAACAATGAACGCGTGGTGCACGCCAAAGCGTGCAGGGGAAAGCACTAGAGGCAGTCTTAGAGTTTCCTGTATTCAACCCCTCCGCAGGATAACTTCCCTTAGAGAAATGACGTTTCGGCCAAACATTACATTGTGATTAATTAATTGAAACACACGTGTGTTGATCTACTGTTTGCAGAACATGTAAGATGCTTTCTAACATTCCGTCATTACATTAATTACTTGGCAAAGATTAAACGAAAAGAAAAAAAAAAAGGGGGGGGGGGAGGTTGAAGGGGGGGAGGGGGAGAAAATGTTATACTCTTTGACTGAAACAAAATTCGAGTAAGTTCAACATGTGACATAGGCAAATGATATCTTTTTTAGAACTTTGTTTTGAGAGTATTAATTCTTATTGAGTGTGTGTGTGTGTGTGTGTGTGTGTGTGTGTGTGTGTGTGTGTGTGTGTGTGTGTGTGTGTGTGTGTTCGAGCATACGTGCGCGTGTGAGAGTGTGTGCGTGCGTGCGCGCGAGCGTGTGTGAGTGTGTGTGTGTGTGTGTGTGTGTGTGTGTGCGCGCGCGCGCAATTCACAACGGGGATGAGGTAGGCCTACATACTGGGCCATATTCTGTGTCCGCCGCAGAAGCGATCGGAAATTCTTTTGACAGCGAGAACGAATACCGCCCATGATTCACCATCATGTTGATTCATCCACTGAAATTTCCAGCTGACATTATGAACAAGTGTGTTCTTTCTTCAATGATGCAAAATCAGAACTTGTCATGGTAAACTGCAAGTTGTTGATGACGTATCACGGTAGAAATCCCACACTAAGACACACTGTGGCCATGTGTGTCTGAGCTACGTCACATTCCTTGCTATCCAAATGGATGGGTGTTGATGGCTCATTTAGGCAAAACTTCCACCATCAAGAGTTGAATTGAAAATTATCCTCCGTCGCTTTGTTTCTGTCATTAATTCCACCGACAGCAGCGGAACTCTTCTGTCAGTCTCCTGTTTTCAAATGATTTGATTTTAGAGTTCATGTGCACGGGGATGAATGATCACAAACATTGAATGACTCAAAGAATTTGTTTCTCGTCTGTCGTGGTGACCAACTTTTTTTCTTCTTTTTTTTTAAACACAGCAGTAATTGTTCATGGCTAACGGGAAAGAAGGTGGATAAAAAAAATCAGATATATTGGCTGTATAAAACCTGATGATAATAATAATAATAAATAATAATATTAATAATAATAATAATAAATAATAATAATAATGAACAATTTTATGTGCACACTTCTCTGTCGAACTGCTTTCCAATCCAGTTAATTAAATGGAATACGTGAAACATTTTTTTTTTTTAAACTAGAGAAGAACCCGGATGAACACAGACGTCCGCCGCACAGATTTGTTTCCCCTGCTGGAGGGGAGGTGGGGGAGGGGGCGAGAGGGGGTAATAGTGCATAAGGACCAGGGAACTGGGGGAAGGACTAAAGGAGTAACTTCTCGTGTACTCTGCGTGTGTGTGTGTGTGTGTGTGTGTGTGTGTGTGTGTGTGTGTGTGTGTGCGTGCGTGCGTGTGTGTGTGTGTGTGCGCGCGCGCGTGTGTGTGTGTGTGTGCGCGCGTGTGTATGTGTGTGCGTGCGTGCGTGCGTGCGTGCGTGCGTGCGTGCGTGTGTGTGTGTGTGTGTGTGTGGTGTACTAAAAACATCGACGTTTACATTCCATGAAGCCGCTTCACATACAGTCATCGATTTAGTCAACAGTAACTCCAAAGTGTTCATTTTCAGGGGGCAGTTTGTGTTGATCCTACAATCCTGATCCTGGATCCTTTTATTGGTCCGACGAATCCTCAGAACTAGTCGAACAAAACTGGCAGGTAAAATGCCGTCTGTCTTTCAAGTTAAGTTAAAATCGGTTCAGTGTTTCTCTTCTTAAATTTATCTCGCAGACAGACAAACCGACATATTCGAGTAGAAACGTGTCCTTCTCGGCGTTGCTGACTGAGATTATATCCGGTATGACCACGGGGGGGCCGATAGCTCAGTTGGTAGAGCGCCGGACTCGTGATCCTGGGGTTGCGGGTTCGAATTTCGGTATAGGGGGATTTTTCCCTCGGAGTTAACATTGGTTCTGACTCCATCCCCCTATAGTCGTTCGGATGGGACTATAAACCGAGGTCTAGTCTGTGTCACATGCACTAAAGACCATACACGGACTCTAAAGATCCCGATGCTCATGTCCTAAGATGGGTGAGTACCGGCTACACGAAAATACACAATGCATGCAACCTGTGTGCCAGAATAGTCTACTTGAAGACTGTGGGCACGGGGCAGGTTAAACATCCCCATCTGGAAGAAGAAGAAGAACTCGGATTCCTGGGATATGGAGAGAAAAGTAAATTCGTTTGAAATGCCCCGTGAGGTCAGGGGAACTAATCACCATTTAGTGGAGGTGTTACAAACGAGAGTTTGTTCCCCTAGATCATTTGAAGGTTTGACCAGAAGAGAAACGAATACATTTTTAAAGGAGAATATTCGAAGACAGAAAAAAAAAAAAGAATAAAAGATAAGCACAGAAAAAAAAAAAGGAAAAAGAGACGGGGAGACGGGGGGGGGGGGGGGGGGGGGGGGGGCTAGTGATTCGCTATTTTTTACAACCTGACATAAAACTAATTCTTAATTAGAAGTGCGATCATTTTGAAATTCCGCAGAGAGCTGTCCTTGTTGCTAGACACATAAAGTCCATGGGTTTTAGTTTGTTTTTTGTTTTTGTTTTGTTCGGTGGGGCAAGGTGGAGAGAATGATGGCCTCTTCTATTCAGCCACAGACCGAAATGGACCAACACTTTCAGTAAGTGTATCCTGGAGATAAAATATTTCACCATGTTCTTGTCGTAGTGTTTGTGATGTACTGTGGTCAGTGGTTAATGTTTCTGCCTGCGGACCCGGCAGTAGTGAGTTCGAACCTCGTGGTGTCCGAATTTTATGGCTTAAACCTTTCTCTGTGTCTGTTCAGCGATAAACCGTCAGCTGGTTCAGCTCAAAGACGGTTAAGAGACTGGAAGGAGAGGATCGCGACACTCCCCCCCCCCCCCCTTTCCATCATGCCGTGTCCGGGACAGTGTGAACCTCTGCTAGTTCACCGCCCCCATAGCCGTTTGGTTGTGGAACTTGAACTATGACCTTAACCATCATGAATCGGATGCTACTCGACAGGATTGTGACTGAACAAAAAGTTAAAGAATGGTTACTGACGGCGGCACCCAGTGATTTGACCTGTTGACTTGAATTTGAAGAGGGTGTGACCTGACCTGGTGACATAACCTGGTGACCTGACCTGGTTGCCTGCCCTAGTGACCTGGCCTGGTGACCTGCCCTAGTGACCTGGCCTGGTCACCTGGCCTGGTCACCTGGCCTGGTCACCTGACCTATGACCTGACCTGGTGACCTGACCTGGTGGCCAACTTTCAATAGTATATGAGAGGGAAGGGTGTGATGGGAAGGAGGGAGTTTTGGGTATTGATCAGAGCCGTTTCCCTTGCGTGTGGCTCGGATTGATGTTGGTGACAACGATGTTTGACATTAAAGATGGTCTGCAAGGATGGACTGTTGTGGAAAGACGATCAGTTTTCATGATAGATGGATTCAAGGTGGCAACATCCATGACCTGCATGATGGCAGGTGCTACACAGTGATTTGGTGTTATGGGTAATGGCAAGCCGGCCATCATCAACGAAAGGGAGTGACCTTTGTAGAGAGTTCACCAAGGCCTGCAGTCTTGGGATGGACAGAAATGACGCTGGATGATTCAGGACGATATCATGAACGAGACAGACAAAAGAGTGACCTAGTGATTATTCACCAAGGGCCGTCATCATCTGGACATATACGCGTTAGAAGTATCATACAGAATTTGTTTGGGAAAACAAGCAAGTACCGTCAGTTTTTTGTTGTTGTTGTTGTTGTTGTTGTTGTTGTTTTATGTTTACAAACCCCATGACGTTTCTCAATTTGTGCTGCTCAAGACTGGAGCCCTGTGTCTGACAAAGTTAGCCCCAACTCTTCCCCATCCTGCCCACGCGCTGGTGTGTGAAGAACTGGGCTTCGGGGGGGGGGGGGGGGGGGGGGGAGTAGCCGCGCTCATGTCATGGACAGTCTGCAGACTGCATCTGTGTTGAATAAAGACGGGTCCGGCATAGGAACGTTTGGTGGTGTACATCCCAGGAAAAACAAACAAACAAACAAACAAACTTCCTCACCATCACCCCGTGTTCTTCGTTATGAACCCGGATCATAGTGATGGCCACGATCATGTTGAGTAGATGTGTGGTTTCCCTGAAATGGACCACGGAATATTTTGACAGTTTTGGATGCCCAACATGCTTTCACCCGGACATGGAATGATTCATGTCTAGAAATAAACTTACCACTACCAGCCACAGTGGATGCCAGGCAGGACCATCTCTACCCTGTGGACTCTATATACTCTTGTTCATCTTACAGAAGAGCAGAGGAGTCCGTCTGTACTGGATGGTGTCCGTGTCACCCCATCACCTGGGCAGGAACGATCAGTGAGTGATCTGTCGAGTCGGATGACCCACACAGTGTGAAAACAATGTCACAAAATACACCAAGTCTTGAGCTGTTAAAAGCTCATCCTAGTCCACCATGGATGCGTGTCTGGAAGACGTGAACAAGATTCTCACGGATCTGAGAAAACTTACAGGGATTCATGGTGGAGTTCAGCCGGTTTGGTACAGAACTATGACCCTTGCATCAAAAGCACATTCACATTATTCGAAACTCTGAAAAGGTGCACCACCTGTCTCGTTCAGAATCTAGAAGAAACCCTTTGTCTGCCATCGACGGAAATCGCTGACATACTTGGGGCATCGTACCGGATATTTCTCCGTAGGTAACAGGTCAGAGTTAGGGGTTACGGCAAAGGTCAAGTAATAACAACCCAAAGTTTGAACAGAGGACAATCGCCTTGGCTCTGTGGAAAAATGTGAAAAAGTTGATTTTATCCTGGAATTTGGGGTCAGTAAATTAGTTCAATGTCATACGTCAGAGCATGAAGAAGGCCGCCCGGTGGTCCTGAAGACAGCCTTTAGTTTGGGGAAAGGAGGCAACATATACCGACGCCCATCGTTGGTCGACCAACAACCAAAATTGAACCAACGTTCAAGAGAAACAAGACGAGCTCGGAGAGAGAGAGAAACACGACGACCCCACATAAAACTCACCCACTACTGCCGGCGACAGCAGTTGCCACAAATGATGCAGACCTACGTCGACAGTACTTTTGTCCTTAAGGGCCTCAGGACGATAGGACGTAAAACTCACCCCTATCCTAACCTAACCAAAGATCTGCCTCAGAGTCAGGTATGGTATGGGTCAAAAGCTGGACTGTGCGATGAATCTGTATTGGAACTGGATGATTGTCTGAGAAAAGCTTGGTGCAGCTATGATTGCAATAGTCAATAATACCTAGCGTTTGGGGCCTAAGCTGCAACCGTGGACTGGGACCAAAATCCCTTAACGGGCTGACAATGGAAACGGAGGCCTGCTGAACCTGCGGCTTCCAAAATCAGTACGTCACAGCTATGAACACAGGCCAGAGGGGACGATGACCTCGAAAATTGATTGGCTCTCACTCAGCCAATCCATGCTGTTCTAAACCGTTTAGAACCGGTTTCATTGCCACAACGTCACATGTAATAGTGTCTGTTCCGTGTTCTTTCATACCGACTTTGAACATCTTTTTACTGGAATCTCTCCGTTTGTTAAAAGCGGATTAACGTGCCAGACAAATCTATGTGTGTGTGTGTGTGTGTGTGTGTGTGTGTGTGTGTGTGTGTGTCTCTCTCTCTCTCTCTCTCTCTCTCTCTCTCTCTCTCTTCTCTCTCTCTCTCTCTCTCGTGGACTCACAGTGGACAAGAGGCCATATGAACAAAGAGGGTATTCATCATACATGCAGCATGCATGTTCCATGCTGATCGGGCGCCCGAGTGATGCATCTCAAAGAACGCTCACTTGCTGATACATCATTGGGGCAAGTACCCTTTAATTTCTTCTCCGGATCAGATAGCAAGCAAAATGAGCCGTGGAAAATGGACAAAACATCAAAATACTTTATTGAAGTTCAACACAATATTCTTGAGATGTGCGACTTTCTTTGTGAATTAAGCATGACATGTGTGTTTTGTTCCCAGCCGTAAAACTGTTCTTTATACACAAACAAAAACATGAACGCCGATTCTGATAATGGATAGATTTGACAGTAACCCTTTAGTTGCAAAGTGAGGCCACTGCAGGTGGAAATCTAAACGAATTTGAAAGATTATTGCTGAAGCTTCGCCTTAAAAAACGTTGACAAACAAATCACAAGGATCTTGTGATTCGTTTATCAACCTCTTTGGGCGGAGCTTTGGCAATAATTTTTCAATTTGTTTAGTAAACCTTTACTTATACACAAATGCATCAACACGATTCTTGTAATGTAGAGATTATATTTGTTTAAATATAACACGAAGTGTATCTCGCGTACACACACTAGAGATTATATTTTTAAATATAACACGAAGTGTATCTCGCGTACACACACACACACACACACACATCGGATGCATGCCTGCACACGCGTGCTCACAAGAAAAATAAAAGTCCACACTCAGGCTGGTTCATTCTTGAGCGAGACTGAGTGCAGCTCAATGCCTCCGGAGTCGAAAAAATTCAATATGGGTCGCAGATCTTATAACACTTTATTAAAGCCAAACACTGCCGTTGTTTCCACACCATGTTAATGTTAATGCACCCCCGACAGGCAACACCGTGTCTTCAGACTCACTGTGGACAAGGAAGAGTTTTGGGTCCAGTGATTCCTCTTTCTCTTGGAAGGAAGGAACAAAAACATCTAATAACCAATGCCCCCCCCCCCCCCCCCCCCCCCCCCCCCCCCCCCCCCCCCCCCAGCTTTGCTCCTCAGTGGAACAGCCCAAACGTGTTTACTGAAAAGATCAATACGAGTCAACACAGAGACAAAATCTTCGCTGGCTTTCTTCAACATTTCACATCAGTCATGTCTGCTCAGTGTCACTGGTGATCTGTTGAGGAGTCGCCGAGGAAAAGTGTTTCGTGTACTGCAAAGCGTGGGCGACTTGATAAGATACCCAGTGTCTTACGAAGGATCGTTTCATTTGTGTGTGTGTGTGTGTGTGTGTGTGTGTGTGTGTTGCGGGGGGGGGGGGGGGGGGGGGGGGGGGGAGAGAGAGAGTAGAAGTTTTCCACGCGAAGTGAAAGTTGTAACAAAACGGAGCCACGACGATGTGTGTGTGTGTGTGTGTGTGTGTGTGTTAGCCAGGAAAGTGATCAACCAGCTTGTCGAGATTTCCTCATCAAATGTGTCTGTAAATCAGTATCTTTAGTACCCGTATTTTTGTTTGTTGTGGAACCGTTGGCAATATGTAGCCATGACTGCGATGCCTTTGATGTAGTAGTAGCAGTAGTAGGGACGGCGTTTGATTACGCCTAGACCGCGAGGTCTAATATTTGTCCCTCATGGTTTGGTTCTGGTTATTTTTTATCTAGATTGGTCGTACCGAATGGGGTTTCTACTCGTCATAGCCATAAAATAGATCTTCTAGCTGGGGCAGTTTGTCGATCAGGTAATGTAGTTTCCCTCTCACTTGAGGAAATTATCTCTTTGTTCGAAGATCCCTTGAGAGTTATAGTATTTGCATGGGTGTTGTTCATATTTAGTTACGTATTTCTTCATTTTTTTTAATTTAAAAAAAGGGGGTGACGTTGGCGGCTTTGTTTTGACCATGCGAAGCTTACTTTTGTGACAAAATGAACCGGTTTATGGATTTATGGTTACTGAATTGTGCAGTTTCAATTGTTTTTTTGTTTCGTTTTGTTTTTTTAATTCTCGGATATGCATTCTCCTAGAGTGCTGTCCCCCCACCCTGTCGACCACGCAACGTACGTAGAACGTCGACGAGTTGCAAAGGGGAAACATCCCTTTAAAACCCACCAAAGTTGCAAAGGACACTGGAGTTGTTTCCCATGTTTTAAGGGACGTGTTGCATACATGTAAAATGCGGGGTTACGATGCTAATTATGATAAATGGCATTTACGACAAGACGATCGGAAGAGAGAAACTTTAGCCTATTTGGAACAATCAAACTGACCGGTTTTTTTTCTTCTTTTAACTGTTAAAACACAGTGCCCACATGGCAGAGATGGCTGCAATTTTGAAGTATGAAATTTGTCTTTGGCATCCCTTTGTTGAAATTGACTACATTATAAATTTACAATATAAAAAAGCATAATTCCTCAGTGGTTCATGCAGTTACTGGCAGACTGTGCAATCTTCGTTGTGGCGACTCTGCAAGACACCTGATGTGTAAGGGAAAGCCTGGCAGTGAATTTGAAACTGGATGAGTGGCAACCCTTTGTTCTCTTCCTCCTTCACGTTGTGGCGACTCTGCAAGACACCTGATGTGTAAGGGAAAGCCTGGCAGTGAATTTGAAACTGGATGAGTGGCAACCCTTTGTTCTCTTCCTCCTTCACGTTGTGGCGACTCTGCAAGACACCTGATGTGTAAGGGAAAGCCTGGCAGTGAATTTGAAACTGGATGAGTGGCAACCCTTTGTTCTCTTCCTCCTTCACGTTGTGGCGACTCTGCAAGACACCTGATGTGTAAGGGAAAGCCTGGCAGTGAATTTGAAACTGGATGAGTGGCAACCCTTTGTTCTCAGATTATTGGTTGAATGCATTGTTTTCTGTCTTGGTGAGCTTTTTATTGACATTGTTATCATTGGGCAGTACCTATGTGCTGAACTGCATGCACCACACACACACACACATGCACACACACACACACACAAACACAGGCATGCATGCACTTAATCCCGCACACCAGACACACAAAAACGACGTTTCATTGGTAAAGGGCTTTATTGAATCAAGTTCACCATGGAATAGTGTCCGTCAAGGCCTCCGGATGTGTATATACATGATTGGTGCATTGCTCACCAGTGTCAGACACAGATGCACAATAGGTATGATGTACCCATTCCTGTCCACATCATCACACCAGACAGACACAAGGGGGAGGGGGAAGGGGGGGCGGGGGACCAGACCATGAGCAGTGAGGGCAAGTATCACATCCATGGAGAGAACACCATCAGTGCTTCTGAGCCAAACACCTCTTCCACATCACTCGTCTCGCTCATCATAGCATTCATGGGAATGGAATCGCACATGATTATAAACTGAATACACACATACACACACACAGAGTTGTGACACACACATGTGCATGCAAACACACACACACATATGCACACACACTGTACCATACTCATAATTCCCATGTCCCCTGTTCATTTTCTCACTCTCAGCACACAGTGAAGATCAGCCTTATCAAATGATGGTGGTCACAGCAATTGTCCATGTTCTGAGTAGTACTGTTCACACAACAATCTTCTGTGTCCCATATTGTCTTTGCTAGAACTTATTTCCACAAAAAAAAATCAACAACTGCATTTCAGTTATAATATACTGGCCATAACAGACAAGAGAAAGGATGTCAAAGGAGCTTTCATGCAACTCTTCCATCATTAGCTTGTAACCATTTTTTTCCCCCTCACTTAATGTACATTCACAAGCACATTTGTAACCCGAAGTTCACGTCATTAAGTAGGCCAGTATACCACTGACTTTCTTTGATGATTAAAATTTATGGATAAAGAATGACTGATGTTATTTCTCAAATTCATAGTGAAAAAAATTAATGTATAAATGTTAGAACTGCTAATGAATGAGAGAGAGAAAAAAATGATGGGTTAATGTATCAAAAGTACAAGAAATGGAATCACATGGGTAAATTTGTGTTTACAAAAATTCCACATGTCCGTGAAGGCTGTCAGCTCTGACTGTGTGCCATAAAAGACATAGCAAAAAAAGAGATGATGTGAATCTTCAACTCTCTGGGTGGACATCCGCCGGCCCCAAGTGGTATGTCACAGAAAGCACATCATACACATTGCAGGGGGTGGGGGGGAAATGACTGTTAACAGTCAACACATAATGACTGTTAACAGTCAACACAATCACAGCAGAAACAACGATCACGATCAACATTACTTTAGAATTCCAGTCACTCACATTATATCCCAATCTAATCACAAAATTAGCACTATTCCCACCAAATGTCTTTTCTTCTCATTCTTTCTGTCAAACTATTTCATTGCCTTCTTTATGTTCCATCTGTCTTTCTTTCTTCACAAACTAAAAATTGCTATGCCTTTTGCTTTTTATCCCCCCCCCCCTCCACTTCCCCCTTTGATTTAAAAAGAAAGGTCTACATAACTATCGTTCTATGTTATATCAGTCATATAAATTGAATCCCTTGTTCAACCTACCTCACTTGCTATTCATTTCTCTTCCTCCCCATTTGATTTTTTTTTTTTTACAAAAGGGTCAAAATATTTTTTGTCCAGTGTCTCTGTCAGTCAACTGAACTGAATTTCTCTTTCAACATGTGAATATTAAAAACAGACACATGCACATGTGCGTGCACACACACACACACACACACACACACACACACACACACACACACACACACAACACCAGTGCCCTTATCCATGCCATTCCAAAATTCTATGTGTATCACATAAAGCAGCAGTGACAAGTATAACAACAAGAATCATCATATTCCAAACCATCTACTTCAAAATGCAATCTGCATCAACTCTGTGCGTTTACATGATCCAAAAATCTGGCTGTAATTCATTTGAAAAGCAACACCACCAACACACACTGTGAAGCCTCTTTTTTCTTTTTTATAGTACACAAGCTAATATGTGCTTCTAGTTTGTACGTGGCTAATAGTAATAAGATTTTTTAATTTTCCAATTATTCTGCACTTCATCATTCTTCTGTATGTTAGAAAATCATAAATATTTCTGAAGTTTCAATGCACAGCCTTTCAAGTGAAGAGGTTAAACCTGCTACTTTTCATTGTATTCAGCGACATCATCGCATTTCTTTTTTTTAATGGTAGAAATATTGATCATCAGTTATACTTGGGCTAGAATCCTTTCAAACTTCTCTCTCTTTAGTTCCATATATAAATTCCTATGATTAGCACGCATCTGAAGCATAGAACATTTGATCTCACAAAGAACTGGCCTCCCTGAATTCTCATTTCATTCATCTATCAATTAAAAATGTCTCTCAGACTCTCACATTCCACGATAAATAAGACACTTAATGATCAAATCCACTTCAGCACTACAAATCTGTACTTCCCCATCATGTAAAAAGCTCTTCATTAAAAATTGGAAAAAAAAAGAAAAAAAAATTATAAAAGGTCGTTTTTTAAAAAAATACTCATGCTGCCAAAAACCAAAACAGAAAGGGTCATTTGATAGTTTGTGCTTTACAAGAAGGGAAGAGAAGAGCTGAGAAGAAATGGGCAGGGGGGAAGGTGGGGGGGCTCAGAAGAGAAGCCAGACATCACAGACAAAAGTGCATCACCAACAGAAATAGGCAATGGTCACAGGGCAATACTGCTGGACTCCTCCAACTACTACACAGCATCAACATCATTTCCCTCTCATTTCAGCGGCTCACCCACCCACCTGCCCACCCAACCCTACCTCTCACATACAGACAGGGAAGTGGTGGTGGTGGTTTATTTTCTTCTTTCCCAACATATATATATGTCATTTTTTTTATTATTCACAAATACAAAAAAGAATCACCAGGTTTCCATGCAACGCGATCTTTCTTTTCACCACGACTAGCATGGCGTTAAGAAAGACAACAATGAACCAATGAAATGACAGGTTTTCACGTCGGGCAGCATTCGTTTCACCGAAGACAGGTGATTATGACAATCTGCTCATTCTATCAGAAAGGGAGGAAAGCCAGTGAAGCAGCTCTTCTGCTGTTTTCAATATCACAAGCCACTGACAGAGCAAAAGTCCGGAAAACATTGAAAAAAAAAGAAGAACCTTCTGGTTCAACAACATGCACCCTTGGGAATGTCTACACTCTGTGTTACACACAAACGACTTGAAAACTTGGAAAAGCAGGAATTCATAGTGTTATACAAGAGTCAAAAACTGTCGATTCACCATGACAGCATGAGCAAATATGTTTCATTGATTATGCACCACAGTGACCAAACCTCAAAATTAACCACATACTTTGAATGAAATTAGAGAACTTTTGTCATGATTTTTTGAAATGTCATTTACAGATCTGAAGAAAAAAAAAACACCTAAACATACTGTTAACAGTCAAATGAGTGGTCCTGAACCACTGAATACCACAATTTGTCTGTCCGACACAGACACTTCGTCTGCCATTCCTTTCCAACCCAAGGGCAACACCTTTTTGCCTTTTCACTCGATCCTTTCCTTAATCTCTCCCTTTCTTTCATTCCTGTCTTCTTTGTCTGACTCCTGGTGGGTTTCAACCAACTACTGATCAGCTTTTTTTTTCAACAAGCGCACTGTAAACTCAGTTGTGGTATTGCAAAATCATGATATTGCAAAATAAAAAGCAAACGTCTTTAAAAAAATATATTCCCCAGCGTACAACCAGGTGTGGTGGGTGGGTGGGGGTGGGGGCAAGACAAACTGCTAGGAGAGGTAGAGGGTTGTATTTTCAATAAACTCTTATGAAAGGCTTGCTGAAAACTGAGTGATAGATCATATCCTTCAAACGAATTTCAAACATCACCACCACCACTATTTGCACCCCCCATTCTCTTCTATTTCCCCACCCTCCATCCCCCAAACAAAAACAAAAATTGCACAAAAAGTCTAGGAGTCAAGCATTTGAGTACTGATATATATTGGAGACATACTACACACTGGATGATTTGGCATCAAAAATAATTCTTGGAATGGGGAAACTGAAATGGCAAACAAGCTCACCTTCGTTTTGAATATTTTCTCTACTACTCAATCACAGAGAAAAAGATTTTGAGTGGGGAACCATTTCAGTGATCAGGAGAGGAATCTATCATCTTCTAATATTCTGCCCTAGGATGCAGGCAGAGATGGATGGAGGGATGTGGAAAAGCTGGGGAAGTGGAGGTTATGACCTGCGGTGCAGGCCTCTTTCTATTCTCCATTACTCCTCAATCGGAGATGAATGAAAATACTCCTGGAGTATATTTTTTTAAAAGCTTCTGAATTCAAGCTAAGTAAAATGGTCTCTCTACTGGAGCCAGGTGAACAGATACCTGAAAATGAGCCATGTGAATTTACATTTAGACTGGAGCAAGAACAAACGACTCATGACTTTGAGTTAAGTAAAAAGATTCTGGAACTGGAAGCAAGGTTAAAAAAAAACAAACAAACAAAAAAGCTTCCTTAATTGGACAATTTGGAACTGGATGAAAAGATTCCTGAACTGCAGCCGAGTGAAGAAACTCCTGAATTGGAGCATGAAAATACACAGGAAGAATCAACAGTGGCAAAAACTGTGAACAGACTTTGCTGAACTGCATTTCTTTGTCAAAAGTGTGTCAGCCTTTTTCTAATACTTTCAGCATGCCATTCAAAACCTTGTACGGACCCTATCATAATGTCTATGCCAAGTTAAATAATATCAATCAACTCAAAAAGCACATCTGCAAAAATAAACAGCCAGCCAATCAATCATTTCATCCATATTTCAAACATTTCTGAAAAATAATGAGACATTAATGATACAAAAAGGAGTTTGAAACTGCCGCACAAACTATGCATAACTCGTTGGGGTGGACATGATTTGACAGGTGTCCCATGACAGGGTGGGTAATACTACGATATGCAGTGAGCCAGACTTCCAATCCGCCTTAAAGGTCATTTAGTTCTCTCCCTGCAACAAAGCGTATTAACTCTGAATCACGCACTCCAACAAGAAAAACAGAACTTTTGTGCACGGCGATGTCCACCTACCAATGCTCCAGGCACTCACCGTCTTCATCAACAAACACCTCTTCATCGATGGGCGAATCCGACTTCTCAACACTCATCCCTGAATGAAGTCCAATCACACTCTGTCCTCAGCTTCATTGAGAGCATACTGGTGAACATGCCTTGGGCAAAGTTGACTCCCACAACAAAACACGGTTGTCTTTCACCAACAGCTAGGATCCAACAGACAATGGTCCAACGCCCATCACCGGCCACCACCAAGGACGCTCCCTGCCATGGCTAACCCGCAATCAGATTCTTACACACAGCCACGCGGAATGCTTTTATCCCAGAGTGCTGTTCCTTGTCACCGAGATTTCACAACTAACAACACGTGTTCCCCCGTCAGTCTTCCATCCAGCCTCGGATCTTTGTACATAGTATTGATATCATCAGGTTCCATAAGAAATTCTTTCATGCAGCACACGTAGTGAGATCACAAACATCTCTTCCCCATGCCTTGCTGGGCGGTCCTAGCTTCAGCGTGGGGAGGACGTGACAAGGAGCATTGCGTACGGTCTTTTGTTGGCAACAATAGGAGATAGATCACTGGACAGAGCCCCCTGCGAGGCAGCCACACAGGAGATGGATCACTGGACAGAGCCCCCTGCCAGGCAGCCACACATAACACCACTGTGCAAGTTCCTCCACAGTTGATGGGCTTCTGTGACACTTTGGTCTAGAATAGGGGCAAATGTTATCAACAGACTAAACACCGACTGGAGCTAGTGAAATTGCTGAAGTTGTGCCGAAGTCTCTGGAATATGATAGGAGGGTTCTTTGGCTCTTTCTTCACATCAGTCTTCTCATAGATGTTTTTTCTTTTTATTTCATCCCTGTATCTGGGATTATCATATCATTTTTCTGAATTCATTTTTGTTTTCAGTTTACATTCATCGTTGTTTCCTTCATGGCATTTTCTGAAGTATAAATGATATGGCGACTCCATGAAGCCATCTGCACGTTTCAGGTATATAGACATGAACATATATACCCTGGTACAACCATACCAGACAGTAGATTTTGATATCTCTAAGTGCAAGAAAACATCTAGGATCATGATAAATTTCACTGGCATCAATGCAAGAGCTGCCCAAAATTTTCAGTAGGTCTGATTGTTCAGTTCCCTCATTTCCATTGCCATTTTTCTTTTCTCTTTTAAACAGTTCCATTCCAACAAAGATTGTGTGTCTATGTTTTGTGAACTAAGGGCAGTTTGCCATCAGTTCACTGTACCTGACTTGAGAGAGAAAGGAGGTGTGTAGTGAGATGGGACGCAATGTCAGTCGATGATGATGGTGTTGGTGCTGTTTCGTATCACCCTCACCTTCACTTTCCTGCCCTCACTGTCGGCACTATCGGCAGCTGTGAACAGGTTGGAACTACCCACAATCACACAGTCGTCGTCGTTGTCCTCATCATCGGACCTCATGTCCAGCTTTCTTTTTGTGCCTCGTGGACTCAAGTCAGCAGGCGTGTCCAGACTGGAGGAGGCGGATGGAATGACAGCAAGGTCAGAGTCCTGAGAGTCCATCACCTCGACACTGGCGGCCAGACCCATTTCATTGATGATAAAGGAGTCGGTGCCCGTGGTGGCCAGGGGCGACACCCCAATGTCCAACGTACGCTGGTAGGGCGACATCCGCGTGGGAACAAACCCCGTGCTGACCCCAGAGCCTGAGGAGGCACAGGAGGAAGTGTTGGAGAACGTCCGATTCGGGGACTGACAGACCGGGGACTGACGGATGGGGGACTGGGTCACGGGGGACTGGGTCACACCGCCCGACGACGTGGTGGAACTGGAGTTGTTGGAGTCGGAGGAGGAACTGCGGTTGTCCACCGAGTTCTTCTTCTGCTTGCGGCGCTTGGCCAGGGGGCGGACGACACGTCCAGCAGACGCAGGCCATGCTTTGTGGCCAGGTTGAAGGCCTCCCAGGTGGCGCTAAGTTGGGAGTTGACGGTGGCGCCTTGTGTGGACAGCACGCCCGGTGTACGCAGCGGGGTGGGGGCCACGGGGGTGGCTCCCTGCAGCCATGGGTGCTTCAGCAGGTCGCTCATGGCCAGGCGTTTGGAGGGCTCCACCGTCAGCAGACCCTGGATGAGGTCCTTGGCGCTGTCAGACACCGAGTCCCACTCAGCACCCGTCAGCACAAACTCCCCTCCACGGATCTTCTTCATGATGCTGTCAGCTGACTCTTCCTTTTGGAGGTCCTGGAACGGCGCCTGACCAGACAGCATGGTGTACTGCAACCAACACAAAGCTATGTGTCACTTCCTCGTCTTCTGGAGAACTGATCAGAGGTAACTGGTAGTATAGGATTGCACAGAGACTCTGTGTGAGTGATAATGCTAGGTGGGAAATGTGTATCATTTTCTTGTTATCAGCTTTCATGTTACTCTAATAAAAACACTGCAAAACTTTTGTTGATTTTGTTTCATTTCTAAGTCCATCAAATTTTCCAGGATCTTCTCACAGCATCGTTTCAAGTCCTTTAACCTGACAGCTATGGGATTTAACCATGGTCAGTATCTCACCACAAAACGTCAGTGTCTAGTAATAGACAACAGTCAAATACAATGACACAAAAACACATCTTTCTCTTTCCATTCCTTTCCCTCCCTTCTCCTCCCTCCTTCACTCCCCTGCCCCCCCCCCCCCCCCCTTTACACCTACCCCCTTCCTTCCTCTCCACAATGGGTCCACATTCTTACCAGTATGACCCCCAGGCTCCAGAGGTCGCAGGAAGCGTCATAGCCGGAGATGCCCGACGTGCCGTGCCAGCGTCGTAGGCCCCCAGGCGACCCAGCACCTCGGGGCAGAGTAGGGCAGGGTGAAGCAGGGAGTCATCAGAGTCTGACTCTCTGGCAGCAAGGTGGCAAAGCCAAAGTCCACCACCTTGATCTCCGCCCCTTCCTTCATGCTCTCAAACAGAAGGTTCTGCAAGAGGAAGCGGAAACAGTGAGAGAGAGGGAGTCGTGGTGGTGGTAGTGGTGGTGTTATGTGTAAGTGTGTGTGTGTGTGTCCATATGTGTGTGTGTGTCCGTGTGTGTGTGTGTGTGTGGTGTGTGTGTGTGTGTGTGTGTGTGTGTGTTGTGTGTACTGTGTGCGTGTGTGTGTGTGTGTGTTGTGTGTGTGTGTGTGTGGTGGATACTTTATGTGTGTGTGTGTGTGTGTGTGTGTGTGTGTGTGTGTGTCTGTCTGTGACAATGTGTGTGTGTGTGGTGGATACTGTATGTGTGTGCATCTGTGTGCTTGTGCATGTGTAAGTGTGTATGTCCATGTGTGTGTGCATGCATGTGCATTTCTGATAGTCTCATAGAAAGATTGCTTTCAGCCGGGTTATATGGAGAAGTGGGGGGAGGGGATAATGCGTGATTGTGATGGTGGTGATTGGGAGGCAAGTCTGTGACAGAAGACATTTACAGCTGGTACATGCCTACGCAGTATTCTATGTACAGCACACAGGAAATGCTCAATTTGTTCAAGATAAAGCTCAAGTTTTCCACAGTACACATCAATGAATAGACCAGAAATGAAGCTTGCCATGTCTATTCTAGCACCGAATGCAGCTCAATAGGTCAGCTTTAAAAAGAAGGGAAATTCTGTTATACCAAGCAAGCGTGAGCAGATTCACTCTTCGCAGTTTCAAAATGAACCAAGCATCTGCCATGACAACCGACCACTGGCTATTTCCCTTCTCATCAATATATAATGATGGGGAAGGGGAAGGAGCGGGGGGGAGTGGGGGGTATCCTGAGGACCTGGGAGGAAGGTCGTCCAGTGATCAGCCCGTCAAGATGGATGATCTCCCCTTGAAGTGTTGCTCAATTCAGGTGAGCGAAGGGTTTATTCTTCCCTTCAGGCAGTCACACGATCCCTCATCATCGCCCCTAATCCCCTCCCTGACCCGCACTCCTGTCAAGTTAGTCAGCCCAGGTAAATCATTGTCCCTGGTGGCAACACATAATTCTTAGATTGTGTGTGTGTGTGCGTGTGTGTGTGTGTGTGTTTGAGTCTGTGTGTGCATGTGTGTGCGTGTGTGTGACCACTTGTGTGTGTATGCATGTCTATGTGTGTATGAGTGTGTGTAGGTGTGTATGAGAGAGATACAGAGAGAGAGACAGAGAGGTATGTGTGTGGTGTGTGTGTGTGTGTGTGTGTGTGTGTGTGTGTGGTGCATGCGTGCATGTGCGTGCGTGTGTTGACTACCACCCCCAAACATGGACTTACCTCGGGTTTAAGGTCGCGATGCACCACCCCCTTGCTGTGCATGAAGTTGACAGCACGGACCAGTTTATTCATGATGCCAATGGCCTCCGTTTCTGTGAAGAATTTCTTCTGTCTGATGCGAGACAGGAGCTCCCCACCTTCCAGAAGCTCCATCACCACATAGGTGTGAATCTGAACAACACACAGGGGGGAGGGGATGTTGAAGTTAACATAGACAAGAACCACGTACAAGACATTATCTCCTGGATCAACTTAAAAGACTCTGTCAACGCCACACACCCCTCCTCCAATCTCCCTCTTTTTCCTCCAACTTCCCTCTCATCACTCCTCCCTTTTTTTTTTTTTCGTTTTAGTAGTTGTTGTTGCTTTTAATGCATGATGAGGGTTTCAAGTTTGCTGCTATGCTCTTGCCACCGACCACGAATAAACTGCATACAAAACCCTGACTTGGTCAAACTAATGCGTTGGACTTTTCTGTGAAAACAGACATGTGTTATTGGCAAAAATGCATAATGGCACAGACTTTCTATTCCCAAAAGGTGATTGCATGCACTTTTATATCCTACATCCACACAGAGCTAGACCAGTGGTCCTTCCTACCTCATCTGTGAACACCTCAATGAGGTTGACGATGTTCTGATGGCCTTGACATCGTTGCAGATTCTGCACCTCTTGCCGACAGTTCATATTGCGGTGGCTGATAATCTTGACAGCGTAGGTGACTCCAGATCGTTTGTGCGTGCACTTTCGGCATATGGAGAAGGACCCGTCGCCTAGGGAGGGCCCTTAAGTTCAAGGTCATAGTGCTGGAAGAAAGGGGAGTCCTGCAAAGGCAAACATACAGTGATAAAGTCCATCGTCTCTAGTAAGGAAGCTGACATCTATCCTGCCCTACACACACAATCACACACACACAAAATGAGGTGATACACGGAGGAGACCTAGATGCAGCATGCATTTAGCCAACTCATACCAAAAATCACACACACATACAAAACTATGCCAACACAGGAGTTGTCGCTGGCAATTTTTTTTGAAAAATCACTTCAACAGACAAACAAAATGATGCAGGGTCAATATACAAAAACATACATACGTTTCTTATGACACAGTGACAAAATGTTCAAAAGTCAGCCCAGATTGAATCCTTTTCCTTCTCTGATGCTGTTTTATCCACTTGAGATTGTACAGCTACCAACCCAAGGCAGCCTACCTTGAAGTGGGCCGAGGAGAAGACAGACTCGTCAGCTGCAGAGACTTGTTGGGACCCAGCATACTGCTGCTGATCGTGTTCTCTGTGAAGAGGATGGAGGGGGCCACGTAGGAATAGCCCTGCACACACATACACACATCCCATCACATCAGATCCCAAGAGCCAGGACAGAGCAACAGAAAGTGAAGAAATTTAATTCATAACAGAAAAGTGGTAGACAGTCACCAGCTGGTAATACTGACGTTGGTTGTAGCAGAATCCTGTGGTACCAAAGCGATTCCCCATCCCCACCCTTTCTCCAAACATCCTACCCTGTCAACTCTGGTGGCAATTAACGCCACATTTGCCACTCTACTTAGAAACAAAATAACGTCTGTTCAGTCATTTTCTTTGAAGACACACCCTGTATTCTAAATCAAACTGACACATCTCTTGTGTTCCTCCCCTACCCTATCCCAGCCCCCTTCCCCCCACCTCTTTCCACTCTCTGAACACGGGGTCTGTCCCACCCCCGTACCTTGAAGAGTTTGTTGCCCATGTCGGGTGCAATGGCGGGGACTCCGTGGCTGGCATGTTGGTGAAGTCCTCAGAGAAGTTGCTGACGTCCATGTCATCCTTGATCTTGGGCTTGAAGGGGCAGGGATCCTTTTGTGGGCCAAGTCATCCCAGTTCAGGCCCTGGAATTTAGTCACATCTTTATAGCACTCTGTCAAACCTATGCACCTACATCTGACAGCTTTTTCTTCCCCATGGAAAATGGGTCTCTATCTGCATTGCTTGTGTCCCACAAAATGGGTCTCTATCTGCATTGCTTGTGTCCCACAAAATGGGTCTCTATCTGCATTGCTTGTGTCCCACAAAATGGTCTCTATCTGCATTGCTTGTGTCCCACAAAATCCGCCTTTCTTTCTTTCCTCTTCTTCTTTTTTAAACCTAGTTCTGCATAATTCGTCTCCATAACTCAGAATCATTTTGTGTGAAAACAACATTTCTTTCTAGGATATGCTGGTATCAATTCAATTCCATTGGACAGATGGAATGTGGCTTGTTATATTTTAGTATGGATCTGTGAGTACAACCAGATGAAATGGCAAATCCAGATTCGTTTCATCAAAATCATTACAAATTTTACAATGAACATGAACCCTGGGAAAGAACTTATATGAAGCGATATCTATCAAATGTATTTTCATGGAATACTAAAACTTCCCATTATCTGAATGTTGACGTTTTATATCTTCTATTTGTTATCACCAAAAAAAAAAAAAAAATTGGAAACAACTCTTTCAGTCTGCGCTAGGGAGAGTGCACACCTCCGCCATGGTCCAACAGATCATGGCTCTGCCCTCTGAGTCTGTTTATCTCTTAACTAATGTGTTCTCCACCAGGGAAGGAATTATGGGCGCAGACTGAAATGTTCAATCGAGCTGATGCACAGTGTATATCTGACTGCTTACAAACCAAACCACCCAACCGAAGGAAGAGAGAACAGAACCACCTACCCTGAAGAATTTATGGTCCTTGATCTGCTTCACCCCCTTCGCGCCCAGACGTTTCTGAGGATTCTTGATCATCAGCCTTCGGATGAAGTCCTTCATTCCGTGGACGGGAAGGAGGGCATTTTGGGATCGATCCTGAGGATGCGCTGGGACAACCTTCGACTGAGAGTTCTCCCCGAGTTCTCCGAAGAGAAGGGGAGGTTCCTGTCATCAGCTCAAAGGCCAAACTCCTAGCGACCACCAGTCGACCGTCTGGGGACAAACACACCAATATTCCCCGTTCAGCCTCTTGCAGAAGAATTTTAAAAATAAAAAAAAAAGGGGGGGGGGGGGGGGGTGCATGCTCACAGGCTCTGAGGAACAATGTGACAACACAGCTAGCTGAACACACAAATTCAAGCAATAGCTGCCCAAAAAAGTATGTAAGTTTTCCTGATGTCACGGTTTGGAATTCTTCAAACTACAACCAGTTTTTTTTGTTCACACTAGCTGAACACACAAATTCAAGCAAATAGCTGCCCAAAAAAGTATGTAAATTTTCCTGATGTCACGGTTTGGAATTCTTCAAACTACAACCAGTTTTTTTTGTTCACACACCAAGACACAAAACTGATTATAAAAAAAAAAAAAATCATTAAAAGAAAGCAGAGACGAAGTGAGAGCGAAAAAAAAAAAAAAAAGTCAGCATGGCAGTAAAAAAAAGAAGGGAAACAAAAGAAAGAAAGATGCACGAGAAACGCATTATGTATGTGTGAGGTATGTTTTATGTATGTATGGGCTATGTCCTAGTATTGTATGTATGGGCTACATTGTATGTATATATCAGCTGTGTCCTGTGTACACATGAGCGTATATTATGGCTATGTCTAACCTATACATAAAACAGGTCCCACATTTGTACGGGCCGTGTATTGCAAATGAAAGAGCCCTGTGTTGTGTGTAATGGGTTGTGTGCTCTGTGTGTATGTGCTGTAGCTGTTTGGGCTACGTCTTGTGTATGAGAGGTTTATGTCCTATGTCGACACAATGAAGGACACTCCACAAAGTCATGTCCGGTGCTGCCGTTGATGATTTCTGGCGCCATGTACTCGATGGTCCCACAGAAGGAGTAAGTGCGCAGGTTCTGTAAACAAAGATTCAACATGAAGAACAGCCACAACAACATGGAACAATGATTCAACTGTCATTTTTCTGACTTTTCTCCAGTTTTCATGATTTTTTTCAGCACCTGAAAAGTTACCAATACATAAAAAAAATAAATAAATCAAATAAAATCCACATCATATAAAACAAACACTCTGGTCGCAAAACAACTTCAAACAACATCTGCTGCCAAGTTTCACTGCTCGTTTTAGCATTATATTCTGCATCTGATCCCCCCCACCCCCCCCCCCCCCCCCCCCCCCCCCCCCCCCACTGTAACCGATAACTAATGTCCTGCAGCCTGTGTGCATATTCAAGATATTCCTAGAAAACTGATCCATTTTAGCCGTTTTTTTTAGCAACCTAGGAACGTGTTTGCTTGCTTGGGCCACACTTTTTCAAACAGAACTTAACAATACTCCCAGACATTTATTTAAAACAGTAATACACCAAACTAAACCTGCACACTGGGTTTTCATGCTAGCCCAATATACAGTGTATAGGACTGTCCACCATACAGTGACAGTTCCCTTGAGAAACTGACCCTGACAGTTTTGGACTGGTCTCCTGTGTTCCGATTCTAATAACGCATGGCAATAGCCTGACAGGCCTGCCGCCCATGCTGACCACACACACACTACCAAATCCTGTCTCACTTACAGTCCAGAATTCTCACCTTATCATCAAAAATAGCAAACAAAGAAAACCCTGATGAAACACAGAATGTTTCAACCAATCTCAGCCAACGACAACACACATGCAACACCTTTTTACTCCTTTGAATGTTGCACATACCACCTTAGACTGCACACACACCACCCTGACTGTCACACACCCAACCACCTTACACGTCACACACTACCACCTTACACTGTCCACACACACCACCTCTGACTGTCACACATTACCACCTCTGACTGTCACACATTACCACCTTACACGTCACACACTACCACCTCTGACGTCACACACTACCACCTACACTGTCACACACTACCACCTCTGACTGTCCCCACACTACCACCTCTGACTGTCACACATTACCACCTCTGACTGTCACACACTACCCCACACTCACCCTTTCTTTTCTTCGCATCCATCAACTTCCGTCTCCACACCTTGACATGACTTGTCATGGGCATGAACTCCTGCTGAGCCAAGTCCGTGAACGATGTGCCCGTTGGCGTCCAGCAGATGTTTTCCAGCTTGATTCCCGTAATGATGCCCAGCTCGTGCAGAGTCCCAGGGCCAGCACCACCTCTCCGATGTAGAATCCTGGCCTCGTGCTCCTGGAAGCGATCCCGCTGGTTCGGTGGGTGAACATCTCTCCCCCGTTCACAAAGTCTGTGGAAAAAAGCAACTCTTCTTCATCAGCATCATGTCACCATTCACAACGCTTGCCGACAGGAAGGAAAAGTCTTCATTGTCAGCATCTGCCTATCGTTCGCCACTGCATCCTAGTGAAGAACACTTCATCATCAACATCTCTCCACTAGTCACAACATCTGTGAGACCAAAGCATGGGCATCCTCAACACTTCCATGCTCCCCCCCTCCCCTCTCTCTCTCTCTCTCTCCCCTCACTCACACACAAATATCTTTACTGGTATAACAGAATGCATCTAAACATGACCTCTGCATGCGTATGCACACACACACACACACACACACACACACACACACACACACCAAACACACACACACACACCAAACACACCCCCACCC
>CM031605.1:18894420-18901920 GCA_018398815.1 Conus ventricosus
GTGAGGGTGGGAGGGACAGAGAACGATAGTGCGGTTCAGGGGGTGAGGGTGGGAGGGACAGAGAACGATAGTGCGGTTCAGGGGGTGAGGGTGGGAGGGACAGAGAACGATAGTGCGGTTCAGGGGGTGAGGGTGGGAGGACAGAGAACGATAGTGCGGTTTCAGGGGTGAGGGTGGAGGGACAGAGAACGATAGTGCGGTTCAGGGGGTGAGGGTGGGAGGGGCAGAGAACGATAGTGCGGTTCAGGGGTGAGGGTGGGAGGGACAGAGAACGATAGTGCGGTTCAGGGGTGAGGGTGGGAGGGACAGAGAACGATAGTGCGGTTCAGGGGGTGAGGGTGGGAGGCGAGGAGAAGAGGGCCCGCGGGGATGATGAAGCCCCCTGGTCCAGTTAAAAAAAAGTTTGAGGAAAGAGGAAGACGTGATTGTGGGACAAGGAGAAGGCCGACGGAGTCAACCGATACAAAAAAAAACAAAACAACAAAGAAGTTACAGAAGTCAACGAGGCCAAAAAACTGCCAAAGTACCGAACCCCCTCGCCCCCCTTTGTTACTGGCGACAAAAACTGACCCAGCGGCAGGCGGGTACCCGTCCACCTTCAGAATACTGACGAGGAGAGTTGTGGTTTTCTCTCTCTCTCTCTCTCTCTCTCTCTCCATCTACGTGTAATGCGCGACATGACATGATCAAGGCTGCTGGCAGCCAGCTGGAGGCTGTCCAATCAATACAGCAAAATCAACGCTGTGCTCTTTCTTTCTTTTTTGCCACAGCCCGTCGTCGACACGCCGCGGCCTTCCTCGACCTTTGACCGACTTGACACCGCTGAATCAATAACAGCTGAAGTCCTCCTCTTGACGGGAATGCCTTCTGCTGGGTTTGTTTTCTATTTTGTGGTCGTCCGTTTTCTTTCTCTCTCTCTCTCTCTCTCTCTCTCTCTCACACACACACACACACACACACACACACTTTGTACGTATGTCTGTGTGCTTGTGTATTCATTTGCATAATGTGCACGTGTACGTTGCATGTGCATGTGTACGTATACTCCTTCATGCTTGTGTGTGGATGTATATACATTTTGGATAAAGGTGATTTAAGATCGTTTATGATGTAATGTTAAGTCATTATTATTATTATTATTGTTGTCTGACAGGGCTGAACAGCTATCGGACGATACAAAGATGTCGCTCTCTCTCTCTCTTCTCTCTCTCTCTCTCTCTCTCTCTCACACACACACACACACACACACACACACACACACACACACACACACACGTACACACACAGCCCGCCTGTTGACCACTACATGCAGACTGATTAATGGTCACGGGGAAGAAAGCCAGCCGCTCCCGATAGCGTCCAGCAGGAGAAAGGTGACCACCAACTAACCATCCCTGTTAGTCACCACTACAGCAGGATCACTGACTGCTGGGCTTGAGGTGCCAAGCATGCTACAGGTACAGCTTCACGCCGCTAATCTAATCCCTCCCCCTAAAGCGCAGAGAGAGAGAGAGAGAGAGAGAGAGAGAGAGAGAGAAAGAGGGGGAGACTGAGAGAGAGAAACAACAGGCAGACAGACAGACAAAGAGACAGACAACAGAACCAAAGAGACAGACAGACAGAACAAATAGACTGACAGACAGAAGAGGCTGAAAGGAAGGAAAGGACAGAAGAGGGTTGACAGAGAATAGAAGGGTAAGGAGGAAGGAGGTATGGTGGGCAGGGGGGAGGGGAGGGTGGTGGGGGGGAGGGCAAGGGACAGACTGACAAAAGGGGTGGGGTGGTGGGACGGCGTCTGACAGTGCTAGGGTTTTTTTTGTTTTTTTTTTGGCAAGCAGCAGCAACAGCAACGTGTTGTCCGTTCCGTCGTCCCTCCCTCCAGCCAGCAGCATTAACAGGGACAGCAGCAGCAAGCAGCAGCAGCCACATGCTGCCTGTCAATCAATACTAGTCCACATCTATACCGCTTGCTGCGTCCCCCCCCCCCCCCCCCCCCATCCCCTCACTCCCCCTCCCTTTCCCAGTTATGCAATTAATGTTCGCCTGGTTCTCTTTCTCCTGAAGACGGACAGACACATCTCTCTCCTCCATACCACCTCATCCCCCCACTCCCAAACCGCCCCTTTAACAAAGGAAAAAAAAAATCCTCCCACCACACACCCGGCTCGCGTTTGTCCGGGCTGTCAGTGGAACCGACTGCTTCCCGCCCCCCACTCCTACCACCCCTAACCCTTGATTTCGTTCCTCTCTCCTCTCTCTCTCTCTTTCTCTCTCTAAACCATCCCCTCTCCATATTTGGGTTCACGTGGCCCGTCTCGTCCTCTCCCCCACGTGATGCGAGTGGCGAACTGAATTTCAGTGTGTGTGTGGTGTTGTGTGTGTGTGGTGTGGTGTGTGTGTTTGAGTTTGTTTGTATGGGTCGATGCGGCGGTGTGGGGCGTTAGCGCGAGACAAAAGAGACTGCCGATTGAGGCACAGCATTTTGAATCTAAATAAATAATAAAAACATATGAAAGAAAATCATCACACAAACACACTCCAAGCTAAACCGACCATACAAACCTCCAACGAAGGAAATACGTGAGGGACCGAGAAGGGGGGGGGGGGGGGGGGTATTTGCGTGTGTTGGGATCAACTACACACACATACTCGACGCACACACCCTAGCGCGCGCACACACACAACCACAACACACACACACACTAGGTACACACACACACACCACGACCTCATCCACACACGCACGCACCCACCCACCACCCACACTGGGACACCATGGTTGACATCACAGAAAAGTCCTAACACCCATTCGGCCATCACCAGCGACGGGTAAAAGGGTATCAGCCCCCCATACCACGCGTGGCCTGCTCGCCTCAGCCCACGCGGAAAAACCGAATGACACTGGCAAAACTGAACTAGGGCAGTCCCCCCCCCCCCCCCCCCCCCCCCCCGACACGGCCTATTCCCCGCACACTATCTGTACAAGTAGTCTTTGTGGACACTCACTACCTACCACACACACACCCTTCTCATGAATATGAAATTGTGCCCAATGTTTGCTGCCTCATCTACATAACGGAGAAGGCACCTTCACCCCCACATCCCCTGCATGTGCACGTTTGTTTAAGCTGTTTAACAATATCATACATAACGACCCGCACTTCCCAAAAGAGAAAAACAACACTGAAATCCGAAACGCAAGGAACCCCGGTAAACGTCCTGTGATTTATTCTCTCCTCATTGTTCCTCATTGGGCAAGCCAATAACTATATAACGCACCGCAATCTCTCCCCCCCCCCCCCCCCCCCCTCCACTGTTCCCACGTGCAAGTTCGCCATCATGACCGTCTAGTTCTGACCAAAGCGCCCACGGCAGACTGAACTGGTAAGTATTTCCCCCCCATTACCAGGAAGACAGAATTAGAAGTTGCCCGAAAGACGAAGACAAAGATAGGAAGGACAACCAGGGGGGGGGGGGGGGGTGTTGTTGAGGAGAGAAATGGGAGTGGTGGTTTTGGAGAACACAAGACCCAAGATACAGAGAGAGAGAGAGAGAAGAGAGAGAGAGTGAGAGAAGAGTTGTGTGTGTTGTGTGTTGTGTGTGTGTGTGTGCGTGTGAAAGAGAGAGGGGGGAGAGAGAGAGAGAGAAAGAGAGAAGAAGTAGATAGAGAGGGGGGATAAAAAAAAATTGTAGTGTTTCTGACCTGCCCACACAACACACCAGGCCCCTCGTGCAATCACCACCCTGCTCATTTAACGCCTAATAATTGTCAATGCTATAAACCACTAACATGACGAAGAACACACACACACCCGCACGCACACACTCTCTCTCTCTCTCTCTCCTCACACACACAGAGAGAGAGAGAGAGAGAGAGAGAGAGAGAGGAAGGAGAGAGAGAAGAGAAGAGACTGACAGAGCCAGGCTTTACAGCAAGAACAGACAGAAGAGACAGACAGACAGACATACAATGTACCAAGACCCTCCTCGTCGTACAATCACAAAAATTTCCCGGAACTACGGAACGCCGCCATTCAACAGACGACCGGAGGTCGAGTACAATAGAGATTTTGGGTTTATGGGGAATGAGGAGCGTGGGGAAGGTGATAAGCGAATGGGGGGGGGGGGGGGGGGGGGGGGGGTGGCGAGGGGGGAATGATGAGGAAGTAGAAAGAGAAAAACATAGGATATGGAAGAACGAAAGAACAGAACAACAGCAAAAGTGAAACCAAAGAAGACAAAAAAGTTAACAGACGGTGGACCAAGGGGAGGCAGGGGGAGGGGAGGGACAGGAAGAGGGACCACAGGAGTGAACGGGACGTGACGGTCGGCGAAAACAACAACAGCAACAACAACAACAAACACGAAACCAGGTTAAGGGGCGGGCGTGAACACGCGGTCTACGTGTGTGGGTGTAGTTAACACGGAGGCCACACATACCCGGCTACTGCGATCTTTCTCCCCTACACAGTTGAGGAAAACACATTGAGTGTGTGCGTGCGTGCGCGCGCGCGCGCGCAAGCGCGCTGTGTGTGTGTGTGTGTGTGTGTGTGTGTGTGTGTGTGTGGTGTGTGTGTGTTGTGTGTGTGTGTGCGTGTGTACATCTAAGTGCGTGCGTGTGTATAGAAGATTGATTGAATGATTGATCTTTAATACCCAGGAATGAAGATTTTAGGCCAAAGCCTAGTCTACAATCTGTCCTTGTCATGCATACATGATTTTCACACATATCATTCATACAGACAATTCTACAAACCAACATGACAATCTAATTCTACAAATATATGCAAACTGCTCATAAAAGCACTAATAGATGGGGATGTAAACAAAAGAAACTTACAAAAGCAAACAAACAACAATAACTACAGAGAGAGAGAGGTCAGAGAGAGGGGGGGAAAGAAGAGAATGTAGATAGGGGAGGAGAAAAGGGATGGTAGTCAGAGGGAAGTGGGGATAGCATTTTAACGAGTAGGTTTTATTAACGATTTATTCAAAGGAGAGAGAGAGGAGAGAAGAGAGAGAGAGAGAGAGCGGGGGGGGGGGGGGAATACGGGTGTGTGTGCAAGTGGACTCTGGGTGTGTGTTGTGTGGTGTGTGTGTGTGTGTGGTGTTGTGTGTGTGTGTGCGCGTGTGCCGCGCGCGTGCCCGAAGAAAAAAAGAAGTAGTGAGAGAGAAAAAAAAAATAGAGAGAGAGAGAAGAGAGAGAGAGAAGAGAGACTAAAGTGTACCTTTTAAACCACAACCACCACAACAACAACAAAACAGACAACACACCCACCCACAACTTATCCAAACCAGGAAAACTGGCAGTAAGGGTACAACGACTGCAGCAGCCGTTGGTTTCAGATTTTTTTTTTTTTCTCTCCCCTTTTGTTTGTAATTCCTGTTTTTTTCGAGTAAATCATACATGTAACTCTTCCCACGATAAGTGTGTCCCGAACCTAGCCGAATTCATCACACACACACACACACTCACACACACATCCAGCAAGCACAGCATTCAAAACTTCGGCGTGCCAAGTGGTCAAATCTGGGGCCGGCGCACGAAAACGCGCTTGCTTGCATACAGTACCACACGCCCCCGCGCGCACTCTCTCGGGAGTTAGCGAGTGATGAAGTGAAGGGAGATTGGGGGTGTGCGTGAAACCCTGTCTGACAACAACACTGACGCCATCAGACGTGCAGTGATAATGGCAATTTTTTTCCCAGTTCTTTTTTAATTGCTCGCGTCAAGCAGAGCCGAATCGAAACGTTACGTCGAGCCGCCAACCGATGCCCTAAAGGAGGGAGATTAGAGGAGAGTGTGAGAGAAGAGAGAGGGAGTAGGTAGTGATGAGGGGAGGAAGAGAGAGAACTTAAGTGTTCAATTCGCAACAACAAAGCAGTCGAACACTATTGCCCTCACAAAGAAGGGTTTTGTGAGAAAGGAGACGATGGGGTGTGTGTGGTGTGTGGTGTGTGTGTCTGTGTGTGTGCGTGCGCGTGTGTGTGCTGTGTGCGCGCGCGGGCGCGTGTGTGCGAGTGCGTGCGTGTGCATGTGTGCGTGGCGTGTTGTGTGCGTTCCACGAAGTCACAAATCTGACTCACCCAAATTCTCAGACTGTTCTTTTATTCTTGGATTCTGAACGATTAACAAAGCGGGTGCCAAAACCGTTGACGACCAGCGCTACGACTATGCTACACTACTTCTACTACTACTTTCACTACTAACTAACTACTATACTCTGCTAGGATAAACGTGCCTAAGACTCAAGGACATGAAGGGTTTTTTCCGGTCTTCGCTGACATGATCAACAATCAGACGATGATGGACAACAGGACGCTCACTCTTTCCCACCCAACGTTACATATCGCTGGACATTGGGAAAGTCCAGAGCGGGCCATCGATTTAGGTGAGTGTTCAGGTGAGGTTGATCGGAGGGACGTGGGAGAGGAAGTGGAGGAGGAGGAGAGATGGAGGAGGAGGGAGGAGGAGGAGGAGGAGGAAGGGAGGAGGAGGAGGAGGAGGAGGGAGAGGAGGAGGGAGGAGAGAAGGAGGAGGAGAGGAGGAGGAGAGGAAGGAGGGAGGAGTGAGAAAGGTGAGATGGGGGGTCAGCAACCAGTGAACTGAAGAAGGAAGGGGTGGGCCGAGTGGGATTCGATAAGTAAGCGATTCCTCCAGCGTCCGTGAGAGTCATTCTTACACAGGTAGGAGTGGGGCGGACGGCTGGGTAGGGGGGAGGAGGGAGGGAGGAGAGAGAGAGAGAGAGAGAGAGAGAGAGAGAGAGAGAGAGAGAGAGAGAGAGAGAGAAGTAAAACGAATGCCCGTGACTGGCGAGACGGAAGGCAGAACGAAAAGGCACTGAAAGACAGACTCCTCCGGGCAAAGACTCTGGAAGATCGGTCTCCGAGTCGGGTCGGGGGGAAGGAAGAGAGAATGTCGTCATCATCATCAGCACGGGGCAATGTGAGGGCAAGGGGGGAAATGCGAAAGAAAGGTGACACACAAGAGTCGTGGGTACAAGAGAGACACCCCCACCCCCAAGGAAAAACAAAAACAGCGCCACTTACTCAGACTCTCCTGCCACCAAGTCAGCTCGGACCCCATGAGGTGATAGAACTGTTTCATGATGCACGTGCACTCTGAGCCGACACCAGCTGACCCCTACACCACACCCACACCACACCCACCACTGTGCACACCCCGTCGACGACGAGGAAAACAAGTCTGGCCCACCACACGGCACCACCACTAGAACCACTCAGTAGTTGGCAACCACTTCCTAACAGACATCAAGGAGACAGAAAATCAAGCGGACGTATGAATCACTGTTCAACCTCTCAACCAACATCTGCAACTGTCAGCGTCCGAAGTACAAACACTGCTTAGGTCCAACAAAACAAAAATCAACTTTTTTTCACCCCTGTCTTCTCTATGTTTCTCTCTGGCGCGCGAAACTTTCTTCTTCTAGCTTTGTCTCGTTCCTTTCTGACAAACGCTGGCATTCCAGTGAGTGAACA
>CM031605.1:18906920-18912225 GCA_018398815.1 Conus ventricosus
AAAGAAGGAAGTGGAGGGGGAAAAGGGAAAAGTGGAGGAGAAGGGGAAGAAAGGGAATGAGGAGGGGGGAAAAAAAGGAAAAGCAGCGGGGGAAAAGGGAAAAAAAAAAAGGACAACCCCCCCCCCCCCCCCCCCCCCCCCCCCCAACCCCCCCCCCCCCCCCCCCCCCCCCCCCCCCCCCCCCCCCCCCCCCCCCCCCCCCCCCCAAACCCCCCCCCCCTCACCACAATTTTTTTGTTTGTCAGTTTCCTTTTAAATTAAAAAAAGTAAAAAAACCGAATTTTTCCAAAAATGGCCTCAGCCCCATGCGGTTCCTAATCCCACGTAGGTTGGGTTTGCAGACGCAAAAAAGGGGCCCCAAACCCCTTAAGCCAGCGCGACCCAAAAAGGGTGCCAGTTCCACGTACGGTGCCCCGATTTCCCCGGTTCTGGAAATGCTTTCGCGGCCAAAGGTGAGAAGCCCAAAATGTGGGTCACCCACCGGGCTAACCCACAAACGATGAGTTCGTTTCCCCAAAAAAACGCCATCGAACAGTGGTTTTCACGTAAAAAGGGGGGAAGGGGGGGGGGGGGGGGGGGGGGGGGGGGGGGGGGGGGGGGGGGGGGGGGGGGGGTGAAAGGGGAGGGAACTCGTAGAAAGAATAGGGGGTAAAAAAAAGAAAGGGTTTTAAGGGGAGGGGGAGGGGGGGGGAGGAAGAAAGGCCCGCGAGACGTGAAGTTTGGGAGAGAGAGGGAGAGAGAGGGGGTTGGGGGGGGGGGGGGGAGAGCAGACAGAAAAAAGCAGACAGAAACGGGGAAACCGATGGCCCTTTGAAAAGGAAGAAAGGGAAGGGGGAAGGAGAAAGAGATAGACCGAAACATAAGACAGAGAGAGGGACAGAGAGAAAAGGGAGACAGACGAAGTGAGGAGACAAGAGAGAGAAGAGTGCAATGCCAAAAATTTTTTTCGGGTTTTGGCCAAAAGCCCTTGAGAGAGAGACCCCCTTTTGACACTTTTGGGAAAATTTTTTTTCATTACCCAAAAGGGCCCAAAGGGCAAGGGGGGTTAAAGGGGAATAAAATCATTCCTTTCCTTACAAATCCCAACATATTACACAGTTATTCCCAATGATCAATTTAAATCAAAAAAACAAAAATAAATAAATAAAAAAAAAAATAAAAAAAAAAAATAGCACGAAACTTCGAATAACCTCTCAGACCATTTCCCCTTTTTTAAAAATTTCAATAAACAACAACAATGAAAACCACAAAAGACCCAAAAACAAAAACAGACAACAAAACAAAAAACCCCCACCACCGCCGCAACGCGCGCAAAACAAACCCCACACACCCACACACACCACACACACACCCACCAAACCAAAACCCCGAGGAAAATGGAATTTTTACGGATTGATCCAACCACTCTTTTTGGCGATGGGGTATGTTTCTAAACTATTCCCCATTCTTTTTTTCATATTTTTTTTTTTTTTCCTTTTTGTTTTTTACAATTTTTTACAAAAAGCTTTTGTCTTATTTTTATTGTTCTGTAATTAACTTTTGGGACTTTAAATTTTAAATTTTACAGTCGTCAAAAAACCCGACGATAACAAAGAAGCAAAATTCTGCCTTTTAAAAAAACATCCAAAAAATAAAAAAGGAACATTTTGCACGCACATCACTGATGCATAAAATTGAAATAAGAAGTGCTTTTTATTATAAATAGTATATTTCCCCATGAAAGGGGATGGGGGATGCTGTGGATGTTTCCCCACTCGAACCATTTTTTTTTTGCATTGAAACCTACGGTTCGTAACCGAAACTTGCGGGAACAAATTCTTTTTTCCCTTTTTTTTAATAAATTAAAAAACTTTTTTCCCAAAGGAAAAATGTTCCCAAAGGAGAAGAACCCAACCCCCCCCCCAAAATTTTCTTTGGTTTTCCCTATCCAAATTTCCAGTTCTGTTTTTAAAAAAACAAAAAGAGTCTAATTTCCCTTAAAATTCCCGCAATAAATGCTGTTTGTTTCCTACTCCCTTTAGACATCCCCACTATCCAAAGCCCCGTTCGGAAAACTTTCTTTAATTATAAAACCCCGTTTTTTTTACCCGTTTCCAAATTTGCCAAAAATCATATAAAAAGCTTGTTGCACAAAAAGTGAAGTGGGGAAAATTTTTAACCAGTACCTAAACCCATTTCAATAAGAACTTATAAAAAAGAGGGTAAACGCCCTCTCTCCGTATAAAAAAGTGTTAGATGCATGAAAATTTGGGACCTGAAGGGAAAAAGCTTTATTCCCTTTCGTGTGTACTTTTTCTCTCTGTGGAATTTTTTTTGCAACCCCCCAAATTTTTTCCCCCTTAACAAGTAAGGTTTTATCTGTGAATCGCACATTCCCCCAAAATATTCCCAACAATTAATCATTTCCCCTTCCAAAAATTTTCCCTAATTTCCCAAAACCCCTTTTCTAAACCCTTTTTTCCCCTTCCAAAAATTCCCTTCCCCACTAAAATTTTTTAAAAAATACATTACCTTTTTTTTATTAATGAATTGGCTACTTGGGAAATTTTTTTAAATTTTCCCTAAAACCATTTTTTCGTGAGAAGAGAGAGAGAGAGAGGGGGAAAAAGAGAGAGAGAGAGAAGACGAGAGAGAAGAGAGAGAGAGAGAGTCGTCATTACTCGGGGATAATATTCCAGACAGTTCGTAGACTTTCGGCCGACAGTTGTCTACGCAGAACAGTAACAAAGAGCAACAAAATGATAAAATAATAACATTGTACGGATCGGGAAAACTGTTCAGAAAGCATGAGTGCCGGGAGGAAAAGAAATGCACCAATTTGATAACCTAATGTTGCATCGGCAAACAAGGGCTATGAGAACAAGTATCGCAGTCCATATGACATGGAGAGAGAGAGAGAGAGAGAGAGAGGAGAGAGAGAGGAGCGGCCTTCATGACGGGGTTAAGTGGACAATAAAAAGCACAGTCGCTGCTGAGTGTTGAAACGATTGCTCGACGACAGTGACCAGTCAATGAATTGGGGGAGGGGGGGGGGGGGGCAGTAAACATAGTACACTTTACTGCAATTGAAGAATGCCAAAACAAGTAAAACCTTAACAATTAACAGTAACTGATAAGTACACCCCCTCTTTATCTGTATGGTACTGACAGATGAGAGGAGAGAGAGAAGAGAAGGGGGGGGGGAGGAGAAGGGGGGGGGGGCAGAGAGAGAGAGACAGAGAGCAAAGAGAGTGGGAGAGAAACAGAGAGACAGACAGAACAGATAGACAAAGACAGATAGACATCGAGCGAGAGAGAGAGAGAGAGAGAGAGAGAGAGAAAGAGAGAGAGAGAGAGAGAGAGGAGAGAGAGAGCGGGAGAGAGAGACAGAGAGAGAGAGACAGACAGACAGACAGACACAGACAGACAGACCGACAGAGAAATTTAAGTTCTCTTGGCCACTAGTCGTCAGAAACAGATCAAGGCAGATGCACAGAAACAGATCAAGGCAGATGCACAGAAACAGATCAAGCAGATGCACAGAAAAGATCAAGGCAGATGCACAGAAAAGGAACATTACGTGTAGTGACGACGCATTCGTGCTTTCATCTGGTCGACAGGGTTAGCAATATGCTTATACTTCCATCCAATCGATTGAAACTCTTCTTTCTAACGAACTGCGTACAAACGATAGACACAGCTAGTAGTAGTATTAGTATAATAGTAGTAGTTAGGGGACAGGCTGATATACGTAGCCTAGGCCTCCCGGCCTTTCTTGAATCCCCATCCATGTATTGGTTAGTATTTTGAATTGGTTTGTTGCGTATGCGCATATTGGTTTATTAATCAAATTCAAATAACAATGTAGTGAATTTATGATCCGCATCAAGGAGATTTTTAAATGAGTTAGTAGATTGTGCAAACTTGATTTTAGTTGGTAGATTATTCCAAAGATGTGTTATTCTTTTTCCAAAAACCATTTTACGTTTATTAGTCTGACAGTGTTCAATGAAGATTTCCCCATCTGGATTCCTTATAACACTATCAGTATATATTTGAAAAAATCCTCTATTTGTACATCCACCAAATCATTAAATATTTTATAGATTTTTGATCAGATCACCGCGGATACGTCTACCTTTTAATGAGTGTAAGTTTTTAAATATCTTAGCCGTTGTTCATAATTCATATTTTTGCATTCCCGTAGTAGCTTTGTAGCCCTTCTTTGTACTTTCTCAACTGCCTTTGACTGCCTTTTGAGTAAGGGATACCATATGATATGTCCATATTCTAAATGCGGTCGTACCAGACTTTTGTACAATTTCAATAATATATCTTTATTCAAGTATGTGAAAGTTCTCTTTATTAGTCCTATCATTTGGTTTGCTTTATTGATGATTTTATTGATATGTACATCGAAAGAAAGTAGTGGGTCAAAAATAACACCGAGATCTTTTTCTTCCTCACACTCATTTATTTCATTATCTTGTCCATTTACCTTCATATAATATTTTTGATTTGGGTTGTTTTACCATAGTGCATAACACTACATTTGGATACGTTGAAATGTAAGTTCCATTCATTAGACCATTCTTGTAATGAGTATACATCCCTTTGTATTTTTGTATGATTGGGAGAATTTCCATACAGTTTCGTGTCATCAGCAAAAATCTTACAATTGCTTTGGACAGATCTGGAAGATTGTTTATGAATATAGTGAAAAGTATGGGTCCTAGGATACTGCCTTGAGGTATACCACTTAGTACATCTGATCTTTGTGAAGTGGCGTCATTTATCCTTACATTTTGTGTTCGTCCAGACAAAAAAGCCTGGATCCAATTCAATACATTTCCTGTAATCCCATAGCCTTTCAACTTCTCCAGAAGCCTACAATGCGGTACAGTGTCGAAAGCTTTTCTGAAGTCTAAGTAGACAACATCAAATGATGCTTTTTGCTCAATATATTCTGTAAAATCTCCATTGTTAAAAGTAACTGTGTCAAACAAGACCTTTTTTTTCTAAACCCGTGTTGACAATCTGAATACAAATCATTGTCCTGAAATGATTGACAATACAGTCTCTTATTATAGTTTCTCAAACTTTACACACTACACATGTCAGACTAATAGGTCTATAATTTCCAGGGTCATTTTTTTTATCCCTTTTTAAAAATAGCTGTAACTTATGCAGTTTTCCAGTCTTCTGGTAAGACTCCTTCTTCTAAAGTTTATTAAATAAGGACAAAGTAGTTTTGATATTTCTTTCATATTTCCTTTAAGACCTGGGGGGTATGCCATCAGGCTGAGCTTATTTGGTTCATCTTGAG
>CM031605.1:18913225-18943225 GCA_018398815.1 Conus ventricosus
AACTTTAAAATTAACAGTAACATAAGTAAAAAACCTTTTATCTTATGGTACTGACAGAGTGAGAGAAGAGAGAGAAGAGAAGGGGGGGGGGAGGAGAGGAGGGGGGGGGGGGAGAGAGAGAGAGACAGAGAGCAAAGAGAGTGGGAGAGAACAGAAGACAGACAGAAATAGACAAAGACAGATAGACATCGAGCGAGAGAGAGAGAGAGAGAGAGAGAGAGAGAAGAGAGAGAGAGAGAGAGAGAGCGAGAGAGAGAGCGGGAGAGAGAGACAGAGAGAGAGAGACAGACAGACGACAGACACAGACAGACAGACCGACAGAGAAATTTAAGTTCTCTTGGCCACTAGTCGTCAGAAACAGATCAAGGCAGATGCACAGAAACAGATCAAGGCAGATGCACAGAAACAGATCAAGGCAGATGCACAGAAACAGATCAAGGCAGATGCACAGAAAAGGAACATTACGTGTAGTGACGACGCATTCGTGCTTTCATCTGGTCGACAGGGTTAGCAATATGCTTATACTTCCATCCAATCGATTGAAACTCTTCTTTCTAACGAACTGCGTAAAAAACGATAGACACAGCTAGTAGTAGTATAGTATAATAGTAGTAGTTAGGGGAACAGGCTGATATACGTAGCCTAGGCCTCCCCGGCCTTTCTTGAATCCCCATCCATGTATTGGTTAGTATTTTGAATTGGTTTGTTGCGTATGCGCATATTGGTTTATTAATCAAATTCAAATAACAATGTAGTGAATTTATGATCCGCATCAAGGAGATTTTTAAATGATTAGTAGATTGTGCAAACTTGATTTTAGTTGGTAGATTATTCCAAAGATGTGTTATTCTTTTTCCAAAAACCATTTTACGTTTATTAGTCTGACATGTTCAATGAAGATTTCCCCCCATCTGGATTCCTTATAACACTATCAGTATATAATTGAAAAAATCCTCTATTTGTACATCCACCAAATCATTAAATATTTTATAGATTTCGATCAGATCACCCGCGGATACGTCTACCTTTTAATGAGTGTAATTTTTAAGTATCTTAGCCGTTGTTCATAATTCATATTTTTGCATTCCCGTAGTAGCTTTGTAGCCCTTCTTGTACTTTCTCAACTGCCTTTGACTGCCTTTTGAGTAAGGGATACCATATGATATGTCCATATTCTAAATGCGGTCGTACCAGACTTTTGTACAATTTCAATAATATATCTTTATTCAAGTATGTGAAAGTTCTCTTTATTAGTCCTATCATTTGGTTTGCTTTATTGATGATTTTATTGATATGTACATCGAAAGAAAGTAGTGGGTCAAAAATAACACCGAGATCTTTTCTTCCTCACACTCATTTATTTCATTATCTTGTCCATTTACCTTCATATAATATTTTTGATTTGGTGTTGTTTTACCATAGTGCATAACACTACATTTGGATACGTTGAAATGTAAGTTCCATTCATTAGACCATTCTTGTAATGAGTATACATCCCTTTGTATTTTTGTATGATTGGTAGAATTTCCATACAGTTTCGTGTCATCAGCAAAAATCTTACAATTGCTTTGGACAGATCTGGAAGATTGTTTATGAATATAGTGAAAAGTATGGTCCTAGGATACTGCCTTGAGGTATACCACTTAGTACATCTGATCTTTGTGAAGTGGCGTCATTTATCCTTACATTTTGTGTTCGTCCAGACAAAAAAGCCTGGATCCAATTCAATACATTTCCTGTAAATCCCATAGCCTTTCAACTTCTCCAGAAGCCTACAATGCGGTACAGTGTCGAAAGCTTTTCTGAAGTCTAAGTAGACAACATCAAATGATGCTTTTTGCTCAATATATTCTGTAAAATCTTCCATTGTTAAAAGAAAGCTGTGTCATACAAGACCTTTTTTTTCTAAACCCTGTTGACAATCTGAATACAAATCATTGTCCTGAAATGATTGACAATACAGTCTCTTATTATAGTTTCTCAAAATTTACACACTACACATGTCAGACTAATAGGTCTATAATTTCCAGCTCATTTTTTTATTCCCTTTTTAAAAATAGCTGTAACTTATGCAGTTTTCCAGTCTTCTGGTAAACTCCTTCTTCTAAAGTTTTTATTAAATAAGTGACAAAGTAGTTTTGATATTTCTTTACATATTTCCTTTAAGACCCTGGGGGGTATGCCATCAGGTCCTTGAGCCTTATTTGGGTTCAGTCCTTTGAGTAAGTTCTCCACGGCTAATGGAGTTATCACAATTCAGCAACAGCAGCTTCCCCAGATTTTGAACACTCGTCTATATTGGGTACAGAGATGTGTCCTCTCTGGTAAAGACACTGGAAAGAATGTGTTAAGGTATTAGCCTTAAGTTCATCTGTATTTGACAATGACCCATCGGTATTCTTTAGAACTTGTAAAACCTTATTCTTTTTAGTTTGTTCTTGGAAAAACCCTTTTCCGAAAGTTTTTTTAGGGTTACCCTTTGGGCTCCATTTCAAAATTTTTTTCCGTGTTTTTACGACCCTTTTTTAAATTTTTTTTAACAATTTTTAAACCGGGACAATAAATTTTTTGTAGATTGATTAGTTTTTTCTCCAAAAAATTTTGAAAAAAAAAACCCCCGAACCCCCGAAAAAGGACAGGGGAAAACCCACCCGCCAGGCTCCCCCCGGGAACCCCCACTGAGTTAAGCGCCTTTGGGGAAACCCTCCCGGGTTTTCTTAGTACAGACCCAAGGGTTTGGGCCACCTTGAATAACGGCCATTGAGTAATAAAATTCGGAAAATGTGTACTTTGAAATATCCAAATAAACTTCCAATGGATAAAATACGGATATTTTTTTTCCTTTTAATGTAAAGTCTCGGGAAATTTAATTTAAACGAGCCGCTTTTTTTTGGGTTTTTTTTAAAAAAGAAATTAAAATTGAAAATTGCCTGTTTACGGGAAGCCCAGGTAACCGAGAATGATTTTTTGCATGGGAAAAACATGGGGGGGAAAAATTTAATTTTCCCAATGAGGTACAAAAGGGAGTCAAGGAAGTTTAATTCAAAAATCAAAAGAGTTTCGATGGAAACTAATGTTGAACTGGCTCTAGAGAAAAATTTTAGTTGGGGTCTTTAAAAAGGAACTATATGACTTTAAAAAGGGAAAAATTATAAAAGTTTCCAAAAAAAAGAAAGAAAAATCATTTTCCCAGACAAAGTTACGGGAAAACCCGTTTGCTAAATTATATGAGCAAAATCTGTTGTTGCTTTGGTGTTTTTTAATTGTTTTATGAAGAACAGCCCTTGGGAAAATTATTACGGGCCCAATGTCATCACGAGCCCAAAGTAAAAGATTTAAACAAGGCAGTAAGTTTTTTGAATCTGACAGACATCGGGAGATTTTACCAAAATTTGGAAAAAAAAGATTTTTTTCCCCCTTTGGTGAAAATAAAAACCCCTTTTAAATTGCCGGCGCTTGGATTACTGTTTTGTGTCGGGGGAAAAATGCTCCCCTTTGTGTTTTTTCGTTTTAAACTAAAGGGACGGTTGCGAAATTCAGATCACAAAGCTCTAAAAACCGGAACTAAAAAAAAATGAAATTTTGAAAGGGGCCGGGAACCCTAAAGTTTTAAAACAATATTTTTTTAAAAAGAAAACAATTTTTGTTGAAAAGTTTAACGTTTTTATTAGATAAGAAATTTTCAATTTTTCCCTTCAATAAAGTTTTATTAAAAAACGAAGGGGGGATCTATGTAAAGTTTGAAATCGTAAATTTTTATTTGAAAAATGGAAAATCATTTTCCCTAAAAAAAAGAAGAAATCTTAAAATATCATCTAAAAACGCACAGCTTGGGGGAAAAAAAAAAGGGCTTATCCAGAAATTTCCCCCCTGATATGGGGGTGCAGAAACAGAATTTTAGCCCCAAAAAACAAGAAATAAAAAATTTTTTCCCGGGTTGAAGAACGAAGGAGCGAAAATTAGAGCAAGATTTTTTTAAATGGATTGAAAAAGGGGTGAGGGGGAATACAAAATTTTTTGCAATCTGGAAAAGGCAAAGAGGAAAGAAGAAAGAAATAACGAGATTAACTAAAATTCGGGGCGAGATAATTACGGGATCGGGGACAAAAATTTTTTTGCGAAAAACAATTCAAAAAAAACGGGAAACTTTATAATCAAAAAACCTGTAGAAAAAGATTTTAGGGGGGGCAATAAATACATTTATGGAAAATGAAAATTTTCCCCAAACTAGACTTGATGAAAACTGTTTAAAATGCAAAGGGAAATAGTGACAGGGGGAAGAAATGACAAGGGGCTCGAAGAAAAAGAGAAATGGATCGCCCCGGCAATAAACGGACTGACAATAAGTTTAAAAAAAAAATTTTTGGGAATAAAATATGTAAAAAAATTTAAATTTCCAGCCGTTCTGGAAGCTTTCCATGCCCGGAAAACGTCATTTTCCCTCAAACATATTTTTGAAATTTTAAACTCTGCTACAAAAGGGGAAAATTTTTTTAGTTTGGGAGATAATTAAACAACGGAGCCCAAACCCACGTTAACAAACTTTAAATTCCCAATTTTATCAATTCTTAGCTTTAAATATTTGGGAAACAGAAAAACAAAATTTTTTGGTAAATTAAGACCCGGTGGGGTTTTACATCAAAGGTAAAAAACATACCCAACCCTAAGATCGATTGGACGAAAACAATTCCTAAATAAAAACTAACAACCCCGGTTTTTTTGCTTGCTATTGATTATCAAAAGCATTTGATTCGAAATAAAAGGGGTTTTTGCTGAAAGTGTTTGACATTTTTGGTTTTGGACCAGTTTAAAAAAAAGGGGGTATCTATTTTGATAAACGGAAACATGCCCCTCTGTAAATCACGGAGGTTGGATTTCCGACCCTTTTTGGGATGTGAACTGCGGGAAAAAGACAAGGTTGCCCTTTCTAAACCATTACCCCTTTGTGCAAAGCTGCGATTACTACCCTTTAAAGATTGGGAATAGTTCGATTGCGGCTTTAAAAAATTTCCCTTTTTACCTTTTTGGAAGGGAAAAATTCCCAAGTATAAAAAAAAAACCAAATGGCAGATGACACAACATTTTTTTTCCAAAGACCGATTATATTTTAAAAAATCATTAAAATCTTGTAAACGTTTGAAAATTTTTTCGGGTTTTAAAATATTAAATGTTCAGAAAAAAAAAGGGCTCTTTTTAAGGGAAACCCCTAAAAAAAAAGGGGCCCCCAAGCTTCCATTCACAACATGAACAGAATGAAATTTTGGGGAAATTTATTTTATACCAACGAGATGGCAAAAGAACATTGATGAAAACGGGAATGAAAAATCGAAAAAAATAATAGAAATAATAAAAAATTGGAAAAAGAGAGATCCCCCTTCTATCAAGGAAAAAGTGTTTTGTTTAATCCCCAACTTTTTCTGAAAAACAATTTGTTTTGTAAGGGCCATCTATTATCTTCCAGATGCATTGCTGCGTAAAATTAATACGGGCTTAACCGATTTGTACAGAAAAAATTTCCCCGGTACAGGAAAGCATCGAGAAAGTGAAGAGGAAAGAAATGGAATAAAAAGAAGGGAGGGGGTCTAAACCCTGATCAACATGCTTCAGTTCCAAAAAGCTTCTAAACTTACAAGGGAAAGGGGAAAAATTTAATATAACCCCCCCAAGAAGTGAAAACTGGGGGATGATCCCATTGTGGCTTTTTGAGCAACTGGCAAAGGGAAGGTAATTTTTCAAGTAAACACAAGGACAAAGGATGGGCCGGGGGTTTTTTGATAAATTGAAAATGATTTCTGGAAAGACATTTTTTGAAATGTTATCTAGACAACAAAACAAATAATAAAACAAAAATTTAAAAAAAAACATTTGGGAATTTTTCCCGTCCAACAGCTTTTTCTTCAACAACTCCCTCTCATTTTAAAAACAAAAAAAAAAGTACTTACTATTCTTCCCCAAAATACAAACAGGAATTTAAAAATGAAAGATATAAACCCCTCAGAACGAACATAGACCTTTTTGGGCTCTTTTAGGAAGTACAGAATATGGTTGGGGGAAGCAAGGGTAACATTTTTTTGAATATAAAAGCCCTTATTAACTCAATTTTTCCCAAAAAGTGGTTTTAAAGGGTAAAAGAGAGGAAAACCTTGCACAAAACCGACAGGATTTGATCAAAACATTTTTAATGCAAAACCAAAGGGGGATCAGGAAAAATTTTTTCCAAAGACAACGTAACAAATTTACCAACGGGCCCCTTATTTCTGGGAAAGGAAATTTTTGGGTTAAAACCCTAGACAAACAGGGGTGGTTTTGGCTAAAGAAAAAACCCCCAAAAAAGTGCGACCCGAGTCCTTTTACTGGAAAAATGTTACATAATATTTTTCCCTAAAAAATAAAAGGGAAAAAAAAAATAAAATACGAGAAAAAAACAATGTTTTATATTGTTGATAAGGTTTGGGTTTTATTGAACCCTTTTTTTTTTTCAAATTTTCCATTGTAAAAAATTTTTTTTAAATTTATTGAGCAAAAAAATTTTTTGTAGGGCACAATTTTTAAGCTAACGTTGTCCTTTACTGACGTTTTTGGGTTTTGGTGTGAACAATTCCCTTCTTTCCCCCCGTGGGAAAAAATGTATTCATAAACCCCATTCAAATTGGGTTTGGGAAAAAGTCCCTAAGCAATTTTTTTTAAAAAACAAGTCCGCAATTCTCAATTTCAATCAATCTTTGGAAAAAAAAAATTTAAAAATAAAGGGGCTAGTTTTATATCCACTTCCCTCTTCCCCTTTTTCCGATCCCCCCCCACGGGGGCCCCCCCCCCCCCCCTTTCCCCCCCCCCCCCCCCCCCCCCCCCCCCCCCCCCGCCCCTTTTTCCCCCCCCCTCGCTGGGGCCTTTTTTTTTCTGCCTTTTTTTTTCTTTTTGGGGGCCCGTGCGGTTTTATTAGTAGCTTCTCCCTCCCTTAAAACGCTTATTTAAATCACTTTTTTGGTCATGTTTCCCAAGTTTTTAAAACATTATTTTTATTTATTAACGTATTTCCTTTTTCCCTTTCCGGGGGGGAAAGGAAAGGGAGTGGCGGAAATCGTGATCCACTGTATCTGTGCATATTCTTTCTAGAACCAGTAAATTTTCGGATAGGATTCATTTAAATTGTATGGCCCTTTTATTTTCGACGAAAGATTTCGTAGGGCCACAGATTGGTGCGCGGGGCCCCGCGCGCGCATACACGCACACAAGCACACGACAACACAAACACACACACTCACTCACACACACACACACCGCGCCCCCACGGTTTCTTTTCTCGCTGACGGTCCTTCCTCACTCCTCCTTGCAAGGGCCCCACCCCCCCCCCCCCCCCCCCCCCCCCCCTTTCCCCCAAAAATTTTTTATCATTTCCTTCCTTTTATTGCCCAAAGGGTGGCGTTTTCCCCCGGGAAATGGCAAAGGGGCGAGACTACTTTTCACTGTAGCACACAAAATTTATTGATCCTTTTGTTCCATGTTCGCTCGTTTCCCTCGGGCTTTTGATTTTATTTTAAACGTGGTGGGAAACCCTGATGTGGCCCTTTGCGGTCGGCTGGGCTATAAGCAACATTACCTTAAAAATTTCGTTTTCCTTTTGGGGCATTCCCTTTGGGTGTTTTTTCATTTTTTTTTGTTTTCCAAAGGGGGGCTTTCGGGAACAAATTTGGGGGAAAACTTGGGGAAAAACGGGAGGCGAAAGGGAAAACTTTTTTTGTATTCAGTCTATTTCCCAAACCCGGTCACAAAAGGCCCCGGGAATTTTATCGGGTTTTAAAGTGTGTTTTTTCAGGGTGTAAATTTATTTTGGGTATTTTCCCTTTGTTTTTTTCAAAAAGCAAAAATTCTTTTTTTTTTTTTTGTTTTTTTTTTCCTTTCTTTTCCCCTTTTTTCCTTTTTTTCCCCTTTGTTTCTTTTCCCCCTTCTTCTCTGTTTTTTTCCCGGGGGGTTCTTTCCTTTTTCCTTCCTTTTTTTTTTTCTGTTGTCCGATTTTTTTCCCCTTTTCCCCCTTTTTTTTCTGTTTTTCCGAGTTTCCTTTTTTTTTTTTTTTTTTGTAAAAAAACAACAAAGACCCAAAAAAGAGTGCCATCACCACAAAATTAGAACATTTAAAAAAACCCCAAAACTTTGTATCAAATGCCAAAAACAACTAAAATCAGGGAAAAGTTTTTTCCATTTTTAAAGAAACATACAGACAAAGCATGGTGTTTTAAGAGACTGGTTGGGTTTCAAAAATTAAAAAAAAAAAAGAAAAAAAATAAAATAAATCGTGGAAAAATTTATTTTGGTTTTTTTTTTCCCCTTTTTTTTTTTTTTTTGGCAGATGAAGAGGGCGTGTGAAGCACCCAAAAAAAAAGAGGGTTTATTTTTGGGCCCTTAAAGGGGAAAAAAAAAGGAAAAAAAAAAAAGGGAAATCCCCGCCTTTGGTGCTCCCTGATCCGACAACGATGCCTAAAAAAAAAAAATTTAAAAAAAAAAAATAAAAAAAAATTTAAAAAAAAAAATTTTTTTCTCTAAAATTTGTTTAAAAAAACTTAAAATTTTCCCTTTTTTTTTTTCCTAAATTTTAAGTGTTTACAAAATTTGGTTTAGTTCTCTTGTTTTGTTTTGGTTTTTTTTTGGGGAAAACGTTATCCATAAAACATTTTAGTAGTTTTTTTTTTTTTTTTCCTTAATTAAGGACCCTTTATCATTTTTTTTTATTATTTTCCCCCTTTAAAAGCTGTTTTGGGGAAAAAAAGGCGTTTGCACCCAATTTTTGTGCCCTTTTTTGCCAACGAGGGGGTGTGGATTTAAAAAATCAAAGGTTTGCCTTACTAATCAGGGGCCATTAATTTTTTGGGGGTGCATTTGGGGGTGGGGTGGGGGGTTTGGGGGGGGGGGGGAAGGGGGAAACGGGGCGGTTTTTTTTTGTTTTGTTTTGTTTTGGGGGGGGGGGAGAGCCAACGGCTAAACACTTTTTTTTTTTTTTTCGATTTTCCCGTCCCTTTCAATTTCGAACCCTTTCAATGAATTTTTTTTTCTAACCCCCCTAAAGATGGGCCCCGAGGGGGTTTTAGCGAAAGGAAACCGAGTTGACACCATCTTTTTTTTTTTGGAACCCTGTCTGTGTTTTTTGTACGTGGCGACGCTACGTGTGACTGGCCGAACCCTGTTGTTGTTTATTTGCTGCCTTTTGGCAGACACCTGTCAACAGTCGCCCGTGGCGTAGCCTTTCACTGCTATTGACAACCAGGCAGCGTCCTGCTTTAGAAGCTTGAGACGAACGATGGTGAGCCGGAGGGCCGTTAGGATAAGTGGACTTCTTCCTTTCTATAGGCTTTTGAGAGAGAGAGAGAGAGAGAGAGAGAGAGAGAGAGAGAGAGAGAGGTGTGTGTGCGCGCGCGTGTGTGTGTGTGGAGAGAGAGAGAGAGAGAGAGAGAGAGAGAGAGAGAGGAGAGAGAGAGAGAGAGGGTGGTGTGTGTGTGTGTAGAGAGAGAGAGAGAGAGAGAGAGAGAGAGAGAGAGAGAGAGAGAAAGAGAGAGAGAGAGAGTGAGAGAGAGAGAATACTGATAAAATTTTCTCTATTTGTGTGTGTGTGTGTGTGTGTGAGAGAGAGAGAGAGAGAGAGAGAGAGAGAGAGAGAGAGAGAGAGAGAATACTGATAAAATTTTCTCTTTTTTTTTGTTTTGTTTTGTTTTGGGTTTTGTTTTGTTTTTATTACATTCTTTTACATTGGATACCACTACATACGTGCAATTGTAATACTTTAGCTCTTGTTGCTTTATGTTCTTTTGTGTTCACTACCTCTTGCGTTTTTAATTCACAAATGCCATGATTGCGTTGCATCTGTATACGCTGTTTTGTTGTTGTTAATGATTGTTGTCGTTGTCGCTGCTGCTGCTGCCTTTAAAACCTGCTTTGCTTTCGTTTGCTTATCTCACTGTCGATGTCAGTTGCATCTATAAACGCTATTTTGTTGTTGTTATTCATTGTTGTTGTTGTTGTTGTTGATTTTAAACTACTTTGCTTTCATTGCTTATTTCACTGTTCATGTCAGCACTTGTTTCTAGGTGATCATTGTTGGTGTGTGGTCGGCTAGTTTGCTGTTTGTTTTGTAATATCCATGTGTTAATACATACGCTGTGTCATTTAGCGCTTGTTTCATAACAACATAGTATCGGCAATATGTTTTAAACATACGCTGTGTCATTTAGCGCTTGTTTCATAACAACATAGTATCGGCAATATGTGTTAATACATACGCGTGTCATTTAGCGCTTGTTTCATAACAACATAGTATCGGCAATATGTTTTAAACATACGCTGTGTCATTTAGCGCTTGTTTCATAACAACATAGTATCGGAAATATGTGTTAATACATACGCTGTGTCATTTAGCGCTTGTTTCATAACAACATAGTATCGGCAATATGTTTTAAACATACGCTGTGTCATTTAGCGCTTGTTTCATAACAACATAGTATCGGCAATATGTTTTAAACATACGCTGTGTCATTTAGCGCTTGTTTCATAACAACATAGTATCGGCAATATGTGTTAATACATACGCTGTGTCATTTAGCGCTTGTTTCATAACAACATAGTATCGGCAAGTTTCGAAAAATGGCTAACCAAGCCGACACGTTCACCGTTGTAAAATGAAGATTTTTTTTTTTAAATTATCATCATTTTAACAATTATTATTACTATACAATGTCTTAATGTGAACGCAATGTGATTTGTTTTCGTATTGGATATCTCTAGGCTTTGTGTGCATGACTTTTATCATTCCTTTTTTTTTTTTTTAACCGTTTGCTCTTTTTGAAATGTAAAGCACTGTTGAGCATTTCTATGGAATGTAAAGCACTGTTGAGCATTTCTATGGAATGTAAAGCACTGTTGAGCATTTCTATGGAATGTAAAGCACTGTTGAGCATTTCTATGGAATGTAAAGCACTGTTGAGCATTTCTATGGAATGTAAAGCACTGTTGAGCATTTCTATGGAATGTAAAGCACTGTTGAGCATTTCTATGGAATGTAAAGCACTGTTGAGCATTTCTATGGAATGTAAAGCACTGTTGAGCATTTCTATGGAATGTAAAGCACTGTTGAGCATTTCTATGGAATGTAAAGCACTGTTGAGCATTTCTATGGAATGTAAAGCACTGTTGAGCATTTCTATGGAATGTAAAGCACTGTTGAGCATTTCTATGGAATGTAAAGCACTGTTGAGCATTTCTATGGAATATGCGCTACAGAAATAAACATTCTTATTATTACTGTTAAGAATCACGGTCATTAACACTGTGCCTTCAGCCATCAATCTTCTTGACTGGCGTTCTCAATGAAGAAAACCAACCCTCCTGTCTGTCCGTCTGTCCGCGACAGCGCCGAGCAACGGCCGTCGACTCCGGGGGGGGGGGGGGGGGGGGGGGGGGGGGGGGGGGGGGGGGGGGGGGGGGGGGGGCATCTAAATTATGTCATTTCAACAAGTCTGCCCTGTCACGCCATTGTTCGCCCAACATGATCTCTCCCCTGAGCGGTGACACAGTGAAGGAACTCCTGGTACTACAGCTGGGAACACGTGTAGGGGTACACGTCGTGTGTAGGTAGTAACATTAAACGCGCAAATCTTTTTTTCAAGGGGTGGAAAACCCTTTTGCGTGAAGTCGGGAGACGGTATACTTGTAAACTGAGTAAACAAACAGAATGAAATCACGTTCTGGGCCATGCATAGCCCCTGGTTAAAAAGAACTCCCAAACACCAGCACTAACCACATACAGAGAGAGGCGGGAGGGAGAGAGAAAGAGAGGGAGAGAGAGAAGAGAGAGAGAGAGAGAGAGAGAGAGAGAGAGAGAGAGGGAGAGAGAGAGAGGGAGAGAGAGGGAGAGAGAGAGAAGAGAGAGAGAGAGAGAGAGAGAGAGGAGAGAAGAGAGAGAGAGACGAGGGCGGAGGTTGGAGAAGAAAAGAAGACACGATAAAGACAATGAAAGGGAGGTAAGAGAGAGAGAGAGAGAGAGAGAGAGAGAGAGAGAGAGAGAGAGAGAGAGAGAGAGATAAGATAAGATAAGATAAGATAAGATAATGTTGCTTATAGCCCAGCCGACCGCAGAGAGAGAGAGAGAGAGAGAGAGAGAGAGAGAGAGAGAGAGAGAGAGAGAGAGAGATAGACGAGGGCGGAGGTTGGAGAAGAAAAAAGACACGGTAAAGACAAGGAAAGGGAGGTAAGCGAGAGAGAGAGAGAGAGAGAGAGAGAGAGAGAGAGAGAGAGAGAGAGAGAGAGAGAGAGAGACGAGGGCGGAGGTTGGAGAAGAAAAGAAGACACGGTAAAGACAAGGAAAGGGAGGTAAGCGAGAGAGAGAGAGAGAGAGAGAGAGAGAGAGAGAGAGAGAGAGAGAGAGAGAGAGAGAGAGAGAGAGAGAGACGAGGGCGGAGGTTGGAGAAGAAAAGAAGACACGGTAAAGACAAGGAAAGGGAGGTAAGAGAGAGAGAGAGAGAGAGAGAGAGAGAGAGAGAGAGAGAAGAGAGAGAGAGAGAGAGAGAGAAGAGAGAGAGACACGAGGGCCGAGGTTGGAGAAGAAAAGAAGACACGGTAAAGACAAGGAAAGGGAGGTAAGCGAGAGAGAGAGAGAGACAAGCGGCAGAATGGCCGAGCGTCAAGCCCCCCTGCCACGTCCTCTGTGTCCACCAACAGCAGTTACTACTGAACGCTCACCTGGGAATCCGGAGCATCATTGCGCCTTCTCCTTCTTCTCCTCCTTCTCTTCTTCTTCTTCTCCTCCTGGGAGGGGAGGGGGACGGAGGACGAGACTCCTGAGTGGCACAAGGTGAGAGTGGGGGAGGGGGACGAGATTCTTGGGTGGCCAAAGGAGGAATGGCGTCCCCCTCCCCCTCACACTGTTGCCTTCTTCTTCTCCTCCTCCTCTTCCTGCTCTTCTCCTGGGGTGGGGAGGAAACGGAGGACGAGATTCCTGAGTGGCGAAAGAGGTAGGGGGAGGGGAGGGAAGGCGATATTCGTGACAGTAAAAAGAGGGAACAAAGTCGTAAATGGCAAAAGCGTCACGACAAGGAGGAGGTAGGTAATGGGGAGAAGGAGGACGAAAGTCATGAATGGCAGAGGGGGCACGAGGAGGGGAGAAGGAGGAGGGGGGTAAGGGGGAGAATGAGGACGGAAGTCCTGAAAGTCCTGAATGGCAAAGGGTCACGAAGAGGGGAGAAGGAGGAGGTGGGTAAGGGGAGAAGGAGGACGAAAATCCAGAAAGTCTAGAATGGCAAAAGGGTCACGAGGAGAGGGAGAATCAGGCGTCGGTGGAGAAGGAGGGGGCGGGTACGGGGAGAAGGAGGGCGGTCGTGACAGGGGTCCGCTGGCATGAAGACAAAAGGGTTCACTCTGGCTCTCTCGTAGATATCCATGGCGCACCGCCCACACTCCAGTCGTTGCAAAACCCGAGAATGCAATCCGACAAACGTCCACACCAGTCTTTGTGTCAACACTTGCGTACCAGGAACTTTCTGACGAGGATCGGCGGTAACAAAAGGATGACGACAAACACGCTTACAAAATGACTCAAAGCGCTCCACGGAACGATGAACGACTGAAAGCCAGGCCACCAGCTTGGCTCCGAGGTTGCCACCTCTGAAGAAGACGATTCAACGCCCTGAACCGACGGTAGAAATCACTACCAACAGCTTCAAACTTCCTCCACCACCTGCTGGAGCTGAGAGCGAACGCTAAAACCACTGCACAAGTTGAAGATCAAAACTCGCGAAGGCAAAAACAAGCCACGGTAGTTCAACGTCCAGTGTAGTAGTAGTAGTACACCTCACTGTCACGCACAGTATCAACTTGTCCACCTTGAGACACAGAGAGCAACCGCGCACTCGAGACAAATCCAGAGGAACTGACCACGAAAGACGCCGGTCTCCTACTAGCCAAAAATCCCGCGCCTCTTCCGTCCACCCCCCCCCCCCCCTCTTCTCTTTCCTGATTGGCTCTTTTTCCATGGTTAGGAACGGTTACCAAGGCACATGATCAAAGGCGATTGGACCTCAGCGCGAGCTGACACCCGTGCACCGAACGCTTACATACCCGTTCCCACATAACATGGACGGACTAGGGTATCAGCCCCTCCCCCCCCCCCCCACCTCCCCGCCTGATGGCGTCATCACCACACCCGTTGACCACACACCCGGCATCACACAAGTCGTGTCACTGCATGTGACCAACTGTCTTAAATGAGTACGTCGAAACATTCGCCTCAATAGCCCATAATCACTGCTTTCCCTCTTTTCCCAATGGGAAAAAAAACACCGTTATTCTCCTTCATGAAAACGGTGGAAATGCCTGTTTACCCTGGAAACCCCTTTTTGTCTTATACAGTAACTGTTTTCTTCAGAAAAAAACAACGGTGACAACAACCGATTTCCCTATCAACACTGTCGCATGATAACTATTCTTGTCGGGAACACAGCGAGAGTGATTGATTCCTCAATTATGACTCTTTTCCTCAAAGGATCATTTCGCTTTTCTTTGGATAAGCAATTAACAGCGGTACCCCTATTATCACTCTTTTCATTAAAGATAATAACCGTTTTCCTTGGGGGGAAAAAACTAACAATAACTAATGACCCCATAATTACTCTTTTATTGAAGAACGATGACTGGGGGTTTTTTTCTGCGTGGGGAAAAAAAAGTGAGAAAAACTGATTTCACTTTCACCACTGCTTTCTTAAAGGTTAAAAAAAGGTTTCCTTGGGAAAACATCGTGAATAACTGGTTTCTCTATGACCGTATTTCAGTAACTACGCTCCTTTAGAAAACGGTGGTAATAACTCATTTCTAGAAGGTTGTTTCTTGTTTTTTGTTTTTTGTTTGTTTGGGTTTTTTTTTGGGGGGTGGGGGTTGGGGAGGGGAGCATTTGAACACTCTATAAGCACTTTGATTGTTGCTGTTCAAAGCTTGACATTCACTGTAAAGATATATGTGGCTGCAGATTGGAAATAATTTATTTAAACCAACTGATCTTTTACTGTTGGCCTAATCATCGTTTTCTGGGAGGAGAAAAACTGTTATCCACGGAACATTCTCCTAATAACGGATTGACTGGAGTCGTGTTCAGACCACCATGTCCAGCTGTTTGTTTTGGGTCTTTTGACATGTGGCTCCTGGCTGTTTTCCTCCTCCCTCCCGCCATTGAAGTGCCACCTGTCAAGCAAGTCAGCATCCTTTTTCATTCCCAAATCCCGCTCTCAGTCCATGCGTACTGAGGAACACACCGACACAGTGCATGCTATTTACACAGCGTTATCTTCTCTTCGTTTGCCCAATCAATCCCCTTGATCTACATGGATCACTTAAAGGCCCGTTTAAGAGCCCCTAAGGATTATCCACTTAGCCAGGTCCTTTGTGCCCCCCCCCCCCCCCCCCCCAACCTGCTCTCCTCCCTGAGTTAAAGATGTCACTTGAATAATCCTGATAATCGATACCCGAGAGGCTCACAAGGCGAGTGAGATAAGCGGAGGACCCCAGATATCGAACTTCTTCAAACCAGTGAAGCCAAAGGATAACAGTGGAACACTGGAGTTGGAGGTCACAAAGGCTGAGGCAACTTTGTGGCGTCATCGCTGAGTCAAACCTATCTTTGTCAATGGCTGACAAACTCACTCGGACGATAAAGTTCATGTTTCTGTCAAAAGAAGATCTCCAAGAGCTGCGAAGTGCCTACTATCGTAGTCACACACCGTAGACCAAGGTCAACAATGTCCAACTGTACATGCAATATACTGTACATAGTGAGGTCCATTTTCCCTTTGTAAATATTCAGTTTAGAACTGTTTCAGTGGAAGTTGTTCCTAACATTTGGATGCATGTCAAAACACATGACAAGTTACTTGTAGGCCTGTTCATAACCAGCAAATGTCTTCAATACAGTTCAATGACTGCTTTCCAGAGCATCTTATTTTGAGTGAGTTTTGTTTCTTTGTGTACTTATATTAGCAATTATATATTTGCAATTATTATCAAGCTGATCTAGTTTAGTTATGCATGTCATTGTGCTTTGAGCAGATAATGTCGGTCATGCAATTTTGCCGATTTTACATTTCCAGTAATTCTACTGATTTTGGACACTAATCTACTGGTTTTTGCTACCAAATCTTCTGCAGAAGAAATTGGGGGGATGAACAGGTCTGCAATTCGTATCGTAATCAGACCCAACTGTTCACATCATAAGGCAGATAAACCTGAACCGTACTAAGGATATGGATTTAACCAGTCCGATTGATATCCCTCCTACCTTCAGATAAGGAGATAGACAGACCTGTAGACGTGTAGACTGATACAGGTGTGAAAATGTGCATACTGTATGTGTGTGTGTGTGTGTGTGTGTCTGTGTGTGTGTGTGTGTGTGTGTGTGTGTGTGTGTGTGGTGTGTGTGTACGCGCGCGCGCGCAAGTGTTTCACTCTTTACATGTTTTTTTTTTTTGGTTTTGTTTTTGTTGTTGTTGTGGGTTTGTTGTTGTTTTTTATCCACGAGTGTAAGCTGAATCGAGTTCGATTATAAAATCGTATGTTCCAAAGAGTACTCACACAAATATATAAAAATAATACAGAAATATATATACAGATACACCTATCACACTAAATTTTTATACTCATAAAGGTGTGTGTGTGTGTGTGTGTGTGTGTGTGTGTGTGTGTGTGTGTGTGTGTGTGTGTGTGTACGCGCGCGCGTGAGCGCATGTGCCAGTGAATGTATGAATATCGTCATTTCTATCATCAATTAACATTTATCGTTGTTCTCATTACTATCACTGCTTTCATCATCCCTACTACAGCCACAAAGCTGCAACGAGTATCTCCACTTCTGCTATTCAAACACGACCCTTGCTCCTCTCTGTCTCTGTCTCTGTCTCTCTTTCTCTCTCTCCCTTGGTCAACGTGTCAACGTGGTGGACTTCATCCGATCGCACAGGTGCGTGACTCAATAGGGGAGAGAGGATCGCAGTAACCATTTGTCATCATCGCCGTGCTGTAAATAGTCCTAATCTGGATAACACTAATTGCTGTCACCGATTAGCCGATCAACTATCGCTGATCACTTACACAGAAAGGACCCGCCACCACCACCAACACCCCTGTACCGCCGTTCTTCCCCCCCTGCCCCCCCCCCCCCCCCCCCCATCCCCGCACCTGCCCTCCCCCCTCTCCTGTACTGTGTCCCTTCCGCCCGCTGCGTCTTACACCCCCCCCCCTCCTCCACCCCCCACCTCCAAGCGGGTGATATCAGTGAAGTTTTATGACAGGGCGGCTTCGCTCCAGTGGAAGGGCGGTTTCCCCACGGTACATGCAACTGCTTCAACGTCCAAGTCCATCCAAAGTCGGGGGTGATCATGATGGGCCGCAATGGACGGTCGTTCTCTCTCTCTCTCCTCTCTCTCTCTCTCTCTCTCTCTCTCTCTCTCTCTCTCTCTCTCTCTCTCTCACACACACACACACACACACACACACACACACACACACACACAACCACATATACATGCGTGCGCTCGCACTCACACACACGCCCACGCGCGCGCCCACACACACACACGTACGTACGCACGCACGCATGCACACACACACAGAAACACACACACACACACACACACACCACACACAGAAACACACACACACACACACACACACACACACACACACACACACACACACACACACAGAGAAATACACACACACACACACACACAAACATACACACACACACAGATCAGCTGAAGTAGTGCGGAAAGTGGGGCTGACAATTGGCACAGTGTACAGCTGCACCAAACGTGGTGGTCACACGAAAACAGTTGAGTTTTTACGTCCTCATAGCGAAGGACATGTTTTTCATTCACGATAGTCTTTGGGTGGTCAACACCCACAACTTCTCCCTTTCTACCCTGGCTGCATTGAGAGGGAAGGAAGGGAAAAGAAGGGTGGAGAGGGACGTACGGGTCGGTGGGCTGATAGTAAAGGGAGCAGGGTGGTAGTGGAGGGAGGGGGGGGGGAGGTGGTGGTGGGGACAGTCATAAACCTGGGAACGCTCAGCTGGTGACCACCTGCACCTTGCGTCATGATCTGACAGACCGGAGCCGACTGTCTAACGGGTGGGGGTGGAGGGCTGGGGGGGGAGGGGGGAGGAAGGGGTGTTGTCTCCAGGGGGAAGGAAGAGGTGAGAAGGGAGATTGGGGTGGGGTGGAGGTCGGGGGGGGGGGGGGTGAGAGAGACGACGGGAGAGGGGGAGGAGGGGGAGGAGGAGGGATAGAGGTGAAGTATGTGTGTTTGTGTGTCTGCACACGTGTAGTCATTGTGTGTGCGTGCCTGCGTGTACGCCCGTGTGTTTGTGTGTGTGTGTGTGTGAGAGAGAGAGAGATAAGAGAGAGAAATACACTCCTCGCACACACACACACACGAAGACCCTGGCCATTGTGATGTGACGCGATGTCGACTAACACGCCCGACCATGAAATTATCATTCATGTCCACAGCCCTGCTGGTCAGTTGCCTCATGGTCGGTGGACAACGGGCGGACAGCTCTCCCTCCATGGGACTGTGCTGGAGGAGGAGTGGGGGGGGGGGGGGGGGGGGGCTGGCAGCGACGGGACAAGCCTCGGTGTGTGTGTGTGTGTGTGTGTGTGTGTGTGTGTGTGTGTGTGTGTGCAGGGGATGCTGGATGGAAGGTGCGGCACAGGAATAATGCCAGAGAAGAACGGAACAACACTGCACAATCCACACAGAACAACAAATCACAGTGACCTTATTACAACAGTTGCTGTTGTAATAAGGTCACTGTGAATACTAATTACAACAAAAATAATGATAATAATAATTATCATTATTACTAGTGGTAGTAGTTATAGTAGTTTATTATTGTTACTATTATCATAATTGTTATTATTTGTATAGCATCTCTCTCTTTCTCTCTCTCTCCTCTCATTAAAAACTCGATGTTTATACTTCGGCTGTGTCGTTCTTTCGTTTCAATCTACTGATGCTAGATACGCCAGGCGACGCGTCTCGCCGTAGTTAGTACAAGTCTGTGATCGTCCTCGCTGCTGACTGGAACGAAGAGACAGACAAACGTGGGCGGCGCATTCCCACCTACTGGTAACAGCCAACGCACCCCTGTGTGTGTGATTTCCGCCAAGCCAGGCGGACAGGACCAACTCCAACATGACGCACGTGACGGCGGAGCGGCGTGTCCCGGGTCATATCCGCCGGACTCACGATCCCGTGAGCCCGTCGTGTGTCGGTGTAATCCGTACAACTCACGTCTGAGTATCTTCCACTTCAAGTGTTGCTAGTCACTTCAAAGTATGTGCGGCACGTGGCGAAAGGCGAGCGAGTCGTCAAGTCTGGCTGAACAAAACTTACCGTGCGTGCCTCAAGCAATAGTAGTAGTGTGTATCGGAGGCTTAAGGCGTTTGAGAGAACAATGTAGCGGTGACTGGTCCCTTCTTTTGTCGTCGGCTGCTGCACTGCTTCTGGTCCCGATCGCTGACCGTTTTTGGCTGACCTTTCAGTTCAGTTTGCTGGTTTAAACAAAAATTTATTCAAAGCAAAAAAAAAAAAAAAAAAAAAAACAGGAGAATGTGGGTATAAAGCCCAAGATTTATACAGCAGGTAGTCAACTTTCATCACAATCAACAAATTGTTGACTGCAATCGACGACTGACCAAAGTACAAATCGGGAGACCATTGACGACTGACCAAAGTACAAATCGGGAGACCATTGACGACTGACCAAAGTACAAATCGGGAGACCCTTGCACAAAGAAACGGCTAATGAAAATACAAGAAGCGTACACTTAGACAACGATCACACACACACACGCGCGCGCGCGCGCACACACACACACACAGACACACACATACACACGCACTTGCGCGCACCACACACACACACACACACACACACACACACACACACACACACTCAGGGGGAACCCACACTGAAAATGAAGACACGGGCGAATCCTATGCATCTTTAAACGGTCAGGCCAAGTAAGAGAATCCGATGACGAATGTGCTGGCAAGGGGCCTCATTAATCGATGTGTGAGTCACGGAAATCATGTCTTGATGTTACCCAACAATTATCAGTCTTTAAACATGTGTGATTGTGAGCGTGTGTGCATGTGAGCGTGCACGACGCGCTCACGCCTATGTTTATGTTTCATAGACACACACACACACACACACATTACACACACACATACACATAAATGTGTGTGTGTGTGTGTGTGTGTGTGTGTGTGTGTGTGTACACACACACACACACACACACACACACACACACACATATATATATATATATATAGAGAGAGAGAGAGAGAGAGAGAGAGAGAGAGAGAGAGAGAGAGAGAGAAAGAGAGAGAGAGATTCTAGTCATTAAAGTCCCCTGAGGAATACCTTGGACAGGTCGAAATACGGGAATGTTTTTTATGAGTCTGATGGGTTTTTTTTTTTATCTGTTTTATGTTTCTACATGTGTGTGTTGTTATTATTGTTGTTGTTGACGTTGTTGTGTGTGTGTGAGTTTGTCTTCCACCAACTCATGTAATTCCATCAACCTCTTAGTATTAACGGCAAATGAAACAAACTGCGGCGTTACTGAAACACGACAAAAAAGCAGAAGAGCACACAAAACAAAGTGTGAAGTAACGACGATTTAATGCACGACACAAAACAGGACAAGAAATTTTCGGCAAAATGCCTTCCTCAGCGACAAAAAAAAAAAAAAAAAAAGTACAGACATAAACATGCACAATACTCCCCTTGTGAAGCCAAAGTGGTGCACTGCCCCACCCACACACGGTGCACTGACACGTGATGTGCATTCCACGAAAGCCCCATTTCCTGGAAACGGGACGCGCGACTCTGAAGGCTTCACAAGGGGAGTATTGTGCATGTTTATGTCTGTACTTTTTTTTTTTGTCGCTGAGGAAGGCATTTTGCCGAAAATTTCTTGTCCTGTTTTGTGTCGTGCATTAAATCGTCGTTACTTCACACTTTGTTTTGTGTGCTCTTCTGCTTTTTTGTCGTGTCCTCTTAGTATTATATTTCGCTCCAGTTCGCCGACTGCACGTGAGGAAAGCCGCCATTCCCATTCTCATCTTCACTCGCTGCAATTCACACCACGTTGTTTATAGGCCAGACAATCTCAAATGGGAGAGGGGGAGAGGGGGTGGGGGTGGATATCGAGGCGGGCGTGTCGTTAAAGTGTCCTTACACAGTTCTAAAACTACAACACTACACTTGACTTTAAAAAAAAAAAAACTGCTTCACACGTCTGACCAATGAGACTGAAAGGAGTGACTTGATAAACTATCGTCGTCTAAACAGAACGTACCTGCATGAGAAAAAAAAGAAAAAACCCTGAAGCGATTTTCTTGTGTTTGAACAGCAATCATTCGGGTCGTTAGTCGCTAATCTTACAAAAACAGAGAAGTCCCGCGAAACCAAGCCCAGAGCGTAACCGCAACTGGAAACTGGAAAAAAAAAAAAAACCAACCAACCCTGAAACCCACGTCCAGTTCCGCCTTCAGAGTCGCGCGTCCCCGTTTCCAGGAAATGGGCTTTCGTGGAATGCACATCACGTGTCAGTGCACCGTGTGTGGGTGGGGCCCGTATTTTGGCCCCCGCTACCTGGCCCAAGGACCGCTTCACTGCTGATTGATATCTTATTTCGTCGTGTACTTCAAACCAGTTTCCCTCTCCCATCCACCCCCCCCCCCCCCCCCCCTCGGTACACTATCTCCCCACTCCTTCCCCCATTCCCCCCTTCAGATAACAAACTATTTAAAATCCGTCCAAACTTGAAATCCGTCCAAACCTAAAGTCCGGCCGTAAAGAAGAAAGTCTTGAGCTGTTTGTATCCAGGCCATTCTCTCTGTCTGTCTGCCTCTCTCTCTCTCTCTCTCTCTCTCTCTCTGACATACAATACATATCACGCCACACGAATTAACACTGTCAATCCCGAAACAAGGGAGGCCATCAGTCCGGTCGACGCACGTGTGAATACATACTCGTCACACGAACAATGGTAAGCGAGGATTGAGGACAATTGGTGGGTGGGCAGCGGACTGGAGGAGTGCAGACGGGGAGGTAGGGAATGGGGGGGGGGGGGGAGGTAGAATCGGGTGGGGCATGGCAGACTGTTGCCAGAGCCAATGTCTATATACTGTCATCAACCAGCCGCCGAGCCTGGCCACACGATAATAATATATATATAGGCCTTTAGTGCTGGATCGTGGCACGAAGCGTGTATGTGTGTGTGTGTGTGTGTGTGTGTGTGTGTGTGTGGTGTGTGTGTGTGTGTGTGTGTGTGTGTGTGGGGTGCGCGCGCGCCTGAGGAAAGAGAGAGAGAGAGGGAGAGAGAGAGAGCGAGAGAGAGTATATGTGTTTGTGTGAGAGAGAGAGAGAGAGAGAAGAGAGAGAGAGAGTATGTGTGTGTGTGTATGTGTGTGTGTGTGTGTGTGTGTGTGTGTGTGTGTGTGTGTGTGTGTGTGTGTGTGTGTGTCTGTTTGCACGCGCATGCGATGAGGACGCGCGGTGTGTGTGTGTGTGTGGTCCGTGTGCGCGATGAGGCGCACACGCACGCATGTACGAGCTACATTTGTAAACGAATGCATTTTAGTCTGAACATGATCAGGAATGTACTGCCTTTTTTTATGTTTAAACCCTCGTCTGTGAAGGCACCCAACAACATTTGACCGCCATCTTAGTCTAACTATGGACCTCAACTTCAAGCGATGTTCCAGCAGGGTCGGTCTGTCTTAAGAGAAGTGGAGGCACCGCCTCCCCATTTGTCTGGTCTATCATTCTGCTGCTGAAAGGTGGTGTGATATGCCTACGACGGCACGTGCAGCAGTGGCGCTGAAAGAGGAAGTAAGGGAGGGGTAAGAAGAGGGCCTAGGGAGGAACAGGAAGGGCTAAGCTGCCTTTCCCTCCGATTTTCGCCCCTACCCCATCCCCTCATCCCCCCCCCCCCCCCCCCCCCATCAAATGACCCAGCTGTAAAACAAACCAGACACAAGACACAAACACACACACACTCTCTCTCTCTCTCTCTCTCTCTCTCCTCCTCTCTCTCTCTCTCTCTCCTCTCTCTCTCTTACCATATTCATAATAGTGATTGGTTTGATTTTCATAGGAATTTCTCATATACTCATGACTTGAAAACTTACTTAAACATAGATATATAGGTAGGCAATTAAAGCATGTAACAGCAAAATTTGAAATAGGAATATCAGAATTAGCTTGCCATCATCTTAGATATCGAACGCATAATGTTTGGGATTTGATGTGTCCTTTATGTAGAGATTCACAATAAAGCCTTTAAACTGAGAGAAAGTGTTTCTCTTGAACATGTGACAACGATCTGCATTTTGGTTCATTGCGTATTATCATTGTTTATAATTATTGAGCTGAATATGTTCACACACCCCTTCGCTAGGGGCCATGGCCTATTACGAATAGATTTCTCTCTCTCTCTCTCTCTCTCTCTCTCTCTCTCTCTCTCTCTCTCTCTCTCTCTCTCTCTCTCTCTCTCTCTCACACACACACACACACACACACACACACACACACACAACACACACACACACACACACACACACAGAGAGAGAGAGAGAAGACGAACAAGGAACCGCGCTACGGGCAACAAGCCAGTGGGTAAAACACCAGAAAAATTGGAGAGGCCATTTCTGTGGTATACACATGTCGAATCCCCCGTTCTGAAGTCTGAAGACAAATAGGACTCCCGGCTGATTTGAGTAATTGAGCAACTTTTTTTTAAAGATACAGATGCTTCTTGGTTTATTAATTTAAAAAAAAAACTCCTTCGGTGCGCCAACCCGTTTTTCCCTCCCCCTCTCCTTCCCCTTCCCCTTCTCCACCAACTGTGCCTCAACTCTGGCATCGTCCTGCGCCGCGGCCCAACAGGTGTCCAATGGCTGAGAGAGGTGCCGTGACACAGGGAACAGCGAGTCCTGTGAGAGGTGCCGTGACACAGATCTGACACAGGGAACAGCCAGTCCTGTGAGAGGTGCCGTGACACAGATCTGACACAGGGAACAGCCAGTCCTGTGAGAGGTGCCGTGACACAGATCTGACACAGGGAACAGCCAGTCCTGTGAGAGGTGCCGTGACACAGATCTGACACAGGGAACAGCGAGTCCTGTGAGAGGTGCCGTGACACAGATCTGACACAGGGAACAGCGAGTCCTGTGAGAGGTGCCGTGACACAGATCTGACACAGGGAACAGCGAGTCCTGTGAGAGGTGCCGTGACACAGATCTGACACAGGGAACAGCCAGTCCTGTGAGAGGTGCCGTGACACAGATCTGACACAGGGAACAGCCAGTCCTGTGAGAGGTGCCGTGACACAGATCTGACACAGGGAACAGCCAGTCCTGTGAGAGGTGCCGTGACACAGATCTGACACAGGGAACAGCGAGTCCTGTGAGAGGTGCCGTGACACAGATCTGACACAGGGAACAGCGAGTCCTGTGAGAGGTGCTGTGACACAGATCTGACACAGGGAACAGCCAGGAGGAAGTGAGCAGTAGACAGCAGCTCGGTGCACAACGTGCTTGGAATTGTTGCATTCATTAATCAAGTGACGATTTATTGTTCGTCCAGCGGGTCGTTCCTGGTGTCTCCAGCGTGCACACACACACGCACGCACGCACGCACACACACACACACACACACACACACACACACACACACACACACACACACACACACACACACAATCTTCTTGTCTGCATGATCACGATGCCTGCGAGCCCGGAAGTTCACGTTCATGCTGTTCTGCATGGAACCAGCTGTTGGCTCCACAACCCAAGATGGCCTAGTCACGTGAGTCCAGTCATCCATTTCATCCGCTTCTCAATTAATGCTTACCAGTATGACTAAAAAAAAAAAAAAAAATATATATATATATATATATATATATATATATATATATATATATATATATATATATATATATATATATATATATATATATATAAATTAACGTCTTGAGTCACACATATCCCGACCGTTCCGGAGTAGTAAGAACCGCTCGACGTGTTCTTGGAACTGAGTTCGCGCAAGCGGAAGTCAAATACATTAGGTAGAACTTCTCCTGGAACGGAAATCGATGTGATATTGCTTGACCTCAATCCGCACCGTCGATTCTTAGGTTAACATTTCATTCGATTCGGCCCAAATCGAAACTCGGAGAAATTTTAGACAAAGAGATTGCTAAAAAGCGATTTCGCAGCCTGCTGAAAACATGGCGAAACATAAATGCACACACGAAACAAGGGTGTAAAGTGACGCCGTTCGTACTATAGCATACAAAACGTTTAAGTGAATGTTCGACCACAACGTATCAAGAGAAAAAAAGTCGAAGACCGCACAGTTAATTCAGGAACGAATGAAGACATGGCATCGTCTGAAGCCCTCGCCAATACCACTTCATCTGACCACAGTGTTTGGAAATGGGATCAACGCCTGGAGGCGGCTGATCCGGAAATAGACTGGTCAACGGATTCTGCAGAAAAAAAAGCATGTTTTCAGAAGTATATGTGCGGAATAAACACATTACCGTTTTCGATCATTGCTGATGAAGGGAAAGCGGTGGTGAAGTTTGAAGGCTGAAATCTGAAACAGTTTCCTCATCTGAACTGACCTAGTCATTAGAAATGACATGTCCTGTTTCCCCGACCATGCCGCCCTTTCTGACTTAATCTGATCTCAAAGCTTAAACACACACACACACACACGCACACACACACACAGAGATGCTTGAAATGCTTGTTATCAACAATGGCCTACATACACTATACTAAGAAGTTATACTAAGAAGTATATATTGGTAATTGTAGAGCCGAAGAATATATATTCAATACTAACAAAAGAAGCGGATTACATTTTGAGTAATTCAAGGTAAATGCTAACATCAGCTCGTCAAAGCCATTCAAATATGGGAGAGAAAAATACTTCTCAAGAGAGAGAGAGAGAGAGAGAGAGAGAGAGAGAGAGAGAGAGAGCTCCATCAACAGGGCCTGGTGAATGGGCCATCTCTCTTTTCGTTTCCTCGGCTAGAACTGGGAGGTTCACCATTCGTGAATTTTTTTTTCCGTTTGCCACCGTTTTTACCCCTACCATAAAGACATCCACACTCAGCTTTCGGGATGATTTTACTACAAACGAGACCAGTGTGCACGTGTTTTATTCTTTGTGTCATCCATCCAACCGGCACATGATGGCTTACGGTTCTCCGATAGTTGGAACGAGACTGGCTGCACACCAACAATTAATGGGCCCAAGGCCTTGCTCAATAAGGAGTCGAGTATTTATAGACAGGCACTATCAAATTGTTTTGAGAATATAATATTTGTGTCTGAAAAACGACTTGCCTTCTTTTCTTTCACATGGCCATCAAGGCGCACGCCAGGTGGCGCCAAGCGGGCAGCTTCACAGTGAAAGGGATGGGACTATTTTGTGGAGACCACCCGGCGCAAAGATGGGGTCCCGGTGAGTGCGAAGGCCTGACATGTGACGTCAGGTGAGGGGTAGCTCATGTGTTTCTTGCTAAAGACAAATGAAATCACTGGTGCGGGGTTGTTCATTTAATCTATTATCGTTTTAATATCAATTTTTGGCTCAAATTCATGGAACACCTCAAAACGCGTATGCGGATCATATAGCGAGTTAGCGCAAACTGTGGAGTGTGGCCATGTCACACGTGTGCAGGGTTTCCGTCTGCTTGCGCTCACGGAACAGGACCTCGGATCAAAGTCTCACGCATCGGACGACGAAGGGACTGCACTCTGCACGGACAGTAACCCCAACGAGACCATCTCTTCCAGCCTGGCTATCTGGAAAGGAAATGGAATGGTGGACCTGGGAACCCACAGACTGACGCCTTACGACCCACTGAGGATAACCCCACGCCCCGAACACAGTCACAGACATTGCAGGAGAATGGGGATGTGGGGTGTGTGTGGGTGTGTCGGGGAGAGGGGGGGGGAGGAGAGATTCTGGTACATCTCATTTCCTGAGGGTGTGTGCGAGGGGGGGGGGGGGGGGGGGGCTTGATGGAAACTGTAGATATACAACTTGGTGGTTGAAAGAAGCTAATTTCCTCCCTCCTCCCCCCTCCCCCCCCCCCCCCCCCCCCCCCCCCCCCCCCCCCCCCCCCCCCCGGCCGGCCCCCTTTTATTTTTCTTTCATTCGTACAGCTCACTCTGTTGCCTCTCTCTCTCTCTCTCTCTCTCTCACCCGCTGAACTACCCGTGGAACCCTCAGGCACGCAGGGTTTGCACAGCTGGTTTGCAGTGTCATCCCCCGGAGCGCGCCTAGACACCTTTTGCAGTCTTCCGCTGTCCACCATCGGTCAATGATGGAATGCCGTCCTCGAGGCTGACAAGGAAGGAGGGTGGGGGTGGGGGTGGGGGGTGACGGAGGAAGGGTGGGAATGGTGGTACGTTTTGGGGGAGGGGGGTGGGGGGGTGGGGGAGGGAAGGAGCGGTCTGGACGGCAGGGGTGGGGCGGGCGGGCAAGTTACAGCACAAGGGGGGGAGAGGAGTTGTGCAAGGGTCTGGGAAAGCTGGCCCGCCGGCGTTACAAGACCGGCGACGCTCAGACTACACAGGTGAGAGGCTGTTCAGGCTCCAACGTCAACCCACCCTCTTCAAGAGTGTCCCTGAGGGAAGGGGTGGGGAGCGGCAGGCAGTAGCGAAAGAAAGGAGGGGGGGGGGGGAGACTAGCTATTGACATTTCATTGTCCACACTGACCACAACGAGCCACATGAAGTTCACACTTGCAAGCGAAATGGACACAAGAGTCTTGTCTGTGCCGCTGGGGAAGCCCCCAGTTCCCAACAGGTGTTCTTCCTTGTGAAAGGAAGCTGGGGGCTCTCTCTCTCACCCGGTTTGGATGCTCTCTCTCTCTCTCTTTCTCTCTCTCTCTCTCCCTCCTCTCTCTCTCTCTCCACCCCCCCCCCCTCTCTCTCTCTCTCTCTCTCACCCGCTGAACCACCCGTGGAACCCTCAGGCACGCAGGGTTTGCACAGCTGGTTTGCAGTGTCATCCCCCGGAGCGCGCCAGGACACCTTTTGCAGTCTTCCGCTGTCCACTTAGCTGACTGGACTGGCGTTCTAGTGGATCATGTGTGTGTGCGTGTGTGTGTGCGAGTGAACGAACGTGAAGTGCCCTTTCCATGGTGTCATCCCGTTTCGCCCTTTTTCATTTCGCCCTTTCCCATTTCGTCCTGTTCCCTTTTCGCCCTTTCCTATTTCGCCCTGACGTTCCTACTGCAAGGCTCCCCCCTGGCGTAACCAGTGTCCCAGTCTACTCCAAAGCAGAATCGATGGTCTTTAGATTAGAGTAGGGCGAAGCCCGAGAGAGGACGAAGGACGAATGAACGAAGGCCGTTAGGCCAAGTCGTGCTCACACATTTCTGAGTAGGCGAAATGGGATAGACCAAATGGGAAGTAACCCTGAACATTGGAAAAGGGCGAGATGACATTGGTAGACAGGACGAAATGACACTGCCAGGATCGTGTTGAGGAAGTCCCAGTTCGCCCTGGCAGGGCAAAATGAAAAAGGGCGAAACGGTACCTCACCCTTTCCATCTCCTCCATCCAGAACACTCCATTCCCCGACGAGGGACTACTACGACGTCTGTACTGATTTTTTTACCATGACATTGCGCGCGCCACGTGACGAACACTGAAAGGGGGGGGGGGGGGGGTGGAGGAAGGAGGAGGGGGCTTGTGTTTACTGCAATTTCGGCGACTTTTTCATTTACTGTTTACTCTGTCCCAAACCAAAGCGGGAAACACATTTGTTTTTAAAACAAACAAAAAAAAGAGGAAAATTATTCTTACTCAGTAGACAATACTAAACAGACAAATGACCTCTCCACAAATGTGTGTTCTTCAAGACGTCGCGAACAACAGACACAAACGCAGAAAACAATACTCCCTCAGATCACAAGTTGCCCGAGTTTCCACAGCCTTTATTTCACACTCTTGTGCGTTGATCTGTACTTTGGAGCTGCATTTTGAGTCACGTTATAGTCTGCATCAGTTGCCCCCAAACCACGTCAAGTCTGCCGTCAAACAAGTAGAGCCCAGGCTACGAAAGGAGTAACCGACCGTCGATACTTAGTGTCATTAGCTTTCAGCACTTTTCCTGCCAAGTGTAAATTGCTTTTCAGCACTTTTCCTGCCAAGTGTCATTTGCTTTCAGCACTTTTCCTGCCAAGTGTAAATTGCCTCAGCACTTTTCCTGCCAAGTGTAAATTGCCTCAGCTCTTTTCCTGCCAAGTGCAATTTGCTTTTCAGCACTTTTCCTGCCAAGTGTCATTTGCTTTCAGCACTTTTCCTGCCAAGTGTAAATTGCCTCAGCTCTTTTCCTGCCAAGTGCAATTTGCTTTTCAGCACTTTTCCTGCCAAGTGCAATTTGCTTTTCAGCACTTCTCCTGCCAAGTGTAATTTGCTTTTCAGCACTTCTCCTGCCAAGTGTCATTTGCTCTCAGCACTTTTCCTACCAAGTGTCATTTGCTTTTCAGCACTTTTCCTGCCAAGTGTAATTTGCTTTTCAGCACTTCTCCTGCCAAGTGTCATTTGCTCTCAGCACTTTTCCTACCAAGTGTCATTTGCTTTCAGCACTTTAACTGCCAAGTGTCATTTGCTCTCAGCACTTTTCCTACCAAGTGTCATTTGCTTTCAGCACTTTTCCTACCAAGTGTCATTTGCTATTCAGCACTTTTCCTGCCAAGTGTCATTTGCTTTCAGCACGTTTCCTGCCAAGTGTCATTTGCTTTCAGCACGTTTCCTGCCACCCCAGTGGTAGTGCTCCCACACCGCTCAATGCGGCTGGTCGCCACACAGCTGCTGCATCCTGGAGGAGTTCGTCTCCACACAGCCCAAGAACTGGCTGTTCGCATGTGA
>CM031605.1:18945725-18948225 GCA_018398815.1 Conus ventricosus
AAAGTGATCTAATCATTTATTATTATCATCATAATCAAGTTATGTTAAGGAAAACAGAGGAAGCAGTTGAGACAGACGGAAAGAAAGGTAAGAGAAAACTAAAGGAGTAACAACAAACGCACGCACGCATACACACACACACACACACACACACACACACACACACACACACACACACATACACACACACACACGCACGCACGCACGCACGCACGCACGCGCGTGCATGTATGCACGCACACACGCACACACATACACAACACCACAGAATGGTTGAGTGCTAGCGACAGGCAACCACTTCCAAGACAGTATACTTTCTCACCTACCTCGGGTTTGCCCACTGTAGGTATTGTATGAGGGAAGTAGTGGGTGAGAGGGACGGGGAGGGGGAGGGAGGGATGTGGGCAACACACACGAGGGAAAGAGGTGAAGACAGTGGACAGGCGGAGGGAGGGGGATGGGGGTTGTAGGGAGGTGAATATGCGTTTGTGTGCTTTTGTCACTGTGTGTGTGCGTGCGTGCGTGCGCGCGTGCGTGGCGCGCGCGCGCGCGCGTGTGTGTGTGTGTGTGTGTGTGCTTGCGTAAGCGCAAACGTGTGCATGCTCAATGTGTAAGCCTAAACCTATATTATGGTTATGTACGTATGCATGAAAACATCATAAACAAATGCGCGTATGCGTTGTTCGGTTCGTGTGTCCACACACCACACACACACACACACAACACACACACACACACACACAAACACATTCACACTACTATATGTACGTGCGCATGCGCAGTCCTGTCAGCACGAGCTGCAAGCTATTTTAGTAGCGCCGCTGTTAGTGCGCAGTTACAACTCCGTGGTGGGTGGGGGCGCGGAAACTAAGACGGACAGCCTGACCGGAACAGGAGTGAAATACGGTAGCACAGTGGCGTCATTAGCCGACAATAGCTGTTAGCGTTTAGTCAAAAACAGGAACTACTACCCTTCGAGGAAACAGATATGCTAAGGACAGTAGTCCTCATCACCGCTATCCATAGGTTTAAAGGTACTACGACAGCAGGGCGGAAGTCAAAAGCGTGAAAATAGACTGTTGAGGGAAAAAAAAAAAAAAAAAAAAAAAAAAAAAAAAAAACCCTGAGCCGCTGTAACGAACGTCACAAATTAAACACACACAAAAAGCAGCAAGCTTCATCCTGTTTGGTTTTTTTTTTTCCTTCTTTTTTTCAGGAAAGACAGCGACAAACAAACACTAAAAATAAGCTAATAATCACACACACACACACACACACACACACACACAGAGTCACACACACGTGCACACACAACTGCAGGTTCACACGTCCTCAGTCACTATGAAAATAACTCATCATGAATTTCTCAAAGAGGGGTGTGGGAGTGGGTTGGTGGGCGGAAGGGGTGGGTGGGGGGGAGGGGGTAGTGGGCGGGGGGGGGGGGGGGGGGGGGAAAGTAAGGGAGTGAAATGGGATGAAAAGGAGGACGTTAAAATGTGAAACCTGAAATCCTTCACTGACAGCAATGGGCACCACTCAGTTCTGTGTTCTCTCTCCACTGCTGTCGACAGTGAAACATTATTTTCATGTTGATGTCCTCTTCATCATCCCATCTCTCTTCCTCCCGCAGTAACCCCCCTCCCCACAACCCCCTCCCCCGCCCCGCCTCCCATCCCCTCACGACCCCCTTCATTTCGAAATCCCTGTTTGAAGTTATTTTCATGCTGACGAGTTCATCTGCCCTTGTTGTTGTTTTTCCCCGCACTATGACCGTATTTCTAGTGTGTGTGTGTGTGTGTGTGTGTGTGTGGTGTGTGTGTGTGTGTGTGTGTGTGTGTGTGTGCCTTTTCAGGCACGACAAGAACAAACAAACAACAGAAAGAGGTTAATACGTCAACGCCTTAGTATGTTATTGTTTGTTCGTTCTTGTCCTGCCTGAAACACAAACAAAACAAGCAGGTGAAGGTTCGTCCGTTTTAGTGTTTGTTACGTTCCTTCGAGGGCTCAGTATTTCAACATTTATTTTCATGCTATCCACAGGGATCACGTACGGCGGGGGGACACAGTAATGTCATCAGCCGATAATAGCCGTTTTTTTTTTTCCCTGAAGAAAACATGTATCATCCTTCAGAAAGCAAACAAACAAACAAACAAATAGAAAGAGATCATAGGCAAACTAGCTACTGCCGTTGTAAACCCAAAGGATCGCAACTTTTTCTTTTCCCTTGCTTTTCCCAGGGAAAAGTTATGATTCTTCGGGGAAACAGCAACGAAAGGGAAAACAGCTTATCACCGCTGTGATCGTAGCGGCTCACAGCTGGCTTTCCTAGTAAATCATTTCCTTTTCCTCACTCTCGTTTTGCGGCCTCCGACGCAGTGATTCCGATGACACCACCAAAGCGCGTGCACATTTGGGGGATACCAGGAAAAAAAAAACCCACCGTAACTGATTCCCAGGAGATCACTGTTTTCCCGTGCGATATTAATATCTTCTCCTCAA
>CM031605.1:18963225-18965725 GCA_018398815.1 Conus ventricosus
TCAGCGAAGGCGTGGACATACAGTGCCCAGCCCAATCACCTCATGACAGTCAAGTCACTGACCATCAGCGAAGGCGTGAACGTAACAGTGCCCAATCATACAAATCACTCACAGGAGGAAACCAGACCTCTACAGAAAGGGAGCGGCACGGAGATCAGGGAGGGGGGTGGGGGGTGGGAGGGTGAGTGGGACGGGGGACGGGGTGCTGCACTGCGCGTGCTGTGTGTGTGCTTCAGCTAACATGGGGATCTCTCCATGGGGGTTTCTTCCGAGGAGTTGTTAACACATTAGGTTTGGAAAGGGTGAAGTGTGTCGGCAATGCCAACACAGACACACAAACACACACACGAAAAGATCCACCAGACGACTTCAAGAGGTACAGACAGACCAACAGAACGGATCACCGAAGTCGGACTTCACAGTGAAGAGAACGGGGGGGGGGGGGGGGGGGGGGGGGGGGGGGGGGGGGGGGGGGGGGGGGAAGGGGGGGGGGGAGACGTAAAGGAGGCAACTGAGAGAGGTCGGGGAAAAGGAGTGGAAAGGGAGATGAAGTACTGCACGTGCTCTGTGTGTGTGTGTGTGTGTGTGTGTGTGTGTGTGTGTGTGTGTGTGTGTGGTGTGTGTGCGTGTGTGTGCGTGCATATGTGTGTGTGTGTGTGTGTGTGTGTGTGTGTGTGTGTGTGTGTGTGTGTGTGTGTGTGTGTGTGTGTGTGCGTGTGTCTGACAGTTCACAGAGGAATCTCTCAAAGAAGATATTCGAGAAGATCTTACACATTAAGGTTGAAACGGGAGAAGTATGTCGGTAAATCTAGAACAGATTAAAAAAAAAAAAAAGAATCCACCATACCCGGATGACTCCAACGGCAGCTAGTCTGACATCAGGAGGTACAGACTAAACACACACACACACACACACACACACACACACACACACACCACACACACACACACACACACACACACACACACACACCACACACACACACACACACACACACACACACACACAACGGATCACCGAAGTCGGTCTTGGCAGTCAGAGAATTGGGGGACGTCAAAACGGCAAACGAACCGTTAGCGCCACACTTCAAAGACAACGCAGTCTGCCAGGTGGGAGGTCTCAAGAGAGCAATGGTCCACTACAGTCACACTTCAAAGGGATGGAATCTCTGACTAGGGCGGGTCTTTGGCAGCGGGGGGGGGGGGGGGGGGGGGGGGGGTGGGGGGGGGGGGGCTTCTCTCTAAATGCCCACAACTACTATACTCACCACGAAAAGAGAAATCATCGTTACAGACAACAGTGGGGAAAAAAAAGTAACCGGGAATGGGATTGTCCGGCCCGACACGAGAAAAGGTACTGACCACACCGATGGCTTAATTAAGCACGGGGGGGGGGGGGGGGGGGGGGGGGGGGGGGGGGGGGGGGGGGGGGGGGGGGGTGTCATGATCAGCTGTTGTCATGGCGACGACAGACAGTCAAACCGTCCTCTCCGACTGACAAGCGAGCCAATGAATTATCACGGGGAAGCACCATGGCTGATAAATGACTAGGGCTGATTTTGGAAGTGAACACAGTCATCATCATTACTCGTCCATCCTGAAGACCGTACCTTTTTATCTGAAAATAAAACGGTTGCACTAAGTATCTTTTTCTTCTTTTTTTTTTTTACACTTACCATCGCAAATGGCAGGAAAAAAAAACTGTCCAAAAAAAACCCCAAAAAAACTTTTGACCTGAAATACACCTTCTCGTCTGCTCGATTCGTGCGCCTGCATTCAAGTTAGCAAGGGCAAAGGGCAGACTCATATAATCTCGTATCACGCGTGACCACAAGACAAGTGGCGGCAACTTGAAGAGAACAATTCTTTCGCTGCAACGCACGCTTCGTCTGATGTCATGTGTCGCTGAAGGCTGGATCCCTGGGGAAACACACTACACACATACAGAGAGAGAGAGAGAGAGAGAGAGAGAGAGAGAACAAACCAAAAACTACGATTACTAGGACTAAACTTTGGTCAATTTTAGAAAGCCTGAAAACAGAACTTTCTGACGCGCGCGCGCGCGTGCGTGCGTGTATGTGTGGTAATGTAAAATCTCCCGTTAAGGAACCTTAAAAGGATTTTAGAAGCAAGGGAACTATTACTGATGAAGAGAGAGAGAGAGAGAGAGAGAGAGACAGAGAGAGAGACAGAGAGAGAGAGAGAGAGAGACAGAGACAGAGAGAGAGAGAGAGGGAGAGAGCTTTCACTGTCCATACAACAGGTCTCACGCATCACTAAAGACTTGGTCATTACAAAGTGGACGGCATCAGCACCTCGCCTCATGTTCCCTCCCTTCGCCTTTGTCCGGACCCCCCCCCCCCCCCCCCCCCCCCCCCCTCGCGCTGATCACTAACCACAACCTAGGTGTGAGAGAGAGAACTGTTCAACAGACTGAAGTGCCCTCACAGGTGACGACGTCTACCAGCTTGTTATTGACCACTGTTACAGCGAGGGTGGC
>CM031605.1:18980725-18993225 GCA_018398815.1 Conus ventricosus
TTGAGAACAGGATGTCGAAGAACAGGGTGTCACAGGGCAGATGTTCGAAGATAAGAGTGTCACAGCACAGGAGATCACGGGACGACTGTTTAAAAATAGATGTCGCAGGACACAGTGTCACAAAGGCAGATGCTTGACGACGGTGTGTTTGAGAAGAGGATATCATAAGACAGATGTTTAAGGACAAGATGTCACAGAACAGGGTGTCACAGGGCAGATGATCGAGGACAAGATGTCACAGAACAGGGTGTCACAGGACAGATGATCGAGGACAAGATGTCAGCGGGCAGATGTCTGAGAACAAAATGTCACAGGACAGAATGTCACAGAGCAGACATTTGAGGAATGGGTGTCACAGGGCAAATGTTGGAAGACATGGTGTCACATGATCGGATTTCACAGAGCAGATGTTTGAGGACACAATGTCAAAGGACAAATGTTCCAGACAGGATATCATAAGACAGGATGTCAAAGGACAGATGTGTCAGGACAATGTGTCATAAGACAGGATGTCAAAGGACAAATGTGTCAGGACAGGATGTTCTGGAGCAAGGTGTGACAGGACAGATGTTTCAGGACAGGGTGTCACAGGACAGATGTTTCAGGACAGGTGTCACAGGACAGATGTTTCAGGACAGGGTGTCACAGGACAGATGTTTCAGGACAGGTGCGTCACGGGACAAAATGTTACTGGACAGATGTTTCAGGACAGGGCGTCACAGGAGTGGATGTCACAGGGCTAATGTGTCAGGGCTGTGTTACAAACAGATTTTTCTAAGGACGGGCTACTGACCTGCGGACACTGGTAACTCCACCTCTGTTGTGGCCATAATGCTGTCCAGCAGTCTGACCCCATTGGTCACACCACAGCACGTGTCCAGGTTTTTCATGGTCCCTTCAACCCAGATCAGTCCACCTCTCGTTGTTGTTGTTGTTGTTGTTGTTGTTGTTGTTTTCCCCCTCAGTCAGTCCTTACACCATTAAACATCCGCTGGACTCTTGTCAACAGTTAAGTTTTGTGCTAATGCAGCTGAGCGAGCTTCCCACCTCACTGTACTCACATCCATGGAGATTCCAGCCAGGTACCCTCTGTTTTTCAACACACGCTCCACACTTTGGCATGGCACCGATCACCATGTCCTGTTCCAGACATGACGTACCCAATATCGTAAACTGCTTTATGAACTCGCACGCTTCGTAAACAGATTCCTACTCACACTCGCTCGGTATAAAGACTTTCAGGGGCGTACGTTCAGAAAGAGATAACGGTCACAAAATATACCTTTCTGGGGGGGGGGGGGGGGGGGGGGGGGAAACCAGTCTAGTTCCCGTGAACATGCTTCGACTCACAAGACTTATTTTTGTTTTTATAGTTGAATCCAACCATTACAAACTGCTTTTTCTCCCCCCAAAAAACTGTCAAAACTGCAAGAACCGCAAAGCGACTCCCGTCCCTCTGTACATCAAGCAGACAGCAAGCTGACAGCTCCCACTCTGTTCGTTCTTCACACAAATCAGCCGCATCTGTTGCCGACCCCAGTGCAGCCGGCAGCAGCAGCAGAAGCAGCAGCAACAGCAACAGCAGCGGCGCGTGGAGAGCACGCAGGTCACAGGCCGGAAAACACGGATCTTGCCACCACACACAACGCAGCGACCAACAAGCACTATAATACCACCGGTTAGCGCTGACCAACAGACAGACGGGCAGGCAGGCAGACAGACAGGGCAGGCGGACAGACAGGCAAGCCGACAACGGAAAGTTGCTGCGTTGGCGAGTCGGCGGGATCGGGCTGTACAAGTTGGCAAGAGTCTGGCACGCGTGCAACGACGTCCGCGGCGACAGTCGGCGGCGTGACATACGTCTGAACCCAGCAACGTCCGTCTTGCTGGCCGACTTCCCAACCGCCTGACCCGACCGTGATGTGGGACGGTGTCTGACCACCGCGTACAGTCTTTGGTCTGACCCAGTTGTCCAAGTTTAGGGTCGGAAGTGAAACATGCTGAAGATCGAATTAGGTCGAGCGGCCCGCTGGCTCTAATTCATCAATACCACAGCACCAAACTGGACATCAGTCGTTTTGCCAGTCGTTCAAGTTTGTGTCAGAAGTTGACCACTAAATCATGTCGAGCGCCCGCCCGGTTAGCTCGGTACTGGAGCACCAGACTGCATGGGAGTCAGTCGTTTGCCAGTTCCAATCCAGCTGGCATGAAGCTGACTGGAAATGGGTATTCGTCGCTGCCCAACTTTGATATGCGCTCGTTCTGGTGTTCGGCATGTCCCTCCTCCCACTCTTACTTATTTTCACCCTTGACAACGCCACCGTATCCTGGATGACTGTGGACGTTAGACGTGAGAGTGACTCATGACAACTTCAATAAGCACCATTAGTTCATGTCTGTCATACTGGCTGGGCCTGTGTGATTTTTTTTTCAAAATGTTTCCTTGTTCACTGGTGTTGTGCTACTAACAGAGGGTGTGCGTGCGTGCGTGTGCGTGCGTGCGTGTGCGTGTGTGTGTGTGTGTGTGTGAGAGAGAGAGAGAGAGAGAGAGAGAGAGAGAGAGAGAGAGAGAGAGAGAGAGAGAGAGGTGTGTGTGTGCGTATGTGTGTGTGTGTGTGGGGGGGGGGGGGGAGGGGGGGGATGGGTATAATATACAACTGCACTATCGTGAATTGCAAACACGGCGATTAAAAGAGACACAAGCCGCCGTGGTGGCGTGGTTAGTGTCGCGGAACTGCCGGCTCGAAGGTCAAGTGTTTGAGCCCCATCAGCATTTCTTTGTCATATTGTTCGGCCACAGCTGGCAGCCACACAAAGCTAGCGGTGTGCGATGACCTCAGACGGAAAGACTGGATCCACACAGTCCAGCCAGCTTCATCCACCCAAACAGACGCGTCGCTGAGAGCGTGGCTCAAAGTCCCTGACCAACACTGCAGGTGTTTTTATCTCTCAGGCCTGGTTGACGCCAGGATATACGTAATAGGGAGTGCAGAGTACAGCCCTGCCATGTACTACGTAGTCTCCGACCAGAATGGAACTCGCAGCAGCTTCTTCATCGTCCTCATCCAAACTGATCATCATTTAAAAAAAAATAAATAAATAAATAAAAAGTAACAAATTCGGTGGTGCTTCAAACCCTACTCTCGTGCTGGTCTCAGTTTCTGCTTCCTCGGAATGATCAAGCCCGTGGTGGGTTCCTACTTAAAACAACAACAACAACAACAAACAAACAAACAAAAACGTCGGTTCTGGCAATTTCCTTTGGGAGTGTCGATGGATGATGATGATCGTGGCGGGGGCACTCCAGATGGACACGTTCACTCAAGCTAACTAACTGTGCGATGACGCCATCTTCACGGCAGAGGGGCTATAGTGGGCGTCAGTTGGTGGTGTGTGCGTTGGATCAGAACAGCCACAGCACTGAAGACCGTCAAGTCACTCCACTCTGCAGCAGTGCGGTGTCCTCTCTGGTGGGTTGCCTCTGGTCACCTGACACTGATTTCTCCCTAGCGGACGGCCAGCATTAGGGGGTGCAGTAACACGATCTGGACGAGGCCGTGTGTGCTGAGTGACTGGAATCAGGAATTTGGGAGTAGGCCTGATGTCACTGAGGTGGCAAAGAAGACCAGACAGGAAAACAGAAAGAGAGAGAGAGAGATACAAGAAGATTTATAAAAAACAAAAATAATAAAGACAGAAAACATCAATTCTTTCTTCCACGTGCAGCGACAGGCGAACTTTCCCCTCAAAATATATCAACCCAATCATAGGAACACGTGGTTGCCCCTCATCTCTGCTGACGACACAGGATGGAGTTCACTACCCTGCGCCCTTCATCAATGTTGTAGTTGTACAGCATGGCGTAGATGTTGCCGCGTTGACGCTCTGTAGTTGTACAGCATGGCGTAGATGTTGCCGCGTTGACGCTCTGTAGTTGTACAGCATGGCGTAGATGTTGCCGCGTTGACGCTCTCTGCCTCCTTCGTGTCGTGTAAAAAATACTCAGACTGTACTTTCCCAGAGTTCTGGCAGGTCCAGCCATCCACTCATCTACTTCCACTCATCCACTCCTCACTCATTATCACTCACTCAATGGGACGGAGCAGCTGCAGATCGTCACGTTCGAGGCTAGCAAATTGGTTATCCGTGCGCACGAACGCGCTCGCGCGCGCGCGTGCGTGCGTGCGTGTGTGTGTGTGTGTGTGTGTGTGTGTGTGTGTGTGTGTGTGTGTGTGTGTGTGTGTGTGTGTGTAAGTGTGTGTGTGTAAGTGTGTGTATGCGTGTGTATGTGTGTGTTTGTGTGTGTGTGAGAGAGAGAGAGAGAGAGAGAGACAGACGGGGGCGTGTGTGTGTGTGTGTGTGTGTGTGTGTGTGTGTGTGTGTGTGTGTGTGTGTGTGTACGGGTGGGATGGTGTGTGTGTGTGGTGGGGGGGGGGGGGGGGGGGGGGTTAGGAGACAGAGTGTATGTACGTGTATGGTTTGTGTGTGTATGTGTGTGTGTGCGCATATATATATATATATATGTGTGTGTGTGTGTGTGTGTGTGTGTGTGTGTGTGTGTGTGTGTGTGTGTGTGTGTGTGTCCGCGTGCGCGTGTGTGTGTGTGCGTGTGTCTGTGTGCGTGTGTGTGTCTATGTGTGTGTGCGTATTAACGTGTGTGTGTGGTGTGTGTGTGTGTGTGTGTGTGTGTGTGTGTGTGTGTGTGGTGTGTGTGTGTGTGTGTGTGTCAGTTACCTTCTGCAGTTGTGTGTGTACATGTGCATGTATACATGCGCATGTGTGTATGTTTGTCATAGAACGGCTACAGAAGCAGCAAGTCAAGGCACAGACACACAAATACAAGACGCTGCCATGAAATCCTCATATTCTGACTGACAGCACCGTCGCATCCTTTTTATATTAAGACGTACGTGCACTATTGTGCACACTGGATCGAACCCGTGTGTCGGTAACAGATCCACTAAGACATGCTCACTTCTTGAGGCGGCAGTCAAAAACGATAACTCCATCAACCTGTTCCATGACTACCTCCCTTTGTGCCAGAGAGTAAGCGGCGTAGGCAAACCATGTAAGCAGTAGGATTCCTTGAGCGAGTTCACCGACATTACGGTGAAGTAGGTTTGATCTGTCAAGCTAACCCAGACGCCCAGCCAAAGCCCATTGGCGTTACCGTTTCGTCTGTGCTGTGACAGCTTGGAGAATGATGTGGAAACACAGAGGGTAGGGTCTGCTAACAACTCACTGGTCCAACTGTAGGTGTCATGAGTCGGGGCCCGAATGTTCTCAGAAGCATTTAGGCAAATAAGGGTAGTATGCTGAGTAGAGAGCCACGTCCATGGCCAGTCAAGTGTGCGAATTCAGGCATCACCAGTGGTGGGAAACCCGAGTCGTATACTGAAGGAGGGAGAGTACTGGAAGTGTTTCGCATGGTTCAGAGATAAAGTGACAAGGAGATGCGACCTGCCCAGTCCTGGTTTAGAGACGAGTGTCCACTTTGAGCACTGGCTATTCACTGGGCTCTCCCGTGGGCCTGAAATGAAGGCTTGGATCGTGTCAGTGAACCGTCACGGTAGGTGACCGTCAAGCCTTCGTCAGAGTAACGCGACCATATCAGATGTCCCTGATTCTGAGAATGAGTGGAAGGCTTCGGCCTATCGGTGGTTTTTGCGCCATGTTGTCAATCGAGGTAGTAAATACTTTGAAGCATCAGTCCATGGCTGGTATAGAGGTCCAGCTGTTAGTTCAATGGGTAGACTTTGGGGGAATCGGATCATGATTTTGAATAGGAGGTTATGCATTAACCACTTGGGTGCCGCAAGTTTTGTTAAGCGCTAGCAGCTGTTTGTGTGTGTGTATGTGTAGTGACAAGTGTTCCATAGGTGGTAATAAAAAATAACTTGGGAATTTATTGGTACAAATCGGTGTGGATTGTGTGTGTGCCATGATTCCATTATTTTTGGTATGAGCCAGTACACCGGTTCTCTCTTTTCTTTGAGAACGAATATAAGGTACTTGGAAAACGAGGAAGTGGTGACTCACTAAGGAAAGTGTACTCGGCCCGTCTTGCCTGAGGGCTCAAGAAAAAATACATCACAGCGTTGAAGCAGAAGGTTAGCGTCCGCCTCGTTGTCTCCTGTGGGGACGTAAGACAGTGAGGTTGCTGTAGCCTCTGGAGCCGACGACGAAAGAATTGTCTCTTCTCGCGTGGGGGACGGACGGTCGACAGCAAGACGTGTTAGCCCTGTTGGAGGCCTAGACGGGGACTGCCAGACGATCAGTGGGGTGATTGCACTCCAAGAAGACCTGTGGGGGAGAGGGTTGCCTGACAGGAGCCCTTTCCGTGGAGAGGGCGACGTAACGGTGAGACCGGGAGACACAGGGGTGAGAGGGTGCGACTTCAAGCTACTTGCCATGTCCCCCCAACTGGGATTTGTTCCAATCGGGAGGACCACCAACAGTGTGGCAAGCTTCAGCTCGTGGTCGTACAGAGTGGATGAGAGAAACTGACGACAACCATGGAAATGCTGGCAATTAGGGACGTTTTATTTGCTCTTTATCTTAAGGTATAAGTGTGCAACAGAAAAGTGAACATTGTCTTTCCGTGGCTAAGTAAGAATACCTGAAGAACAGGGGATGCGATTTATAATTTGTCTTATTCAGTTTCATTTTTGTATGATACAAGATAGTTTTGTGTTGTGTATGTGACGGGTGGGGGCTCGGAGTCAAGCTTGATTAAAGTATGAATATTTTCTATGAAATTTATGTTTTCCCGTCCACCTTTTGTTCGGTGCCCGATGTGAGTGACAGAAGTGCGTGTGCCTATGCGATAGCGCATTTTTGGTTGTGAAAAGCGTAAATACTTCTGTCTATAACCCCCTGCATCCCTGAAAATGAATTCCTATTTAATAAACGAGGGACGTCGGAGAGCCCCGTCACAGAAGGCAATACACCCATTCCTGACGCAACATAGGGTTTTGGCAGCAAGAACGAGGAAAAATGTGAAGTTGTGGGTGAGTGTTTGTGATGATGTGTGATGTGTGTGTGTGTGTGTGTTAGTGTGTGTGTTGTGTGGTGAGTGTTAGTGTTGTGGTGTGTGTTGTGTGTGTGTGTTGTGTGTGTTAGTGTGTGTGTGTGTGTGTGTTAGTGTGGTGTGTGTGTGTGTGTGAGGTGTGTGTGTGTGTGTGTACACTGTGTGGTGTGTGTGTGGTGTGGTGTGTGTGTGTGAGTTAGTGTGTGTGTGTGTGAATGTGTGGTGTGTGTGTTGTGTGTGAGGTGTGAGTGTGTGTGTGTGTGTGTGTGTGAATATGCGCGCACGTACTACGTATTGTGTGATGTGTGTGTGTATGTTGTGTGTGTGTTTGTGTTGTGTGTGTGTGTGTGTGTGTTTGTGTGTGTAGTGTGTGTTGAGAGAGATGAAAGAGAGGGAGAGAGAGAAGGGGGGGGGGTAAAGAGAGAGAGAGTCGGTTAGTGTGGTTTGTGTTAGCTATGTGTGTGTTGTGTGTGTGTGTATGTGTGTGTCACATCTACCGCGCGCGCGCAGTTGTGTTGTGTGTGTGTGGTGTGGTGGTGTGTGGTGGTGTGTGTGTGTGTGTGTGGTGTGGTGAGTGTGTGTGAGAGAGAGAGAAGATAGTGATAGAGAGAGAGAGAGGAGAGAGAGAGCGCGGGTCTGTGTGTGTGTGTGTGTGTGAGTGTGTGTGTGGTGTGTGTGTGTGTGTGTGTTGTGTGTTGTGTGTGAATTCAATTCAATTCAAGACTACTTTATGTTTCTTCATAAGAACCTTGTGTTGTGGTGGAGCACATAAACCACATACATATGAGTACACAACATTGAAATAATATAAAAGTGCAAATGCACTCACACCTGCCCGATGACCACAATTTAAAAACAATATAATAAATTAAGGCTTAATTCACATAAAAACTAATCAATAACTACTACCCAACATACACAGACCATTTTACATCCAGTCAATTAATAAAACAGCTGTACGCTAAAATAAACCGTAAAAAAAAGTGGCACACACACACACACACACACACTACCACACAGCACACACACACACACACAAACACACACACACACACACACAATCTACCACGGGATGAGAACTGAGGTAATATTAAAATCATTGCACTTGATATCATCCGTCCCCTCCCCAAAACATCTAACTCTCTCATTCTCTCCCCCCCTCCCCCCCTCCCATCCCCACCACTCTTCTCTCTCTTCCAAGTCTCCGCCCCTCACTCCTCTCCTCTATCTTTATAACGACAGCAGTAAACATTTACTCAGGATGGTCCAGGTCATGGTTCTTTCAATGAACGGATTTGAAATAGGCAAGAAACTACGATTATCAGTCTGGTTTGGTTTTCACATATTACAATTGCCGGAAACGTCTATCTAAGGCATCTATCAAAAAGGGGGAACAGAGATGGTTTCATCACATACAGATCTTCTGAGCTTTCTTAAGGCACTCTTATTTACACATTTCTCCTAAACTTTGTGCTTAACACAATAAATCTTTCCACACCGATTTCACACGATCTATTCCAGAGCAAGTCATTTGTTTTTCACATTTTAATTCCACCATACCACACTAAAAATGAAAAAGTGATCACAGAGTACAATATTGCTTGCTTCTGTTAGAATGCATTTTAAAAACGTTACAGTTCACTCCAAGGTATCCAATTTCGTAAGCACTACACTCGTTGACTGACATATATATACACAGAGAGAGAATTAGAATGAAATGTATGTTTGTCATCGTACCAAACCTAATACTTATTTATTTATTATTTTTTTTTATTTATTTATAATTATTTAATTAATAATATATATTATTTATAATAGTTAAATAAATAATATATATATTATTTATATTAAAATATATTTTATATTATTATAATATTTTTTATTTTCATTTAGTCTAGATAGACACTTCTTTTAGTGTATATATATCAAATTGTAAAAGTTATAAATAATATAAGTTATATAGTTTATTTATTTATTATAAATTAATTATATAAAATATAATATATTATTATATTAATAAATTGAAATTTTAATTATATTTTTTATATTATAAAATGAAATTATTAAAAAATTTTATTATAATTATAAAAAATTTTATTTATATAATAAGTATATATTTTAATTTATATATAAATTTTATAAATAGTATTATATTATTTAATTATATTAAATTAAGTATTTATTATTATAATTTATTAATAATTTTTTATAAAATATTATTTATTATTTAATATAATAAATATTAATAATAATAAAATTAATTAATTTATATAATTATATATATATAATAATAATATATTTTATAAATTTAAATTTATTATATTTAATGGATTATCTATAAAATTATAATTAAATATTATATTATTATACAATATATTTAAATATAATAAAATTATTTATATAATAATTATTATAATATTTTATAATATAATTATTTATGTATTTATAATTATTTTAGTTATTATATTTTTAAATAATTTATTTTAATATAAAATATAATTATTTTATGGTGATATTTAAATATTTATATTTTATATTTTAAATTTAATAAAATTTAAATTGTTAAAAATTAGATATATTTTAATATAATTAAATTTAATTAATTAGTAAATAATAATGTGTTAATAGTATAATTTATATATTATATAATTTATAAATTATCATATATTTATATATAATATTTGCAAAAATATATTATTTTATTTTATTTATTTATTAAATATAATATAATAATTTATATATATTTAAAAAATTTAATTTTAGACAATATTATATTTATTATTTGTTTTTTATATTTTTATATAATATAATATTTAATATTATCAATATTTATAAATATATATTATAATATAATAAATATAAAATATTATAAATTATATATATAGTATATTAATATATTTTATTTTACTTATATTATTAAATATAATTTAATAATAATTTATTAAATATTTATACTTATTAATATAAAAAATTTAAATTTATTATATATATGTTTATTATGAATAAAAATTTATAATTATTATATTATAAATAATATATTTAAATTATTTATTTATCATATAAATTAAATTTATATTAATAATTTTAATTATATATATTAAATTTAAATTTTATTAATATTAATATTATTTTTATTAATTTAGATAAAATAATATATAAAATAATATTATTTAATTAATTATTAATTATTATTATTATTTATATTTTATATAAAATATTATTTATTTAATTTTAATAAAATATCATTATAAATATCTATATAATTTTATAGATAAATTTTAATATAATATTAAAATAATATTTTGAATATTATTAAATAAAATTTAATATAATTAATTAAAAATATTAATAGATAATTTTTATATTTTAATAATTTTATATATATAATATTAATATATTTATAAATATGATTTTATAATATTTTTAATAAATTGTTTAAATATATTTAATATTATATAATGTATTGATATATTAATTAGTTAAAATAATATTATATGTTTATATATAATAATAACGTTAAAGTATTTTATTATAATAAAGATTTTAATAATATTAGTGATTTATATAATTTATATAATATAAAATTAATATATAAAATAATTAAATATTTTTAATAATTAGAAAATTAATAAGTTTTTAATATATATTTAAATTTTTTATATTTTTTATAATTATAAATAATAAAATATATATAAAAAATTAAATTATTTTTTATATTAAATATTTAAATATTTAATTAATATATTATATTAAATATTTTAATAAATTAATAATATATTTGTTCTAATTTTAATATTTAATATAATATATTAGATAAAAAAATTTATAATTAATTATAAATTATAAATATATAAATAATATATATTATTTAAATATAGTTAATAATTATATTTTATTATTAATTTAATATTAATAGTATATTATATATATATATATTTTTTTATAAGTAATTAATATATTAAAATTATTTTAATATATATATATAATATTTTATTTTTAATATGTGATATAGTTTTTTAGAATATAATTTAATTAAATTTATTTTTATAATAAATTATTAAATTGTAAAAATTTTTATATTATTTTTTAGTTATAACATATATATTTATATTTAAAGATTATATTGATATATTTATAAAAATATGATTTATTGATAAATATCTATAGTAATTAAAATTATAATTAATAATATTATTATGATATTATATTAAAATATTATTAATAATTATTATAATATATTATTAAATATTTACGCCAAATTATTATTATAATAATAAGTATTTTTTTTTTTATAATAATTATTAACATAGAATATTATTGAAATATTTTTTTATAAAATTATTTTAAATATTTATATATTATATTAATTATATTATTAATTTATAATTTAATATTATATTATTATTTTATATATATATATTTAATTATATTAAATATTATAAATTGTTAATATATATATTATAATATATATTATTTTATATAAATATTAAAAATATTATTTAATATTTTTATATAATATATATTTAATTATGATAATTTATAATTTACTTAATTTTAATTTAAATAATTTAAATTATATATTATATAAAATTTATAATTTTTTTATAATATAATAAAATTTATAAAATTTAATTAAATTAATACATATTAAATAGAAAAAATAATAGTATTATATATAAATAATAATCTTAAGATATAAAAATCATAATAAATATATTAATAAATAGATATTATTAAATAAATATTTTTTATTAAGGCATTAAAATATTATATTTTATTATAAATATATATTAAATATAATATTTAAATTAAAATTAATTTAATAATTATAATTTACTAAAAATATAATAGATATTAAAAATTTAATAAAAATATTTCAGTCACCCTTTCAACCATGCTACCTGGGAACATAAATCTGGAATAGGATCATCATTTTCTTCGGAAGTCAATGAACAGCTCAGCCCTTTGTTTTCTCTGGACATTAAGATCAAGGAAATTGGTGTCACACCACTGCGTAAAACAGATCACATTTCTTAAAAGCTCTATCCTGAGTTAGAGAGATCAGTGACAGCAAACAACAGATAATATATATGATAAATCAGTCTCATAATTACCTCTGCCAGTCATTAGTGTATAGAGAGAGAGAGAGAGAGAGAGAGTGTGTGTGTGTGTGTGTGTTGTGTGTGTGTGTGTGTTTGTGTTGTGTAAGTGTGTGTGTGTGTGATGATGTGTGAGTGTGTGTGTGTGAGTGTGTGTGGTTGTGTGGTGTGTGTTGTGTGTGTGTGTGAAGAGGAGAGAGTTGAGAGAGAGAGAGAGAGTGTGGAGTGTGAGTGTGGTGTTGTGTGTGTGTGTGAGTGTGAGTGTGTGAGTGTAGCGAGAGATAGGAAACAGACAGACAGAAAGGGAGGAAGTGAGGGCAGACCTTTATTGAATGCACGGGCAATGACATATGGTGTTCCGCGGTTGTGTG
>CM031605.1:18995725-18998225 GCA_018398815.1 Conus ventricosus
GCACTCGTGCAAACACAGAGACATACATACGGACACTTTGGCATTTGAATGTTACTACCATAAAAACATGTTTTTGACAAAAGGAGGGGGTTGCGGAGCTGGCAGGAGGTGAGGAGGGGGTGGGTGAGGGAGGGGGGGGGGAGCAGAGGCATAACAACTGTTTGTCTTTCCGTCAGCAAGGAATTCTGCACAGTGGTTGTCATTCACTGCTTACATCAAAACAAAGAAGAGACGGAAGAAAACAAGATTCCTGATGTCAAACGTTGTGACAATCACCTTCACCTATGAAAACAACATTGGAACACGAGAGAGAGAGAGAGAGAGAGAGAGAGAAGAGAAGAGAGAAAAGAGTAGAGAGAGAGAGAAAAGAAAACCCAGACAGACAACAGCCCCAACAGACAGAGAAAGAGAGACAGACAGACAGCCCAAGAGAGAGAGACAAAACAGACAGAAAAGGAGAGAGCCCAGACAGACAGACAAAACAGACAGACAGACAGACAGACAGACAACAGACAACAGAGAAAAGAAAAGAAAAGGAAGGAAGAGACTAGAGAGACAGAAAGACAAGAGACAGAGAGGACAGTGACAGAACAGCCAAACACCCCACACACAAAACGCCCCGCGCGCCCCGCGCGCCCCGCACACAAAACACACAAAACCACACACACACACAAAACCCCCGTACCCCGAATCTCTTTTCACTTCTTGCACTGAGAAAATAAAGAAAGGCAACCCATGGGGTGTTTTTTTTAAACCCCGGGTCATTCCCCCCATTGCCCCCAGGAGAGGGACGACGCAGGTCACGCACGATTCGCGTGGCCCCCCCCTACTACCCCCCTTCCCACACACTACCGGCCCTTTAACGATCACAGATTAAACAAGCATCAAGTCCCCCAAAAAAAAAAAAAAAAAAAAATCCAACGCGACCGAGTCACGCTCGCTGACTTAAACATTCATGAACAAAAATGCTTAGAACCCTTTGGGAGAAAAAGAGAGAGGGGGGGGGGGGGGGGGGGGGGGGGGGGGGGGGGGGGGGGGGGGGGGGGGGGGGGGGGGGGGGGGGGTTGGGGGGGGGGGGGGGGGGGGGGGGGGGGGGGGGGGGGGGGGGGGGGGGGGGGGGGGGGGGGGGGGGGGGGGGGGGGGGGGGGGGGGGGGGGGGGGGGGGGGGGGGGGGGGGGGGGGGGGGAAAGTACGGCAAGGGAGGCACCGGGTCCTAAAGCCCCAGCCCCCTGCATTGGAGTGAGCCCGTCCCGCAAGCCCACGGGGCACCCCCCGATGGCCTTTTCCCCTCCGCACCCCCCCTGATTATTGGGGGGTTTTCCCCCAAGGTCAGTGAGTGAGTGGACGGACGGCACATGATCCTCACAAATTTCGGGGCCCGGGCCCGGCACGGGCAAACCCGGGAGGCACTGGAAAAAGTAGGGGTCGGCCTTTGGGTTTAAGGGGTCTTCCCCAAGAAACCCCCCACCCCCCCCCTTTAAACCCCCCAAACCCCCTCCCTCTGTGTGTGTTTTGGTGTGTTTGGGTGTGTGTTTTCCTTTTGTGTGGCTGTGGGGGTGTCTGCGTCCTGTTTCTTTTGTATATTGGGGGGGGGGCTGGGGTTACCTACGTTTTTTAATTTTTTTTTTTTTTTTTTTGCAGACTGTAAAAACCGTTTGGGGGGTAAATCAAGACGAAACTTTATTTCACATGTAAATGTTACCCAAAAAGTTTGGGAACCTGATTTTTTTTTCCCCCGTTCTTTATATATTTTTTTTTTCCCTTGGGGTGGGGACGTTTGCTTGTTTGTTTTTTTCGTGGGGGTGTGTTTTGGGGTGTTTTGTGGTGTGTGGTGTGGTTCTATCTGTCCGTTTTCCTATAAAATCATGCGTGTGAGCACCGCGCGTGTGCGCATTTTGCATTCTTATTACTTGAGCTCTTACACATTCCCACCTCCGTCTCCTCCCCCCCCCCCCCCCCCTCCCCACTCGACACCCCCTTTCCGCGCGTCTCTCTCATCCCATTCCCCCGCCACACACACCACTGACTGACTAGGGTGTGGCTTCACAACACTCCCCTCCCCACTGCCTCTAACTTGCAGGCCGTCACTCGGCTCCGTCTCTTTCATGTACCACAACTCCATCTCCGCCCCTCTCCCTCTTCCTCAATACAAGCTCCCCCCCCCCCCCCCCCCCCCACACATACAACCACCACCTCTCTCTCTTTCTCTCTATTTCTCCTGTATGGGTAACTGCCCTGACGTCATATTCCTGACTTTCCCACTCCTCTCCCCCCCCCCCCCCCCCCCCCCCCCTCTCTCTCTCTCTCTCTCTCTCTGTGTTTCCCCTTTGCTCTGTCAAGTCATCTCGGACAACAGCCTTTTATTTCCCTCTGTACGATCGTTTTCCTGAGACTATGATATCCGACGTGGTCGTGGGCCTGCAGACGTGAGAGGGCCATGAACCCTCTATGGTTGTGGACCAGGTCGTGCGTGTGTCAGCAGCGTGGATCGACTGACACA
>CM031605.1:19001918-19006918 GCA_018398815.1 Conus ventricosus
TGAGTGTGAATGTTCAACCCGGGGGTCACGCTATCGTCTTCTCCTATTTACCTTTATATCCCTTCCCTCCCCATTCTTCTTCTTCTTCGTCGTCGTCGTCGTCGTCATTGTCATCGTCTTCTTCTCTCCCCTCTCTCTCTCTCACTCTCTCACGCACGCATGCATGCGCGCGCGCACACACACCCACCACGCAAAACCCCTCCCCCCACCCCCCCCCCCCCCCCCCCCCCCCCCCCCCCCCCCCCGCCCCCATCCTTGCGACGACGTGACTTTTCAGCCATAACTTTGAACTCAGAATACAAAAGGTTATCGCGAAATGTCTTCTCCCTTGATGTGTAGCTTGTATGGAGGACCCCCCCCCCCCCCCCCCCCCCCCCATCCTTGCGACGACGTGACCTTTCAGCCATAACTTTGAACTCAGAATACAAAAGGTTATCGCGAAATGTCTTCTCCCTTGATGTGTAGCTTGTATGGAAGACACCCCCCTCCGTCCCCCCGCCCCCCCCCCCCCCCCCCCCCCCCCCCCAAGTGAATTCCTCTTCTTTAATTTCATTTTGTTTGTTTTTAAAAAATTCCTCTTCACTAACTTATCTTTCAAAGATGATTTTGTTTTTGCTGTTTTTTGTTTTTCTGTTCTGTGGTTTCTGCACACACGTGTTGTAGCCACACACACAACATCAAAGGGAAGGTGGGGGGGGGGGGGGAGGGGGATGGAAGGACAAGTGCTCCTCATCATCTCACGACACAACACTGACGCCAGGTGCCCCCCCTACTTCCTCTCCTTCGTCAGTTACTGTGTCGCACCTTGCCCAGCCACCTGACACAATCCGCACGGACACCATCCCGGATGGAAACTTGGTTATAACAACAAATCATACAATAACACTAACAATGATGATTTTCCATCATCATCATCATCATCATCATCATCTCTAATAATTAATCTCATCTAAGGCTCAAGCGTAAACAATAATCCTGTGTCTCACACCCTGTCAGATGTGCAATATAGTTGATGGCTCTCTCTCTCTCTCTCTCTCAGATGTGCAATATAGTTGATGTCTTCTCTCTCTCTCTCTCTCTCTCTCTCTCTCTCTCTGTCAGATGTGCAATATACATGTACAGTGAACTCCGGATGTAGTGAACGCCGTATGTACTGATAAATCGGCTGTACTGAAGCAAGTTTTGGGTCCCGGTCCCAACTGTTCATATTCTTTGTTAATTTTAGCCGGTTGTAGTGATATTTTAAAATCTGGATGTATCAATATCTCCTGTTGTAGTGACGTCATTTTCAAGTCCCGGGCAAGCCGGGCTCCGGTTGTAGTGATATTTTTTTTAGAGTAATCTCCCTTCTCCCAAAATGGCGAAACGCAATGTGCTTTCTTTAAAACGCAAAATCGATTTATTGAAAGACATTGAAACAAAAAAACAGAAACAGGTGGATGTCGCTTCTCAGTACAATGTTTCTCAGGCAACAGTCAGCTCCATTGTGAAAAATAGTGAAAAGTTGAAAGAAAATTCTATGGCGGTGAGGTTAATGCTAAGAGGAAGCGTGAGAGACTCCCACACGAGCCGAAAGTAGACCGTGCGCTGTTGTGTTGGTTTAAAAAGGCAAGGCCAACAACATGCCTGTCTCTGGCCCTGTGTTGAGATTGAAAGCGGAGGAGTTCGCTAAGGATATGGGCTTGTGTGACTGGACATGTTCTGAAGGTTGGGTTTGGCGCTTCACTGCTCGACACGACATTACATTCAGAAAAATAGCGGCGAGAGAAGCAGTGTTGATGAGTGTGCTACAGATTGTTGGGTCAGTGATGTCCTTTTACCTACACTAAACGAGTATGATGAAAATGACATTTCAACATGGATGAAAGTGGACTGTTTTGGCGCATGCTGCCAGACCGCACGCTTGCATTCAGAGCAGAAAAATGCCATGGCAGAAAATTATCTAAAGACCGACTCACAGTAGCGATGTGTTGCAGTATGACAGGAACTGAAAAAACGTCGTGTGCTGGTCATTGGGAAATTCCGTAGCCCACGCTGCTTTAAAGGGATAAAGAACTTGCCTGTGACTTATGAAGCAAGCCCTAAAGCATGGATGACCATGGATATATTGAGAAATGGCTGAGAGACTTTGACCGTTCCATGGACAATATGAAACAGAAAGGTGCTTCTGGTACTGGACAGTTGCACAGCTCACGTCAAAGTGGATGGCCTAAGAGCAACCAAGCTGCTGTTTCTTCCATCGAATGCCACGTCTAAACTGCAACCTCTGGACACAGGAATAATCAAGAATTTGAAGTTCTTTTACAGGTGGGCCATTTAATAGTTCATGTACGATTACATTCTAAAAACATTCTTCTCTCTCCTCTCTCTCTCTTCTCTCTCTCTCTCTCTCTACTCTCCTCTCACCAACTCACACACACACACACACACACACACACACACACAATCACACTCACACACACACACACACACACACACACACACAACACACACATTAATTCATAATATACTGTGAATGGTTGGGACGAGCACCAGTTGGTCAAGTGTTTACTGTATGCTTTTTTATCATTCGTTACCGGGTTCAAAGGTTTACGTAGCAGCAGGAGCAGGAGAGGCACTTTCTGTTAGTTCCCCAACATGCCAACATGATAAACTCGCTTATTTGTGTTGCAGCTTTACTGGCTAAAAATGCCTCTCTCTCTTCATTTGGCAGCAAAATGTTTCTCTTCATTTGTAGACCGCAAATCGCAACCCAAATTATCCCTGTTAGGCTTCACACAGGAGGAGGAAAAGAAAGGGGAGGAGAAGGCAGTTTCAAGTCTTTGATACTTACATGTATAATGGGCTCATTACAGATGATATCTTTTTACTAGTCTCAGGGGCTTTGAGGTAAAGACATATGCCCTGAGACTGAGACGTCGGGTTCGATCCCTTGCCTTGAAGCCTTGAATAGTGTTAGGGCTGCTTAGTTTGGTGTTAATATACTGTGGCAGGGTGGGTAGTTAGCCGTTTGTGCATGTTTCATGTGGTAAATCAACATGAACTGTTTTCTTTTTGCAACAATTTTGTTCACCAGAACTCGCTTGCTGACCAGCTGATTGGACATGCAGAGTCTTCGGAGAGTGACTTCCAGATCAACCTGTTGGATGCTTTGCAGAATGTGAAAGCGTCATGGGATCAAGTCACTGCATCTACCATTAGAAACAGTTTTCGTCACGCAGAATTTGTTTTGCCCAAGGATGCTGACGACTCGGCCAACTCAGACAGGGAATGCAAGGAGTCCCCGGCTGCCGACATCATCCATCGAGCCAATACCTTTGAGGCTTTACAAGGACTTTGGTGTCTGTCTGGAGGACTGCTGCTCATGTGACGATGACGTCGCTTCATGTGCCCACCGTCTTCAGAAACTGGGAGTATATCAACCCCAGACAAAGAACCTGACCAGAGTCAGACTTGGATGATTGTGGAGGCCCATCCTTAGCCGTATCAACGTTCGAGGCAATGTCTGCTGTATGGAAGCTTGATTTGTATTTGATGCAAGGAGAGCATGATGTGAATGTCAGAGAAAGCTTTGACAGATTTAAAGTTTTTCCTGCAGAACTTTATGCTGAGAAACTTCGGAGTTCAAACGAAAGTTACAGATTTCTTTTCTAGCCAAGAGAAACAAACGAGGTGTTCATTCAGAAAAAATGACTGGGAACAAGACAGGGGTAGAATAGGGTCAGATATGAAATCAAAGGATCAGGGATCAGGTCAGATTCAGGAATCTGGTCAGAAAGTTCAGGGATTGGGCAAGAGAGAGGACAGGGATCTGGTCAGACAGGACAGGGATATAGTCAGACAGGACAGGGATCTAGTCAGACAGGATAGGGATCTGGTCAGACAGGACAGGGATCTAGTCAGACAGGACAGGGATCTAGTCAGACAGGACAAGGATCTGCTCGGACAGGACAGGGATCTAGTCAGACAGGACAGGGATCTAGTCAGACAGGACAGGGATCTAGTCAGACAGGACAGGGATCTAGTCAGACAGGACAGAGATCGGGTCAGAGATGGTCACACGTGGGAGGGATCGAATTGGAAAGGAAATCAAAAAGGCAGAGATGAGGCCACGAAAGCCAGGGGACATTTTGAATTTGATGTCAGATCTCCAAAACCCTACGCCAGTGAATGTTTATTGCCGGAATGATAATGATACAAGCTGGGACTTAAAAATTCAAGGCTACGAACCAGGACGTCAGCTAAGTTTTACCCCAACTGGATCGTGCTGGCGTAGAGAACAAGGCAGGCAACTGGGCTTGCCTGATCCTTTGCCGTTGCCTGAACGTCAAGCAAATGGGACATTGGGTGAACCGTTTCAAGTAAACACTGTCATTGGCGATGGAAATTGCATATATAGAGCCCTCAGCTTAGAAGTTTTAGGCACACAAAACTATCACGACCGATTCAGGGCGAAAATTGTTGACATTATGCTTCAAAATCAAAGCACCTTTGAAGGGTACGTAGGAAGAGACACTGGCGATAACATTCTGGAGCATACCTTCCGTTGCGCACTTGGGGAACTGATGCAGAGATTTATGCTGCAGCAACACTTCTCCAGACAAGTATTGTCGTGTACACATCTGTGAATGAGGCCAGGAGGAATGGACCCAGCACCCGCCTCCTTCTCTTTCAAACTTTTTTGGCAAATATGTATCCCATTTTAAGATTTCCTTACTTTTTTAATTAACGTGCCTACACAGCTTGTAGAAATTTTATAAAGCATTATTCTTGCTTAACAGCAAATTGTTTTTAGTTCAATATCATTTCATCCATTGAAAATTGAAATTGTTTGAATCAATGAATAGACATGTCAGTGTTTTATCCAGTTAATCAATATTATTTTGGACATTACTTTCTTTATCATAAAAAAATTAGATGGTTACATATTGTATTTGTTAGCAGATGTTTGAAATTTTAATCCAAAGGAATGGATATTGTTGTGTTTAAACAGTATTTAC
>CM031605.1:19016918-19024418 GCA_018398815.1 Conus ventricosus
GAGGGAGGGAGGGGAGAGGGAGAAGGATGGAGAGAGGGGGGAGGGAACAGAGGGAAGGACAGAAGTACATACAGTAGACTTCACTTATACAGAACTCGGATGCGAGAAAACTCGCCTAAAAGAAAGCAAACAAAATTCCCTTCCCATCTCCCTCCACACTGTGTACAACTAAATCATCCCAGATGTAAGAAACTCGGCTACAAGGAGACTTCGTTTAACTGACACATGTTTTCTTTTCCTAGAACACGCCTGACCACAGCTGTCTTAGGAAACCTCGGTTGAACGAAATTTTCTGTCACAAATGGCATTCCACTGCCCCCCACCCCATCCCCACCCCACCCCCGCGATCTCAGTTGTAAGAAAGTATACCTGCGGTCTACCTGGCATACGACAGTGACAAAACAAAGAAAACAAACAAAAAGCTGTACCGGATGGAATCCAGACAGAGAAGGACTAAACTGGGAGAAGAGAGCATTGCACTTGATGGTTAGACCGGCAAAACGGCATGTCTTGATTTGATCAATCCGTACTATACACACTTTATACTGTAAGCTCTCAAAGTCTTGTGATGTCTTCCGTGGGCGCCAGCCATCTTCTTGTCAAAACAACTCACAACAACAGTTGCTGTGCCCTTTTCTTCGTCGGTGACGTTCCGCTGAGGGTAAAATGTGAACAGCGTCACAGAGCTTTTCTCTCTGAAGAGAACAACAGCTGAAAGGAGAAAGGCCATCGCACATCAAACCTCAACAAGAACAAGTCGCTCCATGGCTGAGGTGGTGAAGATTCCTTTGTCTGCACTTCGCGACGATAATCTTAGGACAAAGTCTTTTAGTTCGCGGCAGTCTGTCGACAGTCATTCAAAGTTGTTGTCCGCCCCCGCCCCCCCCCCCCCCCCCCCCCCCCCCAAACGTACCCCCATCCCACGCCCTTTCCTCACCCTGCCTCCCACGGGCCCTCATATGTGTGCCGTGTTCCCAGACGGGGTCAGCTCGATATTCCCCTGTACCGAATAGACCCCGTGCTCAATACTCCCCCCCCCCCCCCCTGCTCGTCGCCTACAGCATGTGTATGTGCGTGCGTGCTTGCGTGCGTGCGTGCGTGTGTGTGTGTGTGTGTGCGTGCGTGGTGTATGTGTGCGTGCGCGTGTGTGTGTGTGTGGTCTTAAGCTGTGGTATGGGAAAGATTTCCTTTTGCACCCCCTCACCAAAACTAAGTGAGTTTCTTTCCGTTGAGGGCGAGGGAGTATTGACAAAGGAGAACATCCGAGAAAGGGGGGTGTCGAGAAGGGGTGGGGGTGGGGAGGGGGCGGGGGATATTGGACAGGAGCAGTATTGACCATGGGGAGTAGTATGGAGCGGAGGGAGTATAAACAGGAGCAGTATTGAGCATGGGGAGTAGTGTGGAGCGGAGGGAGTATAAACAGGAGCAGTATTGACCATGGGGAGTAGTGTGGAGCGGAGGGAGTATAAACAGGAGCAGTATTGACCATGGGGAGTAGTGTGGAGCGGAGGGAGTATAAACAGGAGCAGTATTGACCATGGGGAGTAGTGTGGAGCGGAGGGAGTATAAACAGGAGCAGTATTGACCATGGGGAGTAGTACGGAGCGGAGGGAGTATAAACAGGAGCAGTATTGACCATGGGGAGTAGTATGGAGCGGAGGGAGTATAAACAGGAGCAGTATTGACCATGGGGAGTAGTATGGAGCGGAGGGAGTATCGCGCAGAGACAAACAGGGGGAGTATTGACCATGGGGAGTAGTGTGGAGCGGAGGGAGTATCGCGCAGAGACAAACAGGGGGAGCATTGAGCTGGGGGAATAAGGAGCGGGGGTGGGTGGGGGTGGGGGGGTAGAGTCTCGATATGCTTTCAGACAGTGTGTGTATGCAAGTTACTTCTGAAGATGTCATCAACGCACCGGAGTTTGACATCAAATTACAGACGTACGTAAGTAACGCGTACACATTTAGAATGGAAGTTGTTCCCGAGTCTCAACGTAAGGAAGGACCCGTTCACCATTCAAGACACAGCACTAAAACCACGAAGAACAGAGGTTTGCTTGACAAGATTATATTTTGAGCAATATCTTCGAGTCTGCCTTCTTCAAACAAAGAAATAAAGAGGCAACTAACAAAAATAGAATTGCAAACAAAAGAGAGAGAGAAAGAGAGAGAGAGCGAGAGAGAGAGAGAGAGAGAGAGAGAGGAGGAGAGAGAGAGAGAGAGAGAGAGAGAGGGGAGAGAGAGAGAGAGAGAGAGAGAGTGGGCAGTCAGCACAGAAAACTCCGTTATTACAAGCAATGTCCCAACACCAAATCATACATCGTTGGTGGGCCTGTCTGATGCAAGAATTATAAACCTCTGATATACGAAAGCAGAAAATATCTCTCCCCACCCACCCACCTCCAGCCCCACCCCACACACCCTCTCGACTTTCTTATGATCGGAACGGAGAGACAGACAGACAGACAGACAGATGCCTTTTGAAATAAATATTGAACACTGGAATGTCTCCCTTTTCTTCACCCGCTGACCCCACACACTCTCTTGCATTGGAAGCAACAAACGTCCGGTAATATTCACACTCCTCTCAACGCCCTCTTCACTCCCCTACCCCCCCCCCCCCCCCCAATTCCAACCCCGGCCGTCCCCTCCACCCCCACCCCCCCACCCCCCCTCCAACCATCCAACCATTCCTGTCTTCAGATCTGTGCCAAATCAACTGTCATAATGATAAGGGAATTCTTGACTTGCACTAGCTCCTCCCAGCCCCCACTCCTACCTCAGCTGAGAGTGAAGACGTTAACATAGGGACAAGGATTTTAGGCAGCGCATACTCTGTCTCTGCCTTTTATCATTCAACTGTGTTGTGGCAAAACATTAAAGGTCGATAAGGTTCCACACTCTTTCTAAGGGGCAAAAAAAAGGGTTTATAAGGACCCCTCCTCTCTCTCTTTCCCTCTCTCCCCTCTCTCTCTAAAAGAAAATGTGACAGGGTTGGGGTTCAACTTTTTTCGCTCTTGTTAAATTTCCGTTTTCTTCGCTTTGAGAGAGAGAGGGGGAGAGAGAGAAAAGAGAGAGGGGGGAAGAAAAGGGGGGAAGAGAGGGGAGGGGGAGGAGAGAGGGAGAGAGGGGGAGAGGGGGAAGAAAAAGGGGGGGAACAGAAAAGAGAGGGGGAGAGGGGAGAGGGGAGAGAGAAAGAGAGAGAGAGAGTTTCTGTCTGCCCGTCTGAGCGTGCGTCGGGGGAAACGGGGGTTCGGGGCGGGGCAGGCAGTAAGGGACGGGGGAGGGGGAAAGGGGCTTTGACAAACCTCAAACTTTTAACCCATGGGGACAGGATTTTGGGCAGCGCATACTGTTTCCCCTTTTTTCATTCCCCCTGTTTTGTAGAAAAAACAAAAAGGGACTGAAATTTTTCCACACTCTTCTTTTCCCGTCAAAAAAAAAGAAATAAGGCACTCACAGTGACAGCAAAACAAAGGGGAGTGAGTGGGGGAGAGAAAGAAAAGACAGACAGCCAGACAGACAGACAGACAAAAAAAACACGCGACAGATTTTAAAAAAATGGCAGAAAAGCCCAGACAGACACGGGGAAAAAAGTTTGGGCGGAGGGGAAAAGGTCGGCAACTCGTTTTTAAAAGGTTTAAAGAAAAGTGAAAATTCCTTGTCGTCGTACTGCTAATCGCTACGAGGGGCCGTAAAACACCAACTTGGGCCCATTGGGAAATTACAGGGCGAAACCGCTTGAGCGCGCGAAACAAAAAAAAAAAAACACCCCCCCCCTTGTAAAACGCGGCGCGCGCGGCCCCCACACACATACACACAAAACACACACACACACACACACACACACCCCACAGAAAGAAAAAAGGGGGACAAGACAAACAGAGACTGGGGGACAGAGAGAGAAAACGGCAGAGAGAGAAAAGAGAGAAAAGAAGAAGGCGGGGTGAGGGGAAAAAAAAGGGGAGAGAGGGGAGGGGGAAAAAGGGGGAGAGAGAGGGGAGAGGGGGGGAAAAAAAAAAAGCACTTTGCTCGTCAACTTCAAACCCGCAAAGATTAATTTAAGGTGACCAAAACCTGGGGGCCCGCGGGGGAATGGTGCGATTTTGGGGGGAAACTGAAAGCAGTAGCACAAAAATAAACTTTTTTCTGTTTTTCTTTTAAACTTTTTCGAGCCAAGAGAGGGGGGGAAAAAGGGTTCCCCGGGAAAAACGACACGGGGGGGGACATGTTTTTCCCAACAAAAAAAAAATTTACAAAAAAACCCCAAAAACCCAAAAAGGGAATGAAAAAAAAAAAAGCATTTTAAAGGCCCGGGTTTTTGTGGGGGGTCCCGCCCAAAATCCCGTGTTTGGGTTCAATGACCTCTGACTCCCGCTGCAAGAATTTCCCCCCCCCCCCCCCCCTCTCTCTTTTCTCTCGGCTCCACTTTTCTCCCCTCTCACACAAAACACACACACACACACACACACACCAACACACACCACACGCCCAGCACAGCCCCAGCCCAGCAAAGCACAGGATATCACACCACATCACACCACACACACACACACACCCCACACACCCCCACAACACACACACACACAAAACCTAAGCGGGGGGAGGGAGAGATTTCCCGTTTTTCAGCGTAATGAACCTTGCCCCGTATACACAAAAAAAAAACAGAAAGAGGATGTGTGTGTGTGTGTGTGTGCGTGTCGGTGGTGTGGGAGTGTGTGGTGTGTGGGGTGTTTTGTGTGTATGTGGGGGGTGTTGTTTTGTGTGTGTGTTTTGTGTGGTGTGGTGGTGAGTGGGGGGATTTTATTTTAAGCATGTGTGGTTGGGTGTGTGTGTGTGGGTGGTTTTGTGTGTGTGTGTGTGTGTGTGCGTGTGTGAGTGTGTGTGTGTGTATGGTATGTTGTATTATGTGGTGTTGTTGTTTTGTGTGTGTGTGTGTGTGTGGGTGTGTGTGTTTTGTGTGTGTGTGTGTTGTGTGCGGGGCGCGCCGCGGGGCGCGCGCGCGTGCGTGCCTGGTCCCTTTTAAAAGGCAATGTAAAGGCCCAGAAAAAATCAAATTTTTTTCAGAATATAGGAAAAAAAGAATTTTTTTGTATTTAAATTTTGATACTACAAAGAGTCCTAACACAAAAAATACCAAAAAATAAAACCTTTTTTTTTTTACCTTTGGGCCAGGGAAACCCAAAGTTTAAACATCCCCCAATTGGATTTTTTTAAGAAATGTTTTTACTCAGGATTATCCATCACAGACCCCCATGTTTTTTGGGCACACATGTTACAATATGAGTATCTTTACATTCTAAAAGGAGTATTTTTGATTTTTTTGCCAAAAATTTAAAATTTTTTAAAGATTTTTCAGAAAATATTGCCTCAAATTATCAGCGGGATCATGCCAAACGACCTTTATTTAAAAAAGAAAAAAAAAAACAGATTTTTTAAAAAAACATTCTTAAAAATGTCCAATAAAAACAAAGTACAAAGTGCCAAATTTCATTTTAAAAAAAGCAAAACCCCAAGCTTTCATTTCCTTACCCTAATTGGAATATAAAAGTAGAATGAATTTAAATGTAACCATTATGTATTACATGGCTTTTTGGGAACGGGTAAAAAGACAATTTAAAAAATACGGATTTACCTACGTCAATTTTTATCAGGGATGGACAAAATTTGGTTTTCCCCCATATCAAACTCACAGGAATTTAAAGCTTAGAATTTTGGGTTTTTTGGTTTTTTTTGTTTAAAAGTTTTCCCCCACTTTTTTGCTTTTTACCCGATTCGCTATACTGAAAAAAACGGCTGTAAATGTTTGGGTTTCTGTCAATTACGTCATGAAGAATATACAGTTTAGGGTTTTATGACACATGTGTCTTCACTTTGTTTGATTTGGGCGAACAATTTTCTTTACTTTTGCATTTGGAATCTTTTCTTTTATTAAAAGCATCTTTAAAAACAAAACAATTGGGGGGGGGGGGGGCCCGGGGGGGGGGGGGGGGGGAGAGAAAAAAGGGTGATGTTCCGGAATCCTTTTTCCCCCCCCATCCCCCCAAACCAAAACTAAATGCGAAAAAAACCATCGGGTCGTTGGTTCTCCCCACTTGTTATTGGCGTCTTGGGCCCAAATTTTTGGTCCTCTAGATCCGAACTGATCGGCCCCATACGACTTTTCACCTCGTCCCAAAAACAAATCAACCCCCTCCCAAATGTCCCTTTTCGCCCCGGACCTTATTGGGGGGTTTTCATGAGCAGTGCCCCTACGGGCAAATCCGGGTTTTCTTTTCCATCGTTGGGGGGGAGGGAAAAAAAAATTGTGCCATTGGGAGAACGGCCCCGCCCCACGCGCACGCACCCCCACCCCACACCCACACCACACCCACACACCAAAGCACGCACGCACGCCCGCACGCCACCACACACCACCCCCCAAACCATTTACAGATACACAAAGCCAAAACACCCTACGCAAAAGCAGCAGCCCAAACCCCGCACAGGGGACACAAAAGCGCCCCCCACACACACACACCTCTCTCTCTCTCTTTCCAACACACACCCTTTCTCTCCCCTCCCCCCTCCCCTTCCCCTCTCTCTTCCCCCTCTTTTCCCCTCCCCTTCCCCCCCCCCCACACACACACACACACATAACAAAAAAACACAACACATCGCCCTCTCTCTTTTCTCTCTCCTCTCTCACACCACACACACACACAACACACACCACCCCCCACACAACACACAAAACCCCACACCACACACCCCCGCTCTCTTCCCCCTCTCTCCCCCTTTTCTCTCCTCCCTCTCTTTTAACCCCACACACACACACACAACAAAACACAACCACAAACACAAAAACCAAAAAACAAACCCCACCACACACCCACACCACACCACCACACACACACACCCCCACCACACACCAAAACACACAAAACACGTTCCCGCCTTAGGGGTTTAAATACTGTTTCCCTTTTCCTGTGACCGTGACATTCTAAGGAAACTCTTTCACCTCTTGTGGTTCTCCGTCCCCCACAGGGCCCAAAGCAGTTTTTCTTCTTCTTCTTCTTCTCTTTTCTTTCTTTCAAAATTTGACTCTTTTTCAATTTTTCTTGCCGGCGTTCAAAGAAAAAAATCAAAATCGGGGAATTTAATGAAGGTGGCCCGTTGACGGCAGGGATTTGAAAAACCCTTTTAAAGGGCTCCTAACTGCACTTCCCCCCCCCCCCCCCCCCCCAAAAAAAAAAAAGGACAGAGTGAGAGAGAGAGAGGGGGGAGAAAGAGAGAGTGAAGAGAGGGAGAAGGAAAGACTGCCAAATAAACAAGAGTAACCTAGAAAGAAAGAAAGAAAGAAAAGAGAGAGAGAGAGAGAGAGAGAGAGAGAGAGAGAGAGAGAGACCAGACAGACAGACAGACAGACAGACAAAACAGAAAAGGGACCAACACCAAAGGGCCGAGGCAAAGAGAGCATCGATCGCAGGATTTAAACACGATTCTACTTGCATTTTATCCA
>CM031605.1:19030907-19033407 GCA_018398815.1 Conus ventricosus
AGCAACGTGATCAGTTAAATGAATAAGATCAGAAGAGGATACATTTCCAAACATTTTTTAATCAGTACATATTCGCTTTTCGAGAGATATTTCTTTATGGTTACGACAAAACCCAAAAATAAGGCCCCAAAATCACCTCGCGACATGGGATGGAACTTGTTTCCAGAGATCAGTAAACATGACAATTAGACATTAATTTATTTCAACAGACATAAATGTTTATAACTGCTTATTCACCTTCATAAAGCTTTCTGTCACCATTACATTTTCAGGATTCTGCCAAACGTCATTACTGATAATTTTTGCGTGTACATCGGCTACCGCAGCTGGTCTGTGCATGTCCATTCGTCTATTTGTCACAGATGCACTTGTACCATCTTGTGCATGGCCATCCGCCTTTCTTGCAACCACATCTGCTGCCACATCCTCTTGCACCTTGCATGCACATTTGACCAGTTCTCTGCAAGCTGCAGATGCTATCGCAGTGTCGTCCAAAAAGGCAACCAAGCCTTCCTGTCCTTGTCCAGAGTCCAGCCCCATCCCTCTGGAGATGGTGCTTGCTGCTGGGGCTGGTCAGCAGTAGTCCAAATGCTTGCCTGGTAGACAGCACGGTTTGAATGCTGTAATAATGCTCATTGTGTGGAGGAAGGGCTTCCATCATCATCTTGTCTCTGTGGCAAAGCAGCTCTCTACGGGCCTCATCAACAGAGCTCAGCTGGCTGGTTTGTCATACAAGATAACTGCGTAGCGTTCCAGCAATCTGAAGTGGTGGCTGTTAGCATCCAGGGCAATGAAGGGATTTTCTGCAATGAACTTGAAGGCCTCCGTCACTGCAGGATAACATTTCCATGCAGCCCATGCAGACAGTTTTTCCTTTGCCGAAGAAGGCAGACACTGTGTCACAGCCCGTGAAGCTGCGGAAAGTGGGGAGGGCTGTAGACTTTTCCTCTCCAAGGGCATGAGTGATAGCACTGATGTGAAAGTAGGTGAAATTCTTCCCTGTGCCGAAAGCAACCCAAACGTCTGCTGCTGGACACAATGCCTGAAGCTGGCGGAACTTTCCGGTGATGATGACGATGACATCAGTGTCTACAGTGCGAACTAAGCAGGTATAGAGCCAGTCTGCAGTGCATCTTGTGGGTGTAGCAGTATCTTTGTGTCTGCTTTATCGTGATCATTGTCTGGCATGCTGTGATCCGCTCCTCTGATCAAAACTTTCTGGCCTGATGTAATGACGACTACTTTTCTATTAGGAAACTGAGTTGTGGCAACTTTCTCTGACAGAAGGCAAAGAGTTCTTGTTTGTTGTCAGAGTCTCTGAGAAACTATTGCCTCTCTCTTTCAGGATTGCTTCCCTGGGCTGTCCCATGTTTGTCTTTGTTGGAGACTGGAACAGTCTAATGCCTGTTCCATGGAAAGAACCTGTGGTGTTGTGCTGGAGGGGTTGTGGTCGAGGTTATCTACAGCGCTACTGTGAAGAGACCAAGACGAAGCTGGGGTGGGCACACAACACCCTCTTTCTGAGTGTGCAAGCAGACTGCGGTTGCCAGCTGATTCTCCAGCTGCAAGACGCGATCACTGAGGACCCAGTTCATGGAGCTCTTTGACTATCTTCTTTGACCTTAAGCGGTATGAATGTCAAGTCTGATATACAGAGGCAGTGGTGGTTCAAAGTTCACCGAATGACGAGATTTTTCTGCTGCTAGACCTTTCTTCTTGAAGTTGAAGAGGATAGTTTGAGAAATGGTCAAACATGCCTGAGAGTCATTTGTGTCCTGTTGTTTTACATCTGGTCCATTGAGGAGCATAGACACAAGCATCTTCAGTGTTGACGGAACAGTTGTTCTTGACAGGAGGCTGGAAACGAAGCATCAAAGTGAAATCTAGCTGCCTGGGAGATATCACTGCGAACTGCTTTTGCAGCTTTTGCAAGAATGGCAGCATCTCCTTCATGGTCACATTTCATAGCCTGTTTCAACATTTCTTGCATTCCCTCTGGAAAAAAATCAGAACAATGTGTTTTCCATCACTTTGTTCTTGGCTTGAGGGAAGTACTGAAGGATCGTTTCTTGAAACGGCTCTTGTTTATGTCCTTTCGAAGACCAAGGTCTTGAAGACGCTTCTCGTACAGCTTGCGAAGATCCACAAGCCGGAAGTGGAAGATTCCATCTTCTACAGAATTTCAATGCAACTGGTAAGCTCAATGAAGGCTCTGGCCTCAGTTTTGTTACTCCTCATTTTGGGATTCACAGGACTCATGAAATTGCCTTGTCTTTGACCTATGGCGATTTCAGAGCTCAATCAGGCAGGTCAGGTGGTAATTTGCTTCAATAGCAAAGAGGTCACCGCCAGAAATTTTTGCCAGTAGTGCTGTGTCCTGTAAATCAGTGGGCATCCGCCTAATATTCTCGTCTGCATCAAGAGTTCCGAATTCATGGAGATGACCGTCCTGTTTGCCACAGAAAATGCACGAAGATTTTGGCAGTGTTTGGTGGTCTTT
>CM031605.1:19043407-19050907 GCA_018398815.1 Conus ventricosus
CCCGAGACGATTCCACGCGTGTGTAAGGTCTGAGGGTCTGAAGGTCACATCACAATGTATTGACGCAAGTCATTACCTTGTATTTCGCCCTGAAGTCGCGGTCCTTTTCTTCTATCCTGTGTTGTGTTTGTTTTACCTGTCGGCCATCTTCACAAAACAAAAAAGGAAACAATGTTGTCAAGCATCATGTTGTCATGATCATGTTTATCAAATGTTCTTCGTTATAGCTTACTCGCAGCCCCTTTCTGGCGCCAAGGCCGAACGAGGGAAAAAAATGCCTGTGCTCGCCTGTCTGTTAGCCTTGGAAATAAAAACATCTCTCTCCTCTCTCTCTCTCTCTCTCTCTCTCTCTCTCTCTCTCAGCTGATGACATACAGACCTATAACCAAACCTCCTCATCAGCCTGTCAGACAAAATGTCAGCAATGTGATCTGATACCGGGACAAGGGCGATACTTAAAGGTCAATAGGGCATCCAGTGTCTTCACTGCACACACACACACACGCACACACGCACACACACACACACACACACACACACACACACACACACACACACACACATAACATACACACATACACACACACGACACCCGGACAGAGGGAATATAGGTCAATGAGGCATCCACGTTGTCTTCACTTTACACAAACGCGCGAGCGCGCACACACACACACACACACACACACACACACACACACACACACACACACACACACACACACACAGATGACATCATACCAGGACAGGGCAATTGCAATACTTATAGGTCAATGGGACATCGGTGTCTTCACTGTGTACACACTGAGACACAGACATTACTACAGGTTAATGGGGCATCCAGAATCTCCTCTGTGTACACACTGAGACAGGGACATTACTACAGGTTAATGGACACCCAGAATCTCCTCTGTGTACACACTGAGACAGGGACATTACTACAGGTTAATGGGACATCCAGAATCTCCTCTGTGTACACACTGAGACACAGACATTACTACAGGTTAATGGGGCATCCAGAATCTTCACTGAATACCCACCGGGACAGGGACATTACGATAGGTTAATGGGGCATCCAGTGTCTTCACTGTACACACCGAAACAGGGACAATACCAAAGGTTAATGGGGCATCCAGAATCTTCACTGTGCATACACCGAGACACGGACATTACCATAAGTTAATGGGTCGCCCAGAACCTTCACTGAATACCCACCGAGACACGGACATTACTAAAGGTTAATGGGGCATCCAGTGTCTTCACTGTACACACATACAGATGGCATGACATCGGGACAGGAGCTATACTAATGGATTAATACGCCATCCAGTGTGTTCACTGTACATAAGCACATATACAATATGACAGAAGGACAGGGGCAATACGCTAGGTAAATGGCCATCCTGTATAATAGCAGGACAGGGCAATATAACTGGTTAACGGAGTATCCAGTGTCTGCACTGTACCAAATACACACAACAACACGCGCGCGCAAACAACATGACACCTGGACAGGGACAAAACTAAAAGATACATGGGACATCCAGTGTCTTCTATATGCGCATCTCCGGACAGGTGCAACATCCTGGGTTAATGGGGCATCCAGTGTCTTCACTGACACACACACATATTTGACACGACAACGGGGCAGGGACGAGACTACAGGTTAGCGGGACACCCAACGTCTTCACAGTACAAGTACGTATACTATGACACCATGACAAGGACGATACTACAGGTTACAGCGACATGCTGTGTCGTCACTGAACGCATACAACACGACACCAGGTCAGGGACAATACTCATATTCTAATAGGCTGTCCAGTGTCTTCATACCCACACACATATGACCTCACACACCGAGACAGCTACGACACTGCAGGGTTACAGGGCATGCAGTAGACAACTGTATCCCCACCTTCCGAACATTTTGTGCTGGTAATTTCCTCTTTTCTGCCACTCTCGTTTACTGTAATTTGTTCATCTCTATACTGTTGTCCACTGTCTTTCTGCCTTTTCACCTGCCTTTGTTCTTGTCACTGTTTACATGATGTTTTTTTTTTTTTTAGCCCAGTTTATAACATGAAGTCTCCTTCTTCTGATACTCCGGCGGACACTCCCTATGTGGACAGACAAGTAATCCCATCTTCCCAACAAAGGGAGAGGAGTTCTGTGTGTATGACCGTTTTTCATCCCGCCATTAAGGCAGCCATACTCCATCTTCGGGAAGGTGCATGCTATGTGTAGCGTGTCATCCATACCAACGGCCAAACTGGCCTTCTCTTCCGAAAGTTGGTGATGAGATTTTACGTGTGTGCAAGATACGCATGCGTTCACACACGGAACCTCGGTTTATAGTCTCTTTCGAAGGACTGTATGGGTAATGGAGTCAGAACCAAAGTTAACTCCGAGGAAAAATCCCCCCGTACCGAAACGGCCCGGCGGAGATTCGAACCCGCAACCCTTGGATTACGAGTCCGGTGTCGTATATAATACTGTCGCTCATAAAATCGTGTCGCAGCGACAGTATTTCCCGGAAATACTGCATTTTATAGACAGCTACAATATTCTATGGGACATTTTTCGTGAAAAGTTGTCGCGCGACATTTTTTTTTCCAGCAATTATTGTCGCTGCAACAATATTTCACGTGAAATGCTATCGCTGCGATACAATTCCACGGCGACAGTATTATATACGACACCGGCGCTCTACCAACTGAGCTATTCCAGCCCCGACATGAAGACCAGGCAGTGGACCTGTCCACACTGTCCACAGAGGGCACTGGCTGTCCAGTCGGCAGTGTCCATTTGCCCATAATCATCATGGCCTTTTCATATCCTTTTGTGTGGCACTGGAATGTTTACTGTTAACTTGTTCTAGCTATTTCTCTTTTAATCTCACGGCGATGACGTGAAGTCAAGGGCGTGCCTGGCACCTTAAGCACGGCCCAGTTCTATCAGGATATAAGTAGATTAGCTATCACCTGATCAGTTAAATGTTTGCGATATGATAACAGTTGTTCCTTTTTCCCCCTCCCGTTCCTTAAGCTATGACAGCCCTTTATCTAAAAGGGCCATGGCGGGTGGCTGGCTAAAATAATAAACTATGTCAAATGTGTTGCACGCACCCTTTTGTTATAAACTGTGTTGTTTGTTGGTTGTTTTTGTTTGTTTTTTTTTCTTCTTAAATACCACAACCAGACGGCGAAATGTGTTCATGTAATTCCCATCAGATGATGAACAGCCGTTGATTTATTGGTGACTCCACAAACTCCAAGCGACAAAAACAAACGCACCTCTTACATAAAGTGTTCTATTCCCAAAGTTCTCCCGTAAGACTGCACAGAGTAAAGTCTGTGTCGTGAAGTCGCTGTAAGGCACGTAGACACAGTCCAGTCTCGGATTCTAATCGCACATGCGTGCAATTCCCTTTTCCCACCTCCCCCCCCCCCCCCCCCCCCCCCCCCCCCCCCCAACCGCCCTTCCCCGCTGTTTCACCTTTGGATGCCGGAAATGAGTACCTTCGAGCATACTTCCCACAGTCCATCAAAATCTAAGGGACTTTTATTCAATATTTGAACAGGGCAGAACGTTTCTTCAAAGTAATGGCGATAGGTTTCTTTCCCTTAAAGGGTGGGAAAAGTTTCTTTCATTAAACGACAGTAAAACATTTCTCTCAAGCGAATGTTAAAAAAATTCTATTTCTTCAGAGATAAGGAAACGTTTCTCTAAAGCGATGTTTGAAATGTTCTCAAAAGTTTCTATTCCTTAAGCGATAAAAACATTTGTCTAAAAATGGTAAAACTACTTTATTTCAAACAATGGTAAATAATTCACGATGATAGAGTAAAAAAAAATTCTCTCGCAAGCAAAAACGTGTCTCTTTCTGCGACGGTGAAGTTTCAATGGGTTAAAAAAAAAATACGGTTTTAAACAATTCCTTTCTTAAGGCTCTACTAATGATTTTTATTTAACGAGGGCAACGTTTCTCGTAAAATTGATTCTTTCCCTCCACAGTGAAAGTTTCTATCTCCTTTCTGATCGATCTAGCCAGTCCAAGGCCACTTTGTCTGCAGGAAACCAGATAAGGCAGTAGGTGGTTTCACCACGACAGTGTGTGCGCGGATCTACATACATGTGTATGGTTTCACCGATGACACATTCAAAGTGCACCTGCACCAGCCAGACCACGCTGAATACGTTCAGTTGACTGTCCCCTGAGGTGCGCCCCGGGTATTCGGCGTGTGACAGAAGGCCATTGCTCTGAAAGGCTGTGTTGTGCTAGGAAAAGGTTGATTCGGGGGGAAGCGTGTCGTGTCTTTCACTATCGGGTGTAAGAAGCAGGTGTCGTGGTGTCACTGGAGTCCAGCGGTCCATCCAGAGCCTTTTCGAGGCTGTCACCACGTACAGACATTCATCCGAAAGAAAAAAAAAGTCTGCTCTGAAGAAAACAATCACTAATGCAGCCTAGTTGGTATTTGCAGAACAGATCCAGAAATGTATACCAGGAGCCATTCAACTTGATTTTTCACTCCCATTTAAAAAAACAAAAACTTTATACACAAATTACTGAAAAACAGCTAAATGCAATACATCTTAAACACACACACACACACACACACACACACACACAACACACACACACACACACACACACACACACACAACAACAACAACAACACAAAAACCCCAACATACGGCAAGCATTTACTGCAGAATGGATAGTTAGTCACTACCTAGTACTGGTCGCCAAATTACAACAAACACTGGATTTTCATAAACCGATAGTCACGATCCAGTCACCATATCAGATGTAATTAGGCCCGGTTGTGTTGAGAGGAAAACTTCCCACATAAAGACAGATGAACCACGCACAAAAGCAGAAAAACAGTGAACGTCAGCAAGAAAGGATAAAACCTTTAAAAAAAAAAAAGAAAAGAAAAAAGAAAGAAAGAATAAAAGGAGAGGAGGGGGGGGGGGGGGGGGGGGGGGGGGGGGGGGGGTGGGGGGGGGGGTGGGGGGGGGGGGGGGAGGGCAGTATCAAAGAGAGGAAAAAAGAACAGAAGATACAACATGGCGGAGGGCAGTATCAAAGAGACGGAAAAAAGAACAGAAGATCAACTATGGCGGGAGGGCAGTATCAAAGGACGAAAAAAGAACAGAAGATACAACTATGGCGGGGAGGGGAGTATCAAAGAAACGGAAAAAAGAACAGAAAATACAACTATGGCGGGGAGGCAGTATCAAAGAGACGGAAAAAAAAACAGAAGATACAACTATGGCGGGAGGGTAGTATCAAAGAGACGGAAAAAAGAACAGAAGATACAACTATGCGGGAGGGCAGTATCAAAGAGACGAAAAAAGAACAGAAGATACAACTATGGCGGGGAGGGCAGTATCAAAGAGACGGAAAAAAAGAACAGAAGAAAACAACTATGGCGGGAGGGCAGTATCAAAGAGACGGAAAAAAGAACAGAAGATACAACTATGGCGGGAGGGCAGTATCAAAGAGACGGAAAAAAGAACAGAAATACAACTATGGCGGGAGGCAGTATCAAGAGACGGAAAAAAGAACAAAGATACAACTATGGCGGGAGGGCAGTATCAAAGAGACGGAAAAAAAACAGAAGATACAACTATGGCGGGAGGGCAGTATCAAAGAGACGGAAAAAAGAACAGAAGATACAACTATGGGGGGAGGGCAGTATCAAAGAGACGGAAAAAAGAACAGAAATACAACTATGGCGGAGGGCAGTATCAAAGAGACGAAAAAAGAACAAAGATACAACTAGGCGGGAGGGCAGTATCAAAGAGACGGAAAAAAGAACAGAAGATACAACTATGCGGGAGGCAGTATCAAAGAGACGGAAAAAAGAACAAAGATACAACTATGGCGGGGGCAGTATCAAAGAGACGGAAAAAAGAACAGAAGATACAACTATGGCGGGAGGGCAGTATCAAAGAGACGGAAAAAAGAACAGAAGATACAACTATGCGGGAGGGCAGTATCAAAGAGACGGAAAAAAGAACAGAAATACAACTATGGCGGGAGGGCAGTATCAAAGAGAAAGAAAAAAGAACAGAAGATACAACTATGGCGGGAGGCAGTATCAAAGAGACGGAAAAAAGAACAAAGATACAACTATGGCGGGGAGGCAGTATCAAAGAGACGGAAAAAAGAACAGAAGATACAACTATGGCGGGGAGGGCAGTATCAAAGAGACGGAAAAAAGAACAGAAGATACAACTATGGCGGGAGGGCAGTAATCAAAGAGACGGAAAAAACAGAAGATACAACTATGGCGGGAAGGGCAGTATCAAAGAGACGGAAAAAAGAACGGGGAGAAGATACAACTATGGCGGGGAGGGCAGTATCAAAGAGACGGAAAAAAGAACAGAAGATACAACTATGGCGGGGAGGGCAGTATCAAAGAGACGGAAAAAAGAACAGAAGATACAACTATGGTGGGAGGGCAGTATCAAAGAGACGGAAAAAAGAACAGAAGATACAACTAATGGCGGGAGGGCAGTATCAAAGAGACGGAAAAAAGAACAGAAGATACAACATGGCGGGAGGGCAGTATCAAAGAGACGGAAAAAAGAACAGAAGATACAACTATGGCGGGGAGGGCAGTATCAAAGAGACGGAAAAAAGAACAGAAGATACAACTATGGCGGAAGTTCCAGACACCAGAGACACAATTCATATTGAAAGAGTGCCCCCCCCCCCCCCCTTCTTCTTTCTCTCTCTCTCTCTCTCTCTCTCTCTCTCTCTCTCTCTCTCTCTCTCTCTCTCTCTCTCTCTCCCTGCCTCTCTCCCTTCCCACCCCATTCTTCCACCCCAGCACCTCTTGGGGACGTGTTTTCACCGCGTGACAACCGCCTTGGTCCTCGTCCTTGTGAGTGCTACGTCTGTCGACGGTGTTATTCATTTACTTATTGATGGAACTGCTGCTGCTGTTGCCACCATACTGAGGCAGCTGATGCTGCTCCTGCTGTGACGATGATAATGATGACTGCTGCGGCGGCGGCCGCTGCCGATACAACTACTCCTAATATCAAACTTGCACTTTGCTAGCGGTTGCCCCGATGCCCAGTGACTGACGTCTCAACGGCTGCTGCTGACACGACGGATGTTGCAGGTGCTGGCTGCCTCTGATGGGTCAGCGGTTCGGTTCCCTGATCGCCATCAGCCAAGCTGATAGTTCCACACCGCGGGTTCCCGACGTACGGATTAGGGTTTGGGCTGCCTGTCTGAACGTGTTCTCGTTCTGGTGTGAGTGACAAATGTTGTTGTTGTTGTTGTTGTTACTATTATTCTTATTAATATCATTGACATTGTCATCATCATCATCATCATTATTATCATTTATCATCATTATTATTATCATTGTTAATGTTGTTATGTTGTTACTGTTCCAGCTGCTGCTGCTACTGCTGCTGCTGTTGCTGCTGCTGCTGCTGCTACTACTACTACAGCAGCAGCTACCACCAGTGGTGAGT
>CM031605.1:19055907-19058407 GCA_018398815.1 Conus ventricosus
GTGTGTGCTCGGCACATCCGCGCATGTTAATGCATAACTTGTTCCCGTTTCAACTTTTTGACTGATCAGAACTGATCAGAGGCCAGGGTCCAAATTGGTCATCCAGCCAACAATTCATTCAGTGGCCATTTTAAACCAAACCTGCCTTTGATTATATCCTACATACCACTCCACCCCACCTCCTCCCTCACTTCCATTCTTCCACATTCTACCTCCTCCTTCCCCTCCCCTCTCCCCTCTTCCCCCCCCCCCCCCCCCCCCCCCCCCCCCCCCTGCTGTTCCTGTCACATCTGCCACAATTCATCGTATGATATATATAAGAGCATGGCCACTTCCTAGGTAAACGAGAGAGCGACAGGAAAAAGAGCGACAGGACATTTGAGAAAGCGAGAGAAAGAGGGATAGTGAAAGGAAAAAAGCATCAGGTCAAATTTTTCTTCTTTTTTTCTTTTTTTTGTTTTGTGTGTGTGTGTGTTTTGTTTGTTGTTTTTTTGTTGTTGTTGTTGTTTTTTTTGCGTATTGCCCTCCGTCCATGAAGGGAGAGGGATGTCGTTCAGACAGACAGACAGACAGACAGAAAAAGGCAGATAAAGAGACAAAAGACAGAGATAGACGGAGACAGAGACAGACACTGACAAAGACAAGGCGAGTGGCAGAATGCGAGGAGGGAAGAAGAGCGGGGAAAAGGTGAGGGAAGTGAAAGGGGTGGGGAGGGATGGGTTGGGGCTTGGGGGGGGGGGGGGGGGAGCGCTTTCCAGAGAAAAAGAGATAATGTTGTTTATAGCCCAGCCGACCGCAAATGGCCACATCAGGCCTGTCACCACGCTGAAGTCGACTATCACTATAAAAACACACGCACGCACGCACACGCACGCGCACGCACACGCACGCACGCACGCACGCACGCGCGCACACACACACAGACACACACACACACACACACACACACTCACACACACACACACACACACACACACACACACACACACATACACACACACACACACACACACACACACACACACACACACACTAATACACACAATACGCTAAAACACACCTAAAATCACATCGGATATATCGTTAAATAAAAAATCTAAATAAAAAAAAAAACTTTCTTCAGTTAAAAAAAACAACAAAACTTTTCCTCAGTTAAAAAAAAAAAATCTTATATCAAATGGAACACACTGATCTCTTTCAGAAATGGAACCAGTTATCTCGATGAACTGACTCTCTCGGCAGTGGAACAGCAGGAGTCCCCTCCCCCGTACAGCACCAACGGGCTTCGCCCACTGCGGAATTGGACAGCAACCCAGTGGACCATCTGGAGCAGCCAACAGCCAGCAACAGCCCGGAGGCTGACCTTCTGCCACTGGCTGCACACCAAACAGGAATGCGCTAAAGCCTGGCTTAAAGAGTCGAGTATTTATAGACTGGCGCAGTTAAGATTTTTTTCGATTTTTTTTTTTTTTTTTTTTTTTTTGGTCTCAAAGTTGATTCTCCTTCTTTTCTTTCCTATGGCCATCCAAGGTACCAGCCAGGTGGTTCCAAGCAGACAGATTGAAATCAAAGGAATGGGACTGTTTGAGGGCTACCGCCTGGCGCAAAGATAGGGTCACGGGTGAGTGCAAAGGCCTGAAATGTGACAATCAATCTAGGGGGAAGGTCATGTATTTCAAGATTATCTGTCATTTCATCGGCGAAAATCCACCCAAAAAACAAGGGATATAATTGGTGGGGTGTTGTTCTTTTGATCAATTATTAGTTTAACATGAAATGCGGGCTCAAACTTATGGTAGGCCTCAAAACACTTCCGTGGCCTCTTCATAATGCTTTAGTGCAAAATCCTAATTGTGGCGTGTGGCCACTCCTCTCTGCGCAAGTAGGCCGTTTCCGGTACATGGGGTGCTTTCACACTGGGATGCTTATTGCAGCTTTTCTTCACGGTCAACCAATCCATCAAGGCCAACGACGTATGCACCTCTACATGGCGCACGCACACAACAAACACAGACGGGCGGGTTGGCACTGTCAAGAAGTCCACCACCTAGGGGGGAGTTGGCTTATTTTTTCACGCATTTTCATGCCTGTTTAATTGTGACGTCTGACGAAAACCTTGTTGTCAACAGTTCACCGGTCCGTTTGATGACGTGCGTTGAACTAGCGTTCTTTCGCATTTTGTTTTGCCTGGTCGTCTGTACTTTGCCGCGTCAACTCCATAATATACATGGAACGAGCAAAACGTCTTCTGATACACATCAACCCCACGCCCCCCCCCCCCCTCCCCACCCCCAACTCCCTCTCCCCAACGTGTTCATGATTCCAAACTAGTGCTAGTGTAAATATCAAAAAGTTGGTGTGTCCTTGGAAATATAATTGACCATGACTACCATCCTCCCTTAACCCCATTTTTTCCTCACGCCCCCCCCCCCCCCACCCCTCCCCCAGCAACAAGTGCAAACACACACACACACACATGCGCACGCACTCACACACACAC
>CM031605.1:19063407-19075907 GCA_018398815.1 Conus ventricosus
CAACATGAGGCCTTGACAAGCACTCTAAATAAAATGGCTAGGGGAAAGCTAGAAGAGGATAAACTGAAAGAAAAGATAGAAAAACACATCAGGCCTGAAAATTTCAACCTGTCAGTCCCCAAAATGAACCAGAAAATTTGGAATAGCCCGGAATTCAGGAGTAGAGTAAGTGATCTGAGAGTACAGAAACAACAGAAAATGATTGCCAGAGCAGCAGGCATATTGGCCAAAATATGTGACAAGGTGATTGGGATGGACAATGAAATGCTGAAGGATACAGCAGATGCCATGGCACTGATTCTGTAAGCCTCCCACAAAATGTTAGACAGAAGAACTAAGATTTTGAGTGGACTCAACATCAATCAGAAGTACAAAAAGCTTGGATCAAATGATGTCCCAATCACTGATCAACGATTTGGGGATGATCTGAATGCGTCCTTGCGCAATATTGAGAGTGCATCAAAACTTGGTAGGGACTTCACTCAGTCAAAAGTAGGGAAGAAGTTGTTTCTTTCCAACACAGCCTCCAAAACCTTCATGTGGACCGAGAGAGGCCGAGGAAGAAACCAGAACTGGGGCCGAGGAAGGGCAGCGTTCATGCGGAGCAGAGGTCTGTTCAGACCTCGTGGCAGGGGATGCCACCAAAATTCCCTCCACGCGTCTGAACAGTGTAGAGAGCCATCTGAAGGAGGTGAATTCTGAAGGACATGAGTCTTTCCAGGCAGGCAGGTTAAAAGATTATTTACCTGAATGGGAGAAACTGACATCTGATCTTTTCATTCTTGAAATGGTTGTAGGTACAAAGATTCCGCTCACTGTTTTGCCACAGAGTCAGAATAAAACGAAAAATCAAATTGAAGGAAACTTAATTGAACACACAGACAGAGAAATTGTTGAATATGAAAGTGTTAGAACATTCCAAGAATGAAGGAGAAGTTATATCACCTATTTTTTTAGTACCAAAATCAGATGGTACATATAGGTTGAAATTAAATTTGAAACATTTCAATCAGAATGTAGAGTATGAACATTTGAAAATGGAAAATTTACAATCAGCAACAGTATTGATGAAGAAAGATTGTTACGCTTTTGTGGATTTAGGCATGCATATAATTCAATTCCAGTTGATCCTCAATTTAGAAAATTTCTGAAATTTGAATGGAGAGGTCAGTTATTCTGTTATACCTGCTTGCCAAATGGATTGTCCAAAACTCCTTCAGCCAGTCTATGCAACTCTAAGAGCCCAAGGTCACTTGGCTGCAACTTTCATCGATGATAGTTATCTACAAGGTGACAGTCCAGAGGAATGTCAAAAGAATATTGATGAAACTGTTACATTGTTCACAACACTTGGTTTTGCAGTTCATAGAGAAAAGTCTGTGCTAAAACCTAAGAAAAGAATAAAATATTTAGGATTTGTATCAAATTCAGAAAATATGACTGTCACTCTTCCAACAGACAGGAGAAAATTCTGGCTGCCTGCATTGATTTGGAAAGCAAAAACACTGTCACAAACAGAGAGTTAGCTCAGGTCATAGGCCAGCTAGTAGCAGGCTTTCCTGCAGTACAGTGGGGACCAGACAAATGCATTGCTCTTAAAAAACATAAAGGCAATTTTGAGGAAGTCATGGAGCTGTCACATGAGGGAAACTTAGAACTTCAATGGTGGATTGAGAACATTAAACATGGTTGTTTTCATTTGGATAGAGAAGACCCTTTTGTAGAAACTTGCACAGATGCTTCAATCTCTGGTGGTTAGGGAGCAGTTTGTGGATCAAAGCAGACAGGAGGCAGATGGGCAGAAAATGAACAGAATCTGCATATTAATGTGCTTGAACTGCTTGCCGTTGAACATGCTCTGAAAAGTTTCAGAAATGAAGTGATAGGCAGACATGTGAAAATACTGACAGACAACACTTGAGTTGTTGCACATGTGAAAGACATGGGTGGATCCCATTCTGAAGAGTGTAACTTTGTTGCAAGAAATATTTGGATCTGGTGCAAGGAAAACAATATCTGGTTAACAATAGCACATATCCCAGGAATATTGAATAAAGATGCAGACCTGAAGTGAAGAAAATTTAGTGATGATACAGAATGAAAATTAAACCCTACGATTTTTCATAGGGTGTCGGATATTCTAGGAAAGCCTGACACTTACATGTTCGCATCTCGGTTGAATTATCAGCTCAAGCCCTGTGTTTCCTGCCACCCAGATCCAGAGGCTTTTGCAACAGATACGTTCACTGTCAAACGGACCCAGAGTCTCATTCATCTGTTCCCACCTTTCAGCCAGATCCAGAAGGTAAAACGCTGGAGAAGCAAGAGGCAGAAGGATTATTAATCCTCCCACTATGGCCAACAGCCTGCTGGTTTCCTCAGATGCTACGCATGTTGATTCAGCAGCCATGTCTTATGCCGAAAGGAAAATCTGTGCTGCAGTTACCTCATTCAAGTCAACCACACCCCCTTCACAGGAAATTGCAGTTAGTGGCATCCAGACTCTCAGGGAATCCATCGAAGCACAGGGAATACATGGAGAAACTTGCAAGATCATGTGCGCTTCATGGAGAGAATCAACACAGAAACAGTATGCAACATACTTGGAAAGATGGAAAAGGTTTTGTCTTGTGAGGAAAACTGATCCTTTTCAGACCTCTGTAGCAGTAGTCTTAGAATTTTTAACTCAGTTATACACAGATGGTTTGGGCTATAGTGCTATAAACACACCCCGTAGTGCAGTGTCAGTTATACACAGATGGTTTGGGCTATGGTGCTATAAACACAGCCCGTAGTGCAGTGTCAGTTATACACAGATGGTTTGGGCTATGGTGCTATAAACACAGCCCGTAGTGCAGTGTCAGTTATACACAGATGGTTTGGGCTATGGTGCTATAAACACACCCCGTAGTGCAGTGTCAGTTATACACAGATGGTTTGGGCTATGGTGCTATAAACACAGCCCGTAGTGCAGTATCAGCAGTTGTCAAAACAGAGGAAGGCTGGTCAGTAGGTTCACATCTCTCTGTAATTAGATTTATGAAAGGTGGTTTTTTTAATTGAGAACACCAATACCAAAGTATGTTGAAACATGGGATGTGAACATTTTATTAGATTATTTCAAACAGAAAAAAAGCCAGTTCAGAACTTAGTCTTATGGAATTGACATTGAAACTGTGTGCACTTTTGTTGTTAACGGCACAGAGAATTCAAACAATTCACTTGATAAAACTTCACTGGTTAAAGTTCAGTGATCAGGGATGTGTTATTCTGGTACAAGATAAACTGAAACATACCGAGAAAGGACATCACGAGAATGCATTGGAACTCAAAACATTTGAAGACAAAAACTTGTGTGTTGTGCAGGCAATGAAAGATTGTATAGCTAAACCTGAACAGATCAGGGGAGATAAAGAACAACTGTTATTATCATTTGTCAAACCTCATAACTCAGTTTCTCATGACACGTGAGTAGGTGGATGAAGAGTGCACTTAGGGAGGCTGGAATTCAATATTTTGCTCCACACAGCTTCAGACATGCTCCTGCTTCAGCGTGGGAAAATCTGGTGTTTCAATGGAAAGTTTGAAGAAAGCTGGATGGTCAAATGAGTCTACCTTCAGAAAGTTTTATTTCCGTCCTGTCCACGGCAAAAATAAAAAATGTGGACTCTGTTTGCCATAAACAAAACTGAAAGATACTTCTATAAGAAGGAATGAACTGAAAACAGACTTTCATGCTATGTGCATATAGACTGAGGATGAAAGATGGACTTTTCAGTTTCAAGAAGTTGCTTTATCATTCTATATCATCAAGTGATACGAGACCAAACGTTTATTGAAAGTTTTTTTTATTATTATTATTATTCCTATTTTTCAACATTTCTGTCTAGTGTCAATGTGTCTTTTCTAGTCTTTTGAAAAGGTTTTTTGTGTGTGTGTGTGATACAAATTGCATATGAACAATGCTCAGTGTCTTTGTAATTACATTTACCTTTTGAATTTAACAAAGTTACATGAAAGGAAATTTTGAATGAAAATCCAAAATCAAGAGAACCAGCAAAGTGCCACATAAAAAAGGATTAAAGAAAGGGCCAAATGAGGTGTCATTTTCATGAATGTGTTCAAAATTGTAAGTTAAATATTTTATGTGTATTTTGATAATACACTGTAACATAAAACAGCCTACTCTGAAAACTCATATCTTCCGGAATATCCGTAAACCATACGAAATGGAATTAAAAGCATAAGTGAGACTTACCTGGGTAAAGTGAAGATCGTGCTGGATTCCATAGAGGATGGTTTACTGATATGGAGGGAGATGTGCCCACCCTCCCAACCCAGTTTGGAAGCTGTTACTTTATCAAATCAAAATAGGCTGGTTTTTTTGCTTGTATATAAAAATGATTGAAATGAAAGACAAATTACAATTATCAACAACAGTACGGGTAAACTAAGTGGGCTTGAAGATTGAGACAGATACGTGTAATGTTAACAAAAGATTTTAGATCATTTTTATTTAGATGGTGTATTTCTCACTCTGAAGCATGGAGGTCTTACGCATGCGCGAGTCTCATGTATCCCTCCATATTAGTAAACCATCCTCTATGGAATCCAGCATGACCTTCACCTTACCAAGGTAAGTCTCGCTTATGCTTTTAATTAAAGAGAATTTGGCTTGGGAATTGGGAACGTAAAAATTTGACTGCAGTCAAAAAGGCACACCACGCTTAGACGTTACAGATATAAAAAATAAAACAAAGAAAAAAGAAAATGGCGCACGCGTGTGCGCACACACACACACACACACACACACACACACACACACACACACACACACACACGCGCGCGCGCATGCACACACACGCACACACACACACACAGACACACACACACACACACACAGACACACACACACACACGCACGCACGCACACACACACACACACACACACACACACACACACACACACACACACACACACACACACACGTGTTCAGTTCTAGTCAGGGCACTGATCGTCGTTTATGCTTGGACCGCAATTGACACAAGCACGTACACCGTATCATTACTGCCATTCATGCAATGCAATCATGGCTATATTTAGCAACATTGCTCTATAGAATTCACTGTGAACGACTTCACTTCGCCGTTGTTGCAGTAAGTTTGGGTCTGGTACATTGTGATAGTTCTTTTCTTAATGTCAGTCTCCAACAGTCTGTTCCTGAAGCCGCCGTCCAGAAAATAAATTTCCTCCGCGACAACGCCATATGGTGTACACTTTCTGAATGTTTTTCTTTTTTTTTTCTTTTCCTTTTTTTTTTCTTTTTCTTTTTTTTTTCTTTTCTCTTTTTTTTTTTCCTGTCTCTTTGTAGGTCGTGAGCACTGAGCCGCGAAATCCGCCAGGTCACATCCTCGGGCCGGCCTAGCAGATACCCTTTTAGTCAATATATGACTGAAAATCAAAAGGTTTCTGGAGAGCAGTTTATTGTTTCCCCTTTGTTGATGTTTGGGTTTGAAGGGTCATTCCGTCATTCGTGTGTGTGTGTGTGTAAATCTTGTTTTCCAGTCTTCAAGGTATCATCTCATTTTTCTACTGTTGGGATTACTTTCTTATTAATAGAAAAAAGTTGCCGGAATATTTGGTTTTATTCATTTGCAATTCCAACGGTATCCAATGGTTTTCCTCTTAAGTGTTCTGAAGCATTTATTTCTGTAAGATGTGTCACGGGGAAATCTAGAAAGATCCTGAAAGGTTATCATGTACATGTACTTTATTTACTTTTACTCCTGGACTCTTGTCATTTGCATTTCGATTGACATGTAGGCCTATGCCTGTGTCTTTGTCTGAAGGCTTTTCTAGATGGTTTCTACTTCTTTTTTTTCCCTTTTTTCTTTTTTTTGTATTTTATTTCTTTGTAATTCCTTTTACGATTCTGATTATTGTGGGTTTGAGTTCTTCAGATAGTTGCAGTAAGGTTAAAGTTTTCATTCGTTATTCAAGTCTTCTTGTTTTTCAGAATGGCTGGCAATCAGTGTCTAATAACCGCATCATGTAGAGATTCAATTTTAACGTTTTAACTTTGTACTCTTCTTGATCAAACCATTTTCATTGGGTTTTCTTCCGCCCTCCCCCCCCCCCTCTCTCTCTCTCTCTCTCTCTCTCTCTCTCTCTCTCTCTCCTGTGCGGGTGTGGATGTGCGTGAGTGTGTGTCAGACGCACGTCGATGCTGCACCTCGCTGTTGATTAAAGTTAATAAGCTAGTATTACAATTAATTAAGTTGATCAAAACGTATGATCTGGGGAGCCGGGGGGGGGGGGGGGGAGGGAGTGGAAGCTGAACCATTTGGGTTTTGTTTTACTTTAATCATCACCGCAGACTTAGGTCAAGGCAACGCAGACTTAAGGTCAAGGTAACGGAGGCTTAAAAGTCTCAAAAGACCTTAGCTTGCTCACTGACGTCAATGACTGACTTTTGTCGTCACACAGTGGGCGACTTGGTCCAGCAGTTTAACGCCTAGCCGATGGCCGGGTCCCCATACACGCAGCGGTCTCGCGGCGTCCTTTTGGATTCCCTACAGGCCACACCATCCACTGTGTGAACCAGTCGTTTAACCCCAGGCTGTGCAGCTATGTTCCGCAAGACTCGTTTTGCTTATAACACAAGGCTTTCCGTGGTTTCCACAAAGCTAAAGGGCAGATACAAATCAACAAATCAACACGTCACCAATTCAAAGTCTTATAGAGTCAGTTAGATATTTACCAGCATCCGCTCTGTTGCTTGGCGGACGTTGCAAAACCTGATCTGATCTTATTCCAAGATAACATATGCGTCTACATTTTTTTTTAATTGCAAAACATTTCCATAACAAATCAAATGTCAATCAATACAAGCGTTCGCAACAAGTGTCGATGTCATCATACTGAAAATGTTGCTAAAAACAGCTACGGACGATTCACGGCCCCTTATCAATCGGTCACATCTTTGTATCGGGGATCGACTGAAAGGTTTTTCTCAACAGTTGGCTAGTTGTTGTTCTGCCAAGTTTGTTTATGCGCACGCGCGCGCGCACACACACACACACGCGCGCGCGCGCGCGCGCGCGCGCATACTAGGCGCGCGTCCGCAGTGTGAAAGAAGACAGAAGAAACAGGAGGGATGGGGAGAGAAAGAGAGCGAGAGACAGAGACAGAGACAGACACACAGACAGAGACAGAGTGGGACAGACAGACAGGGAGACACAGAGACAGACAGACACAGAGACAGACAGACACAGAGACTAATTCAGGAATTTAAAACGTATTTTTGGCCGTGGGCATATATACACATCAGAATAGTGCAGAATTGGGAGGTGGGGGTGTTAAGGGTGCTTGCGTGCATGCGTGCGTGCGTGCGTGTGCGTGTGCTACTTATTCTAATTAGATTGTTTTATGTTAAATGCAGAGAGAGACAGAGACAAGACAGACAGATAGACAGACAGGTAGGCATGCAGAAAGACAGAGACGGAGACAGACACAGGCAGACGACGGATCGGAGCGTGCCGGTGTTCCCCGGGTTCTATGTTCCCCAGTAGCGCTGTTCCCGCTGTCTCTGTTCCCCAGTGTCGATGTTCCCCGACCGAAAAAGCGTGCCGCTGTTCCCGTACCGGTGTTCCCCAGGTTCTCTGTTCCCCAGTAGCGCTGTTCCCCAAACAGATTTCAATGCACCAACGGCAAAAACTTGGGAACAGCGGGCCTGGGAACACCGGGACTGGGAACACCGGACTGGGGATTTGCGGGAATGGGGAACAGCGGGATCGCCACAGGGTGGGGAACAACGAAACTGGGGAACTTAGGACTGAATGCGATTTTTTTCTTGAGGGGAACACCGTGACTGGGGAATATAGAGACTGGGAACAAAGAACCTGGGAACAGCGGCAGGACCCCGACGGATCGACAGACAGAGACAGATAGACCGACAGAGACAGACAGACAGATACAGACAGAATCATAGACAGAGACAAGACAAAGACAGAGAGAGAGAGACAGAGACAAACAGACAGACAGACAGAGGCAGAGGCAGAAACAGAAGAGACACAGTGAGAGACTAAGACAGGGACGAGACAGTAGAAACAACTTTTGATTCCGTTTCTCTCACGTTAAACTTCCTCGTATCTTCTATGAAAATAATAATAATAATAATAATAAGTTATCTTCAACGCCTGGATTAAAAAACCGAAACTGTTTGTTATTGTATACTTTTTCTTATTACCTATTATCCATGTTTCTCACGTCGGCCCGTCCCCACACATCCATACACACACACATGTGTACATTCACAACCTATATACACAAAACAGGGGGGGGGGGGGGGGGGAAGACAACCAAAGTTAGGCACTCAAGGTCTGACCAGCGCATTGGCTAATGCTTAGGTCAGACTATCTACTAAGTCGTAGCCACGAGACCCTCTTCTTCAGTTCTCTCATCTTAGTTGTTAATTCATTTATCCGTCAGCTTTAAAATCATGCGTAGCGTGGTCTCAAAACTTAGCGGATGTGGTGTAGCAAAATTATGGACAAGTCCGCACGCAGTGACGCCTCCTTGGTGAAACTGCAACTGAAACTGATCTGATTGGTCGACGCTCTCCTCATGGAGAACAAGATGGGGCATACATTGGCTCCCTTCCATAGCCGAGCACTAGGCACATATAATAGTCTTCCGCAGTTCTGACTGCAGACGATAATTAGACTCGCACCTACTTGTTACACTCGATCCTTCAAGTCAACACCGCGTGCGACAACATGCGTCTGAGAAGTAGTCCGCGCCTTCTGAGCATTCCGTGTCGACATACGTTCATACACTCGCCCTCAAATTTGCCTCGCCGAGTCCAGCTCTTTATGCCGGCTGTGTATTGACTGACCGCACGATAATCTTTGCGGTCGGCTGGGCTTATAAGCAACATTAAATGACCACACCATCAAAGAAAAGAAAGGAAAGGAAAAGAAAACAAAATAAAACATATAATATAAATTAACATATGGAGAGACAGACAGACAGACAGACAAACGGACAGACACATACACACACACACACACACACACACACACACACACACACACACACACACAGAGGGTGGGGGGGGTGGGGGTAAGAGATGATGGAAGGAAGGTGGGGGTGGGGAGTGCGGCTTTGTTCTGGCATTTAAAAAAGAAAATAGAGCGTGCTAGCAGAGGACCGGCGGGGGGGGGGGGGGGGGGGGGGGGGTGGTGGGGGGGGGGAGAACGGAGGGAGCACTGCCAACAGTCAGTGTACATGGTGAGTGCAGGCAGGCACCGTGTGCACGGTGCTTGTTCAGCTGCATTCTGTTCACACTCCCTCTTGTTCGCTTCTGTGGCTGACGTGATGCCGAGTCGTCCCTACGTGATCCCTGTCTCTCGGTCTTTTCGTCTGTCTCTCTCTTTGCGGAGTTGTACTCGCCCCCACCCCCACCCCTCCCCTCCCCACCCCCGACCCATCCCCGCCCCCACCTCTACCTCCTCCTCCTCCCCTGATTTGATGTAGTAAACAACAATTACAATAATAATAACCCCCCCGCTCCCCCCCCCCGCCCCCCCCCCCCCCACCCCAAAAAAAAAAAAAAAAACCAACCAAACAAAAACACCGGGGTGGCGTGGAGGGGAAAGGCTGGTTTCCAACAACCCTTTTAAAAATAAATTCGGTTATTTGTTCTCTCTCTCTCTCTCTCTCTCTCTCTCTTTTCTCCTCCATCTCTCTCTCTTTCTCTCTCTCTCCATCTCTCTCTCTTTCTCTCCTCTCCATCTCTCTCTCTCTCTCTCTCTCTCTCTCTCTCTCCTCTCCATCTCTCTCACTCTCTCTCTCTCTCTCTCTCTCTCTCTCTCTCTCTCTCCATCGTGCAAAGTTTTGTTCAAATCTGTATGCCACTGTCTTTGCTTTTAAAAAAAAAAAAAGGGAAAGACAAAAAGAAAAAGGACGCCGTGTATAACTTTACATCGCGCAAATTCTTGTTCAAATATATGCCACCGTTTTGGTTTGAAGAAGAAGAAGAAGAAGAAGAAGAAGAAGAAAGAAGGAAAAAGAAGAAGAAATAATAGAAACAAAGAAAAAAATACAGAGGCCCTGTTTAAACAAACAGTATTGTGTATTACCCAAGTGCCTTTTATCTCAGCTGGTGGCAAGAAAATCCTCTCTCTCTCTCTCTCTCTCTCTCTCTCTCTCTCTCCTCTCCCCCCCCCCCCCCCCCCCCCCCCCATGTTAATGCAGCCCAGATTCACACACACGTTTTACAGTCGCGCACAATCATGTCAAAAGACCTCACAAGACGGGAGGCAGGAACGGAAGGAGAGAGAGAGAGAGAGAGAGAGAGAGAGAGAGAGAGAGAGAGAGAGAGAGAGACAGATAGACAGACAGACAGACAGACAGAGACAGAGACAGAGAGAGACAGGGAGAGGCACATGGCCCTTCATTCTGGTGATGTCACTCCGTAAGGTGGCAATGCATCAATTGCACATAAGCAGCCTCCCCACCCCACCCCCACCTCCCATCCCTTCTATCCTCTCTTCACCTTCACCCCCCCCCCCCCCCCCCACCCCCACACCTCCTCCCCTCCCCGTCCAATGCGCTCCATCAGCCATGGTCCCATCCACCACTCAATCAATCCGGATCGGCCACACCTGCCGCTTCCCCCGACTTAGATCTAGCCGTTTGAGGTCGCCACCTGCCAGTCTCCACAGGCACTGCTGCCTCCGACAGGAGTTATGAGATTGTGTGAGAAGCTTCAGATGAACAGCTAGGCATCCGTCCTCCCCCCCCCCCCTTTCACCCACCCCCCCCCCCCCCCCCCCCCCCACCTCTCCCTGCTTTCCCCTTCACTAACCACCATCCCAGTCCTCTGTCCTATCTTCCCTGTAACCCCCTCGCTTTACCCCCCGTCTCCCAGAGAACTCTCTCTCTCTCTCTCTCTCTCTCTCTCTCTCTCTCTCTCTCTCTCTCTCTCTCTCTCTCACACACACACACACACACACACACACACACACACACACACACACAGAGAAATCTGCATTGGAAAAGCAAGCCTTTGTTATTTTTTCCTGTTTGTTACGTTTTTGAAAATTCAAGGCGCAGTGATACTCACCCAAAACACAAATACTGGTGAATTTAGATCAGCACCATGACTGTTTCAGCAAAGGAAGAAACGATGATTAATTTTGCTGCACATCTGTACGCAGCATCCTGTCTGGCTCCCGCTTATACGAGTCAGAAAGGAAAAAAAAGAAGAAAAAAAAAAACAAGAAAAATCCCCTTTTAATAAACAACTAAACTTCTTTTAACACTATTTACATACAAATTTGTTCTGCTTTGTTTTACAAAAATCAATTATATATATTTGTTTTCAAAATAACATCAACAGGTCCTCACAGGCTAAAAAAAAATACAAACCGGTTTTTTTTTTTTTCCTTTTAAAGTTCGCATCCACAGTACAACATACTCAAAATAATCGTTTCCATAATCTGGGCCTCACAGACATCACCACTCTTTTCCAGTTTCGAGTCTCTGCGACCTCTTTTGTCGACTTACAGAACAGAGCATAAACTGTACCTGTGTTCCTCGCAACAACAACAATACAAAAAAGAACTATGGCCCTAGTCTATCAAGGGAGACAGTTCCTGAGGGTTTGTTCTTTATGGGCCAGCTGTCTTCATTATACAAGTTCACAAGACACCACCTGTGACTTTGAAAAACCTATGAGGCCATGCGTTCTTGCGGAACCTCGCTGTCTCTGCGGTGCTGTCGCCCAGTCTCTCTCTCTCTCTCTCTCTCTCTCTCTCTCTCTCTCTCTCTCTCTCTCTCTCTCTCTCTCTCTCTCTCTCTGCTTCAACTACCCATCCTACAGGATTTATCTCCCTGGATTTATCTCCTTGAGCTCTCTTCCCACCGTTTAGCATGCACGCATGCTGCACGGTTGCTGTTTTTGTTTTGTTTTGTTTTGTTTTGTTTTTACGGGTAAGCGCAGGCACAAGACTTTAAAATCCTTCCCTTTTTTTTTTCTTTTTCGACAGCCTGCACAAGCGATCCGAACGACGAAAGATAGCCCCGTTTCGAATGATTGAAAATTTCATTAGTCGCATACTTTGGGTTACAATGATGTTAATGCTTCGTTTCTACATCGTCGAGTTAGTTTTATGATCTCACAATGAGATCATGTTTGTTGGGCGTCATTGTGTTCTTACTGATGTTACGACTGAATGTTTATATCCCATCGTGCGCGGCTTTGGCCTACATTGAATAAAACATCTCTCTCTCTCTCTCTCTCTCTCTCTCTCTTCTCTCTCTCTGCAAGATGAAAAAAAAAAGTGCTTCACGTATTTAACATTTTCCCTCATTACATGAAATCATTCATTTGTTCGCTTGTCCTCAAAATAAAATCGTTCATTTGTTCGCTTGTCCTCAAAATGAAATTCCTTTGTTCGTTCGTCCTCACCGGACATGCCCCCCCCCCCCCCCC
>CM031605.1:19091880-19096880 GCA_018398815.1 Conus ventricosus
TCCCCCTTCCATGGACCCGTTATATTTCAAGGTCGAAACAATCAACACCCTTCTTAAGCAGGTTGATTTATATTTCTTTTTACTCAGTATTTTACGCGTGGATTTCAAAAACAAACAAAAACTTGTCAAGAAAAAAACACAAGGAGGTGGATCGAGGGGGGGGTGGGGGGGGGGAGCGGCTGGGTTTTTTTTAATGATTGAATCGTATTTCACAGCGCTTAAAGAAAAGGTTTTAGCTAAAATCGCTCAAATAAATTTTGTCTTCTTTCCATGCATGATAATCTAGTTAAAGTTAAAATTGAAAAATGAAGAGAGAAATCACATGCACATCTACAGTGTTCGTCTGATCTTCTACAAACAGTTCATTAGCATAGTGCGCACATCAAGAACGAGTCATTCTTGTGCTGACACAATCGCATTAGGTCCGCGTTTTTATAAAGCGAACCAAAAAAATTCGACTGTATAGCGAAGCGAAGGCAAGACGTCTTTGAAGCGGGTCTAAGTGAACAGGGACGGGAGGGGGATGGGAATTGGAGGTACGGGTAAAAAGGGGGTGTGGGTTGCGCGGGGGAGGTGGGGGGGGAGAGGGACGATGAAACGGAGGAAGGTAGTACGGAGGGGGAGGGGGGGGAGGCGAACGTAGGCGAGCACGTAATAACGGGTCACATTATGCGAGCTAGTCCACCGTTTCCTGTCATCGGTGTTCCGAACGGAGGTGGCACTTAATTTACATGATTACCCCTTCAGCCCCCCACCCCCCCCCCTCCCCACCGCCATCCCTCCTCCTCCTCCTCCTCCTCCAAACACACCATTCACTTTGCACTCTCTCTCTCTCCGGTCGTCTCATATCTCGTCACATCTCTCTCATCATCATTCATGGACGAGTTGTGTGCCGGAATATCCCTCATAAAAAACCACACGACAAACCGACTATCCGATGATGCGGGCTTTTCCTTTGTTCCTCAACCTCACAGGTGCGGAACCCGAGGCCTGCTGTTTCAAGGGGACGGGAAGATTCACAATCAAAAGGTCACAGCTATCCTTTCACGACCACGAAAGTCAAGTCTCACGGACTGTCATCGATCAGGACCCTTATCCACACAGCCTCCGGGCAACAACTTTTCGCTTTTCTTCTTAGCCTTGGTCGAGAGTTCACCTGTCGGTTGTCGCAGTGTCTAATAGAGTCAACTTTTACCCAGGCACCTTTCTTTTCTACTGTATTTTTGTGATCTGGTTCATTTTCAGTCCAGGCCTGAAGTCTGTACAAGATTTCATTCACTTTCACCAAGTCATCAAGTCTCGACCAACTTCTGCAAGCGGTAACTAAGCCACGAAACGAGAACAAATGGCTCTTTAGGTTTTTCAGCTGAATAGCTCTGTCCAATACAGATTTGTTAGTTAATGTTTCATCATTCCACCGGCACCAGGTCCTTTTTCTGCCTCTAATACTATTATAGTCATAGCATGCCCGCCTTTGGCTGCTGTTCTGGGCCCACCACTGACTACATCCACCGCTAAAAAACGAAGTCCTGTTCACGTGAATGGTGGCTGCGGATTTCAAGCCGCCCCTTGCCATACCAAATAAATCGTATCCCTTGCGATGTGAAAGAAATCCCATCTACGAGATTACCCCCCCCCCCCCCCCCCCTCCTCGTTCCTACCTCAACGTCCCCGTCTTTCCATGCCCTGTGAGGTCGAACCTGTCCCCCGCGTTGTCCAACACATAGCTAGGAAATCGGATGGACAGCATGCTTCCCTAGGCAAATGATTTGTTGGCCATTTTCAAAAGGGAGTACGGATCATATCTCTCACTCACACAAAACACACACCACGCGCACTGCAAGCACGCACGCCACGCACGCACCACGCACGCACGCACGCAACTCACAACGCACACATACACACCCACACAACCACACACCCACACACACATACACGCACACACATACACACATACACGCCCACCACCCGACCACATTAATAATGGAATAGCCAAAGCAAAACGGCTGTATTGGAATTCTTTTTGCACAAAGGAAGTTACAGAGAATAAATGACTTAAATAAGGTTTGGAAAAAAGTGAAATCATGAAAAATTGAATTAGACTTCCAAGCGATCCAATAGAATCTAATGAGAAATAAGTTTTCCTTCTGATGTGAGAAAAGGCGGAATCCTTTCGTGGACGATGTTTTGCCCTTCTTCTTCGTCCTTCCTTCTTCGCGTACGCAGGCTGATACCCCAGCGGACACTCCCTGTATGGGGAGACAGGCAAGGATTAATCCCTCTCCCGACAAAGGGAGTGGAGTTTTGTGGTGTATGACCGTTTTTTTTAATCCCGCCATTAAGGCAGCCATACCCAAAATCGGGGAAACAAGTTTTCTATGAATAGTAAAATCAGAAGGGTCTGTTCCCCAAACCCTGTAAAATTATATAATACAAAAAGAACAATAGCAGCCTCTCTATTCAGACCCTCTTCCTGATCATGATCTCTCTATTAAAATTCACCGATAACAATCAGTAGAACTAGAAAAGTGCAATATATGGTATCAGCAACAACAAAAAAAGCTCTGCTGGTCTTGATAATTGTGAGGCAATGAAATGTTAAAACATCTCCCTGATAACCCGCATTGTTTTATCCTAGCCATCATATAGTTCGAAATTGCTGGGAAAATGGCGGTTGGTCCTCAAATATGGAAAGATTCAATAGTCGTTCAATTTTAAAACCTGGAAAACCTAATGAATGACAAAACAGCTACCGCCCTATAGCTCTCGACTTCCCATTGTTGGTAAACTTGTAGAAAAAATTGTTTTAAATAGGCACATGCCCTATCTGTGAACAGAACACTGAGATAAACCAATGTAATCAAGCTGGATATTAATGAAAGGAACATCTACAGTTGAGCACTTTGGTAAAATAACTACTCAAATAAAGCGTCCGTTGTCTCGTAGGAAAATATACTCGCTACTTCTTTGTATGTAAAAAAGCCTACGACCAATCTGGCACAGGCTGCTTTTTAATACAAACTGAAACTGATTGAATATCTGGAAACATGTACAAATATATTAAATCAATTTTACATAATAGAAGAAATGTTAGCAGGAGAGTAGGAAAGAAATACACTCAACACTCAGAAAACCAAACATGGTGAATTCCGCAAGGCTCCGTAATTATAGCAACCTATTCTTTTTAACATCCTTATTCCACGAACGACCCAAAAGCATATCCAAAAATGTCGTTTCTAGTGCAATAATACGCAGAATGATTCACCGTGATATGTTTGGATGAAGTAACTCTGAAAAAGTCACCCCCACAAAGAGCACAGAATTATGTTAGAAGAACTAAACTCAAAGAGATTAAGATAGCCATAAGGGCACTATATGAGAGAAAATGGTCTGTTCCTTGTCCACTGAAAAAAAAAATATGATTGTTTCATGCATGAATGCAATCCAGAAATATTACCAGTCTGTCCTTCAACCTTCTAGGGGAACCTTTAGATATAAACAATAGTATTAATTTTTTAGGACTTTTCTATTACTCCAAAATTATCTTGGAAAATTCATTTTTGAATATATATTAACACAGCAAGGAAAGTCTGAATTTAACTAAAGAACAAAAGCAGACAACCCTGGGGAATGTATTCAAAACCCTCTACTTCATCTTTCTATTGCTCATATTAGATCAAAACTTACATATGGTCAAGAAGTGTACTTTACGCTCCAAAATTTCTTCTCTAAACAGTTACAAAGTTAGGGATTGGTTCAAAGCCATTAAATTTGCTCACGGTATCCCAAATCATTCCTCAAACGCAAAGACATATAGAGACGGCTGGAATTTTGCCCTTCCATGATTATCGTGAACTAGCTGCACAAAATTAGTCATAAAATCGAGTGCTGGTGATAATTACATCAAGAAGATTTAAAAATTAGACTGGACACTGACATCCAAAAAGGGCAATTACGATTAAATCGTCAAAGAAACAATAGCTACATATACTTCTGATTTGATTAGATGTTCAAAACTAGATAAAAAGACGTGGCTAAAAAAACCATCTTCTTTCATCAATCCCATCATGGAGATACCAAAACCTAATCTTGATACTGGTTATTCTGATAGTAAAAAAAAAAAACAAAAGGGTACATATACTATAATATCCTCCCAAAATTAGCAAAATCAACATGTATACGAACCGATCTCAAAATCATTTTCAGGTGAATACCGGGGGATGGTTCCGTTTTAGATATATGGAAATGCTGGAGCAGCGTTTGTTATACTTCCCTTAAAACTCAAAGAACGGTCTTATCTGGGTAGCAATTTATCTATATTCACAGCCGAATTAGGAAGCTTATAATGTGGCATTGAAATTATTCTAACAGATCTCTTCCCATTAAACAGCGCACAGATAGCTTCTATGTAATTCAAAATCATCCTACTTGCCCTGAACTCCGTCATAAACATAACGGACACGTACCCGACTTGTGCTTGAAATTAACTATCTTCAATACTGTCCTGGTGTCAAAGGCATTAAACAGAGAATTTGCTGGAAACCTTTCGCATACAGGTATAATACTGCCCTGAATTGGTATAGGGCTGCGCAAACAAGGTGCTAAAAAAGCAGGGTCCAAATTTCTGAGTTTGAAAATAAAACCGCAGTAGATAGAATGTTATCGTACCCTTGAATCGACGCACGGAAGAGAGCTCAAACAAATGTTGATACGTCTACCGAGATTTCATCCAACCAATGGGAAGCTATTCCAATACAACCTTGTATTAAGAAAAATCCTGATCTTTCCCTTTTAGATTCCCGACAAATATATCATCCCTTATCATACGATTAAAGCTAAATCTTTGAAAACAAAGTTAGTAAGAATACTAACTGTATCATGTGTAAAGAGATAACACTGAACCACATATTAATAGTTCAATGTGCACAAGTTGACTACTTTCTTTCCACTTACCAACAAATCAATACAATCCATACTTTTTTTCTGGAAAAAAAAACTTG
>CM031605.1:19104380-19109380 GCA_018398815.1 Conus ventricosus
TCGGCCCGTGTGCGGTGGGTAAGGTACCCTGGTTAATTGGTCAATTACCTATTTGTATACCACATACAATGTCCCTTTGTCTCCAAGCGTCTCATGCCCTTTTGTGAGAGGTTTCACGCTCCTTGACAAATTCCCCCCACTCGAAGACAATGCCCTGCATTGGCTAAAACTTAACATTCAAGGAGATGAAACTCATAATTTTCCCATTTAAACCAGTTGCTAATATCGGCTCTCATAAGCCTACTTTACACCAGAGAACGCACGCAAGATTTGTCTTGCAACAAAAATTATAGAGAAAAATCAATACATACACACTATCAAAGCAAATATCAACATAAATCTGAAATCGCACCAGTCTAAGTCATGTGGCCATAAAACCATTATGTTTCTACGGAAATTTCTCTCCCTTCTCTTCATACACGTGGCCTGCAACCAGCCACGTCACGCATACGCGACACTGCAAAAGACACACGCACCACAACCCGACTTTTCGCCCGACCATTTTATTTTTGCCTACGGTCCGTCACTCTTTCTTCACTCTCTACCACGTTGTCGTACCGCGCGACATGTGTTGCAATGTGAACAGAAACGCCTGATATCACCAAGGATACCTGGCCAGTAGTACTCTTGCGTCACAACCTTTTGTGTGGCCTTCTTAGCGAGATGGCCCGAGGTTGACGTCACATGTTTTTCTGACATCCCCGCCTTTCTGCGTTTCGAAGGCACAACGATCTGTCGTTTTGTCTTCCCCGAACTAAGTGAGTGAAAGTCCGGTACAATACGCCATCCTTCATCTCAAACCCGATGGTGCCCTCCTTCACACCTTTCTTCTGCCCTCTGTGAGCAAAACCAAACAGTTTATTGAGCGAGTAGTCGCCCTTTTGTTCTGCTCGCAAGTGAGAGGGGTTGGTCTCACTGGACACGCTCATTGCGTTCTGGAGTGTTTGACTGCCTGGGGCCTTTTTCTCACGTGGTTCCTTTTCTCCGATTCGACCAAAAGTCAGCGTCTGGGTCTCCGTACCCACGTGCTCCTACGATGTTCCCGATTACCAAATCGTACGGCGGCTTCGGAACAGCCAAAGCCTGTACACTTCCACTATAAAATGGTTTTTGTAGCAATAAACACCTGGGCCGTTTTGAATTCTGCTACTGTTCCATCTATTTGTCTACACCTCCGTGTTTTACCTGTGAATTGTCCCTTCTCAACCAGGGACTCCTTCACCATGACACCAGTGCACCCAGAGTCTCTAATGACATTAACCACATTGTCACCTACTCTGCCTTTGTGCACATCCATGTTATCGCCTGAATCTGTGAACAACAGCACAATCCAGACAAAATAACACTGTCATCTTGTTCATCTTTTTCTACCTGTCTCTCTCTTGGCCTGATCCTCATTGCTGCTGCTTTCTGAGGTCTAAATCGGCAGTCTCTAGCCAAGTGTCTGTCTTATCACACAGAAAACAGGTACGCTCATTCCTAGCCACGTGGCTATTGGTTTTCACCCTTGTTTGCTCACGTGACGTCGTGGGCCTACGGGTGTGTACTACGGACTCATTATGTGAGTCATGTGCTGGCCTGCTATCCTCTGAATATGCTTCCGGGCTTTCCTCTTGTTCAGGTAATCACGCCTCGCTTCCCCGGTAAATCTCTGCTGCTTCAAGTACTTCGGCTATTGTCACGACACCCCTCTCCTTGAGGTGTATTGTGAGGCCCGGCCACAACCGTCAAGTATCTGTTCCTTCATCACCAGTGTCTTGAGGCCTTCAAAATCACTGTCTACTCCACTAAGTTCTACCCATTTGTTGAAATAGTGATCCAGTCTAACACCGAACTGTGTGTATGTCTCACCCTGTTCGATTCTCGCCTCGCGAAACTTACGCCTAAAACCTTCTTCAGTCAAATCATACGCCTTTAGTACTGCTTGTTTCACCTTGTCAAAATCTCTCTGATCACCTTTGGGTAGGGTGGAAACTGTGTGTAACGCACGACCTGTCAACAAGGCAGACAGGTTTATTGCCCAGTCATCTTCGGGCCAGCCTCGTGCTCGGCAAACGATTCAAACCCACTGATATAGGCATCGATCGAATCAGTTTCTTCTCTGAACAGTGGGAGTTTAGGTCTAGGTGCGCAACTTAGTCTGCGGCCTACTGACTCAGAACTGGTGTCTATTTCACTACGATTTTCAGATTTTATTCTTTCCAACTCAATTTGTTTGGCTAAAATCTCTGATTCCGCTTCTGCTCTTGCCCTTGCAGCCGCACTCTCTGCATCTGCTCTAGCTCTGGCAGCTGCACTCTCTGCATCTGCTTTAGCTCTGGCAGCTGCACTCTCTGCATCTGCTTTAGCCTCTCTGCGTCTGCTCTCGCTCTGGCAGCTGCACTCTCTGCATCTGCTTTAGCCTTCGACGCAGCAGTTTCAAGTCTAAGTCTCTCAGCCTCAGCATCTGAGTTTCTTTTGACAGCGTCGAGCTGTTCCTTTTCAAACTTCCCTTCTTTCAGCCCTTTCATCTCTCTCAGTCTTCTGCTGAGTTTCAATGAATCTACGCAATTCATCTCCTGTATAGCCTAGTTTCTCCCCTAAACTAATCAGTTTCTCAATGGGAGTAAAACTTTCTTCAGCCATCTTCTTTTCTGATATGTTTTAGCAACACTAGAACAGTTACGCTTATAAACCCGGAAAAAGTCAGTTAACAGTTTACTAAACGTTACGAGTACACTAACCAGTGGTAGTGTTCCTAACACAAAGGAGCCTTAATCTTAAACCACAGCTTCTGTGAGAGTTAAGACTAGAACCTCGTTCTTCGTTTCTCTGAACGACCTTTGGTTAATACACCCATCCTACACACAAGTCAATACTCAACACTCAAAGAACTAAAGGAAATAATTAGAAGAGCTAATTAAAATTGCCTTTAGTGGACGCTTCGCCCCAGTACTACTCTAGTACTCACTTTGTTTCCCTCCTGAAACTAATTTGGGCCATGCAATCCTGGCAGGCTCGCCACTTTGTCCAGGACGGGGGAAATCGTGATGGTATTGCTTATGCACTAAGTTGATGTATTATTAGTCAGGCTTAACACACCCAAAGGTTATCTTTGCACTCATACACGCATATGCACACTCATGCACCCACCAAACATTCACCTCTCTCTGGGAATGGGATGTCACGCATTCGTTTCTTTCCTAACACGACTGAGAACAAGAAATACAATTTCTATGCTACTTATAATTAATTATGAACAATCAATCACACACAATGAATAAATCAACACATTAAAAGATCAATATTCCTAATCCAATTAATCATGAACAATCAATCACACACAATGAATAAATCAACACATAAAGATCAATACTTCCTAATCCGGGTTATAATAAAATGACTTCTTACCTGGCCAGGTTTTCACACACACAACCACGCTTTCACACCACACCACAGTTCTTGAAAAAAAAATCTCTTCACGTCTTCTTCAGCACTGCTTGATGGTGATGCCCTTGGTTGACTGGCTCCCGGCTTCAGGACTGGGTCTTCGTGGTCGTCTCTGGGATCTCGACGTCGAACTCTTCTTCTCGTCTTCTTCACCCACCTCTGGGTTCAAATTCAGTTTGTCTGTCTTCACCACCTCTGGGCTTCACACTTAGTTTCCTTCTCTTCCAGCTTGTCTTTAACCCTAAGACTTAGCTGTCTCTTCTATCTCCCAGACCACGTTTCTCTCGACCCTTTCTCTGTCCTGCTCATCCTCTCCTCTCTCTCTCTCTCTCTCTCCTCAGCCTTCTCTCTCTCTCTCTCTCTGGTGTTGTTCTCATCTGACCACTTCGGCCGTGTGCGGTGGGTAAGGTACCTGGTTAATTGGTCAATTACCTATTTGTATACCACATACAATGTCCCTTTGTCTCCAAGCGTCTCATGCCCTTTTGTGAGAGGTTTCACGCTCCTTGACACTTTGCCATCATCGATTTCTTTCTCATCGATTCAAGTGAAAGAACGAATTTGGAGTGGGGGAGGGGGGGGGGGGGAGTGAACGGTGGGCGGATGTTTAGCTTCTACTGTCGTCGTCAGAAGAATGACGTGCATGCGTCTTGTCCGGACAGTGAACACAGTTTTTGGCAACAGGAGCGGGATCTTTCCATTTTGATGGAGTAATAACAGTCTAGCCGACCACACAGACCCTGTTTGAGGACTATCATCACTTAGGGGTTTTCTGTCATTATGGAGAGAGAGAGACAGACAGACAGACAGAGAGAGAGAGAGAGAGAGAGAGAGAGAGAGAGACAGAGACAGAGAGAGAGACACAGACAGACAGACAGACAGAGAGAGAGAGAGAGAGAGAGAGAGAGAGACAGAGAGAGACAGAAAAAAAAACAGAGAGAGAGAGACTGAGAGAGAGAGAGGTCCTGTGCCATGGACAAAAAATACGTATATATATACATACATACATATATACATGAAAAGAGCCATACAAGTTGGCTGTAACTGCAGAATGGCCGGCAAGTGTCCACTCTGCACATGGTTTACAACCTCCCTGTCTAGTCGCCAGGTCGTAACAGAACAGCGGGCACATTACAAACTGGAACAAGAACGGGAGGGGAGTGCCCCCGGGGGGTGGGGGGTGGGGGTGGGGGGTGAGGGTCACGACTTTCTAGGTCAGAAACGTGTAAAAGAACCATAACTCGGGGAGGGGGGGGGGGGGTTTAAAAAAATGGGCGACTGTAAAGAAACTGGAGGGGGGAAAAATGTAATACATAAAGTGTCAACGAGAGCGGAAAAGTCAGGTTTAAAATAAAGATGAAAGGAAAAAAAAAACCAGCAAAAAGATTTCTACAAAGCAAGGAGAACCAGGGATGTTGTAAGGACGGAAGTTTTGTTATTAACAAGTTGGCACACAGCCTAGGCGAGTCCATCAGAGATGTGAGCACTGACGGGAATTAGGTTCATAGGATTCGGAGTGTTGCAGCATACAGAGCCCAGTTCCTGCATTTTCATGCCGATGCTTTCGTCCT
>CM031605.1:19114380-19116233 GCA_018398815.1 Conus ventricosus
TCACCACAATTCAGGCCACCCTCCTCACCAATCTCCACCACCCCAGGTCACTCCTAAAGATAATACCCTTTCTTCCTCACCCATCTCCATTATATTATTATATTATTATATTGGGTATTTATCACCATCACCCACAATTCAGGCCACCCTCCCCACCAATCTCCACCACCCCAGGTCACTCCTAAAAATAATACCCTTTCTTCCTCACCCATCTCCATCACCACAGTTCAGGCCACCCTCCCCACCAATCTCCAACATCCCAATGCCGTACCTTTCCTACTCCACCTGCGTCTGCAAGCCTGTTCTACCTGGGAGTGTTTTCCCATCTATCAGCATTTCCGCCACAGCGCACAGACTCACTGTGACATAAAGCAAATGCCATTCATAAATCAAATACCACGTCTGACAATTACCAGCCACGCATATTGAGTCTGGGAAATGTTTGTCCGTTTATTACAACTTACGTGCATTCTGATTTTGAACATGCAATCTCAGCTGTTTCAACCAATGTTTTCTAAGCTTCACTGTCACACCTGTGCCTACAAAGCTTCACCCAAAGCAAGAGGAGCAAGCAGACATGCCAGAATTGCTTTATACACATACAGCTTGATATACCAGTAATGCAGCACCACAAGTATTTTGTTTATTTCATTCACTAGCGGCAACACTTAAAGGAGATGTTACTTGTTATTGAAGTGGAAATATAACCTATCAGAATGAAAAACAAAGATATACTAAAATGGTTGAATGAATCAATAAAACTTCAAAAAAAGAAATAAAAAATAAATCCACCTCACTAGCAGGTCTGAATACTGATGTGAGTGTTCAAACGAAGTTGCGAGATAAGCTGTCCATCAATTAACACTGTTCATAATTGTTCCTACAAAAGTAAACAGGAGCACATATCATACCCTATATTGCTCAAAAGCACATGTGCCTTTCATCTTCTTTCTTTAGAAGAGTAAGGAACTGTTTTCAATGGTGGTCTCTGTACTATCAACAAGTAAAAGAGTGTGTGTCACATGTAATCATTCATACCGCATACACACACAAGTACATTATGGATCTTTAAAAACCTTTGTTCCATACAGCAGGGCATAAATGGTTAATCGAATACCTCAGGTCATGCATACAATATAATTTTACATCATACTAACCGGTTACCTAACTGGGTGGTGAGAGTACTCTTACACTGGATTTAGCTGTCTTACTTTTTTTCCTTTCTTCTCTGATTTGGGAAAGACAAATAAGCAAGCATACAAGAAAAACAGGAGGATGAAGAGAAAGACAAACTAAATCATTTCTCCACAATTCTTGCTCAACATCCTTCATCTATAAATGGTCCCTCTTTTCCACTCTGCACATGCTGACAAAGACAGCTATACTTCATATATTATGAGCCAAGCATCAAAGGTATAGTTTTCACGTGTTTCATAACCCTTACGAATCAAAACATGTTCGAAAACAACATTTTCATCTTCTGCATGCATGCACCAACCATGATTAAAGCACAAGCCCAAAAGCAGAGAGCAGATGATGACTTTGGGCCTGTGGAAAATATTATACCTTCACCTGCCAGGTGCTATCAAGACTTAAATGCAGAATCAAGACTTAAAAACGGACATTCTGCATGGGAACGCAATGTTCTAGACATTCAGCTGGATTCTCTTCTCATTCCAAGACTGTGTCATTGGAATATAATGCTCTCATAGCTCCGTCAATTACCAAAGGAGCTCCACTGATTTGCGTGTACTGTGATGAATGTAGCAGTAACTACTTATGATAAAAGATAAAACTGTTTCACACAAAAATATTGAAAAGGCACGCAAGGAGCATTGATCACTGGAAATAAA
>CM031605.1:19116333-19143833 GCA_018398815.1 Conus ventricosus
CTTTGGCCTGCCTCTGTTTCCTCTCTCGCTCAGCTTCAAGGTTTGTTTTTCTTTCACAAGGTTTCTTATTACCCTGATATTGACCCTTAGAGATAAAGGGAAAGGCCGACTCTAAGCCACTTTATCCCTCACCCAGTTTTCGGGTGAAAGTGGCCTAGAATCAGCATATTACTGTTCTCTGACTAGTAAGACTTCAATAACTAAAAATAACGAATTAACTACAAACAAACATACTGTGTAGGTTATCCGTTTTCAATACTAATTTACTAAAACTTTTCAGATTTTCAGTTTTGTTTAATTCCTATGTTTTTCTGGTCTTTTTCAATAACATCATTTTCGCGCAAACATTCTTCAAATTGGAGTCTCTGTCTTTCATGTGAATACCACTACAGTCTTTAATGTTCTCTAAAGTATATTTTAAAACTGAGTTATATTTCTGGCATAAAATCCCACCACATTATCCTAGCATGCCTTCCACTGAAAGCTAGTTTTGGACAAAGTGTTTCTCTTTTTAACTATGTCCTCTTTCTGCCGAACTGTCATCTATAATAAATAGTGTTTTGGGTTCTTCAAACAGTCTTAATAAATGTTCTAAACAATCACTCAGTTTATTGTGGAACAACTAATTTATGTCGTCATCTGTCCTTTAAAACCTTCTATCATTGTTATGCTTTGTTCTTTTAAGTGTGATTGGTGACAGATAAACACAATATGTTAAAATTATAACGATAAACTGGTTGTATTAGGTCTTGGGACAATTATTGTTTTTCCACAACAGTCTGCCACAAATTAATGATACAATGAGGGTTTTGTCATAAAGTTTAACTGCTCCCATAGTTTTATAACTGAACTTTATATAATCCGGTTATTGTTTTATCATGCCCTCTGTTTAAACTTTGTTAGTATAATAAAAAATCCTATAAGGTCAAATGTGTGTAAGATTATCCAATTCAGTGCTGTAAAGATTGTTTCTATTAGACTAATATTGGATTTTGTTCGCTTGTTGTTATGACCTTAAATCCTCACCATTGTGAAGAATGACAAAAGTAAATTTAAGACTAGCAACGTCTAAGTTTTGCCAGCTAATTAGGATTCCTTAAAAAGGACGTCACTAACGCCCACAACCCCATCCCTCTCCTTTATCTTTTAAGACAGAAATTTTCAAATATTTTGTGAACGTGTCCCTAATTTCCATTTGCGGGGGCATGAACTGTAATTTTGCTAGAAAGCATCTTTTAAAACCGCTTCCTCTATTCTGTGGAGGATGTACTGTTTACTTCCCATTCGGCTTTATTTCATCTCTTTCCGACTATTGTCATCTGGCTTAAGACCTTACATGTAAAGGGCAGAGTTGGAATGCTTTTATGAAACTTTTTTGACGCCCAAAAAATGTAAAAAAGGGCTTATGAATTCTAATTTTATTTCCCATTTCTCAATATGGTTCTAAGTGCCAATTTTGAGGTTCAGGTTTTCGAACTATTGTATATTCATATGGCCCACATTATTTGCCTCTAGATTGGCGGCAGTTGTTCTAGTTTAGGAAACTTTTTGCTGTCGCCAACTCTTTGCGTTATATTCTCCATCTTTATTGTACTCAAACCCCATACAAAGCGCCTATCTCACCGTTTTGTTTCAAAGGTCCGCTACGTCTGCAAGGTCTTTTATTTCTAAAGTTATACACCTCACAGGCGCCAATGTAACTCCTGGTTCTTCTGGCCCCCGCGGAATTTTTTCAGTACAGTTTATTTTTTTATTTCCAACAATGTTGCAGGTTATCACTTTACGGACTTTCCCGTTATGTCTTTGATCTTTGTATTTAAATGATCGACCCTTCCCACAAACTAACTTTTAAACTGTAAATTAGGGAATTGTATAATTTCATAATCGCAATATGCAAGCTTTCCCGGATTGGAAGAGCTCTTAAACAGTTGAGGGCCTTTCATCATATAGTTTTCATTCAGTTGCTTAGCTCATCCAAATGAACAGAGAGTAATGAATGAAATGCTAGATTAGCGGACTTTCCCCCTTCATAAGTAAGTTTTGGTCGGTTGTAAATCTAAATCTTTTATATTGTTAGCCGTAAAGCCTAACATTTTAGATAGCTCTTTATCAATTAGTAACCTCTTCTTCTTCAGGCTTGAAATGTTAACATTGTTTTTAGATTTTCCGTTGTTAAGTTCGAGAGTAATTGTCAAGTTACTCATTGCTTCATTTAGTGAGCAAAACCCGTTAATAAGCCATCAGGTATTGTGAACTCGCTAACTTTGGTCCCTGTTTTGTCAACTTTGTAGAACCTTATTATTTCCTTGGCTTCGCTTATATTAAAACATACGACTTTGTAGAATATTTCATGAGAGCGCGTCCATTTTGATAATGCCACGCAATTGTTATCATTAGGCATGTTCTAAAAACGATAGGGCGGTTCTTGAGTTGTTATTGTTACAAAAATTTTTGAACGAATTAAAAATGAGTGGGCAGAGTTCAAATATAGGGCAAAAATATTCAGTTGGGCCGCTCTACAATCTTATAAAATATAGCAAACTGATTCTCTTGACTTGCTGGGACCCGACTGCCTCTTTTCATAAAAAGGTGAGTACTCCATTAAGCAGATATCTAAACCCCCCTATTGAAAACGACCCACATCAGAAAGCGTGGTTTAGTCATGCCGATGCAGTTTTACTCAGAACCAGTTAATTTTGCTAGTGTTGTGCGCATCAACTGGGTAGGAGTGCGTATGCCGATCATTTAAATCACCACGATCCTTTGGGTGAGGTCAGTGTACCGATTTCCATTTCTATTAACACTTCAGACGATTTTGACTGGAAACTGAACTGCATGCGCCATTCCCATAATGACAAAAACCGTTTATCCACTCAGCAACATAATAGACATGAAGGCTTTTAAAGGAGCTGTAACGGAAATTCCGATATTAACATCAAGACAGGCTTTTTAGACAAAAGTTGGATCATAATCTTGCTAGGCGACCTTTATTTTCGGGGCACGCACAGAAAGTATAACTATGAATGGCATCTCCTTTCAAATCTTTCTTTTTGGCACAACTGTTGAGCCCGGGGTCCCTACAGCAAGAGCATAAAACGCATGGACAACATTTATGCTTAGACACTTCTAAGGGCGCCTAACTAGGGCGGGTATAGGGGGGGGAACGATAAAGACTCTATTCGTACTTACGTTTGGTGTTTGGCTAGGGGCGCAAGCACAGGCAAGACGAGCATAACTGATCCTTCTAATGGCTTTGGGGGGGGGACGCACAAAAACAATACTGCTAGCTAATTTAGTGGAGATGCCATTAATTCTACAGTTGATTTACCTTCACAGTATTCATAGGTACAACCATGTTTTACAATACGCAAGATCGAAAGTGACTTTGCTGTTGGCACTGGTTTATACATGCTGCCGTCTGACCTCAGACTCAAGGTAGGAATAATAATAAACTATAATATGAAATTCTTATAGCAGGGCAATGAACCAGAAGGGTGGGAAAAAACGACATAAATTATGGGGCCAGTAATATTACAAACAATAAAAAGAACGCCCAAGATTTATGTCATCTAATTCCCGAAGGTCCAAAACCCCAAAGCCATTGAAGACTCAGCAATGCTTGCGGACTCTGTTCGCGATGACCAGAATTTGAAAAGACAGCGTTGTTCTTTGGATAACTGGCATAGGGATTACTTGGTCTTATCTTACTTAATAGTAAACCAACTATTACGAGAATAATGTCCATAAGTTGGCGGCCATAAAAGCCAACTCTTTGCTTGCTGTAGACAAAGCAGCTGACAATACTCCCCTATTTCTGGTAAAAGAATTTATAGCTTTACTGGCTAATTTTTTTAATAAATTCGCAAGATGATCAAGCTGTTTTTTTAACCCATGATTTTTCAGGCAGAGGTGGCGATGGCGGTGGAAAAACGGTACATGAACTTTGGCCACCGCCCCGCCTGTAATAGCAATCACCAGTGTACTTATTGCAAATCCTAAGCTGTTATAACGCTTACTAATGATGATCCTTGCTCTTAAACAGTGTTCGATTCTTTCATGCTAGTGTTGTGTCTTATATAAAAATTTTTGGTTAGTTTCTCTTATTCTATTCACTTGAGTTCGTTAATTGGTCTCGGTTAGTAGTTAGCACTTTAGTTTGCCGATCTTCTTGTTCAAGATCTGTTTAGTCTTTGGGCTATTCTCTCTTTCTATACACCAGGTCCTAAGTTGGCGTCATCAGCCTCAACGAGTTTTTATCTTTTCTTTTCCCTTTTTATAGCTATCTAGTTCACCTAGTTTTGCTAAATTGTTTTGTTAATACGACTCTGATCCGTCTCAAAGCATGAATCAAGGGCCGCTATTTCTCGATGGGTAGCGGGGAGTGTGTATAGTCTTTAAAGCTGTTGCTCTGAAAAACTGGTTTCTGTTCTATTGCATTTTTTATTTATCTGCGATTGATTTACTTCTTTAAGTTCATGTTTTTGTATTTTGGTTAGCTGTTTGGGAGTTCTGCAGCGTGTTTTGAACGTTTAGCAAATGCATCCTATCTACTTTCGGTCTAACAAGGACCAAGGCGGATTTTGATCTTTCTCACTGAGTCTTTGGATAATTGTACTCTTGGCTAAAAACTTGGATGTGTCGGGTTTAGTTGTTAAGCCGATCAAGTTTGCCCCTTGATCGTTTTTTTTTTTTTACAGACAAATGATCATCTTTTAATTCAAAAATTCATTTGGGTCTATAAATTCGGGGAGGTTTCTTGAACCTAAACTTTCGTAAAATGATTTAACCTTAACTTTCTGTTAATTCTTGCCGCATTGAAGAGCATGAGCGATGCGTGTTAAAGGGATAATTTCATCATGTCGTCTCCAGGATCAAAAACATCATAATTCTTCAGCTTCAATTCTTGCCATGTTTTAATAATTTATATTTGTATTTTGTTTTAAAAAAAAATGGGCACTAGCACATGGCTCGATTCTTAAACACGTATAGAAGATGAACGATACCCGATGGCGTGAGGGAAAATAAGCGGAATTTACTGTTCCAATAAACCATCTACTATTGATGCGGGATCATAATTCTTACTGTCAAATTTCCTGACCTAGGAGAAGATGAGTGATTGTGACGGGCTCTGCGCGTCTTACTTTCAAAATGTACCTTGATCAACAAACAGACCCATACAGGACAGTTGTACAGATTCTGGGGCGGCTAATCGTTAAGATTTAGAAAATTTCTATAAAACTGAGGGGCAAGAAAATATTTTCTTTACACAATGCAGACATATTTTTAACATATTCTGTCTATGGCTAACCGGGAATTGAAAGGGCTGTTCTTGCTGTTTGCAGGAATCGAAATGAAGAAGCAACTAAAAACATAGAATAGGCGCCGCAGATACTAAAGACGTAAAAAAGTATGCAGCTGTTAAATTTTGCGTATGGGAAAATCGCTTTTCCATTTCCCTTAGATTTTGAGTTGTTAAAAGCGCATGACACCATAACTTTCAAGGGCATTTACAAAAAGACAGATTTGTTCATTATGAACTAACTTTTAACGAATTACAACGTGTTATCAAAATCATCAGACACCGAAGCAAAGTTAAAGCATTTCTGACATCTCGTTAGAGTTTGACGTTGTTAGCTAACCTGATTTAGCAAAGCTGATTAAGGGCGAATATAAGTCAAGATTAGCAATATTTTACGAAAGAGTGGTTCATCATACTAACAATATCAGAAGCTAGGGCAGGACACTATATGGAATTTTAGTTTTCGCGTCTTATAATATCGCTTATTAAACGGTATTTTATTGCTGTGTGAGATGAAGAAAGAAAACCCGTTCAAAGAGCATGCGAAAAGTTTTTTAATCCTAAAATAACCGAAAGTTACAATGTTCGATTGACGGGTAGTCCTACCAAATCTACGCTAGCGGGATTAGCCTTATCATCATTTTGACGAAAATAAGAAAATTGTTTGGGGGTGGGGAGGGGTAGAAATCCAAAAGCAGAACTAGTGTCTAAGATTTACTCTTCTTCACAATGTTAGGCTGATGATTTTTAAAAACAAAATTCGGATTTATGGAATAGGACCTAAGGTCAAACAGAGGATAATGAGTTGTATGGGAAGCGGGAGAGGAGTGAAGAGACGTAATAAACATTTCAAATTGATAAAGATAGAAGAATCCGCATAAACCGCCTTAATGTACATTTGTTTTTATTATATGATGCGCAGCTGAATATTGAAAATAACAGATTAGGACTAAGTATTATACTAAATTATTGTTCATTATATAAAAGCTGTCTGTTAAGGTTTATCAAATGTGCTACAGCACCGGTGATGCCAAGAGAGAGATAGCAGGCAATTCTGCTTTTATAGGAAGCCCTGAAGTAAAAACCTTCAGATTAACCAAATTTACACAAAATGCAGCAAGTACTAGAGCAAGACCTTTCAAAAATACAGCAAAAACCAAACGAAAGGATCTGCTGCCTTTAAGTGTGAACATATGTAATACTGGAACATCGATATAAGCGCCCTATCGGTGGAACTGTGCGTTGGTCTCTTAGCAAACGGCATAGGCGCCACCCGCCAGCTTACCTTGGGAGGTTTGTTCTTTAGCTCTCGGTTCTGTGTTCATTGCTGTAAGTGCGGCAGGCCAAAAAATTAAAAACTAAACTCCAAAAGCACACCAGCTTGGTTTCAATAATAACGGCTAAACTTAGTTCGTTTTTTAAACTGAACAATAATAAAGCGCTTGTTGATCAAACATCACGGATGAAGAATTCAATCGTTTACAGGCCGATTTTGATGACTACAAAAAGACAAAAGTTTATCTTCAAAGAATGGCGGAGGACAAGTTTTTCTCATCAGCCAGTCGCGAGAGATTATTAAAAAAGGATGCTTAAAAAAAAGTAAACGAGACATTAAATCTGTTCTAAACAGCTCACATTAACATACGCCTCAAAGGTGTTTATTACTTTAGGTTATGAGTCCAGCGCAAAAAGACCGTTGATATTTGTTCTGGAGTAAGTATTTTTTTTTTTAATTTAATAAATATTTTGGCTTAGAAAAGAAGACAGCATGAGCTATGATATTGAAGGGACATAGACGAAATGGTGAAAGGAATGCTCCATGATGAGAGCGTTTATCAAGTCCCATTGAATGATATTGATTTTAGAAGTCATTGACCAACAAACGTTACTGGCAAGCGTTTGTTCATGCTATTTCTCAAGTTCAGGGCAAACTAACAATAGGACCCGCCAGTTTAAAGTATTGTTTATGTTTTAATCGACTATGTAACAATAATGAAGAAAATCATAGAAGTCTGGGTCTCAACCATAAACAGCAGGACTATTCTTTCGCGTAATGACTTAACACCCGGTTGCGGCAGACGAACTGCTTATACACAGTTTGACGCTGCTGCTGAAGAAGCTAAAATGAGAGGCTATGGTTGGTCAGAGGGCGAAGTCTTAGAGATTAGATTAAAACAGGCTAAGTATGCACCGATTGTAGGCATGTCTTACATTCCGCTACCCCGAGAGTTGGTTTTAAAGAGAGAGTTTTAAAACATAAAAAATTCAGAAACAAATGTTCATGTGGTGCGTTCTTTGCAAGGCTGAAGCATCGTTTTTTCAGCGTAACACGCAGAGAGAGCTGACTAACTCTCGGCAATACGCCAAAAGACCTTATCTTCAATGGAATATCCTTTCCTGTTAGTGATAGACCAAATTGATCAGTTTTGAAGAACCAAAACAACTCAATAACGGTGTAATGTATTAACATGGGATGAGGAAAACAAATTTGGTGCCACTTAAAAGTGTCCAGAACAGCCATAAAATAGGGCGAACCTGCCAAAAGTCATGTGGCTTATCCTAATGTTTTCGCCTGCAGGGCTGCCCCATTACAATTAATACGGCCAATGAGCAGATTATTAGCGCATACTTCAAAACATGAACATAAACAAGGAATTCTGTAGAAAAAGTTTAACAAGAAAATTCCAAAACCGCTCAAGCCGCGATTCAGTGAACATATAAATCATTGTAAAAGTTCTGTATAGATGTAAGACAGAACTAACTACGCCCCCGCCAGGATCTTAAAGTTAGTTTTAAGAACTGGAGGAGGGGAAACGGCTGCAACAAGTCCATACGTTAGTTTACGCAAGACTTCGAGTCGGCTTATTGTTCCTTATGAAGGGCCAGCACCACAAAAACTTCGAAAACAGTTTAATGAGTAATCATAGATTTGTTCATTTGCCTTCATTATTGTTAGGTCGGATGCGTTTATTCAGAACAGAATTATATAGAGGACCAGATGCTGCAGAAACATCTTAAAACGCAATGCAGCATATTGCGCAATGACTGTTTCATAATCTGAATTTATCTGAAATCAGAATGGACGCCTGAAGACCAAACAACAGTATGATCAGCCACACATTGATGGATTTGTGGTTTAGGCCTCTCAACAGCGATATCCAAACAGTAAGAGACCATGATCACAATTAGCGGGGAAAGTTCAGAGGACTGCGCACAACAAATGCAATCTTCAACTAAAAGTTTGATCCAAAGACAATGGCAAGCTTGCCCTTCTTCTTCATAACTTGCGAGGTTACGACTCTCTATCTTATAATGCAAGCGTGGACGATGCTTCAGGGTTGTCATGCATTGCCCACTAGTCATCAGAAAAGTGACATGTGCTCTTAATCTAAATAATTATGTCTTTCTACGACTTATGCAACACATGGATGGGCTCATTAGAGTCACTGGCTCTGATCTTAAAGTCCTGCCCAATTAACGGGTAAAAATATTTTGACCCAACTCTCGTTAGAAATGGGCGTTTTTTACCCTTATGAGTACATGAACAGTGGGGAAAGTTTGACGATGATACACTTCCACCTAAAGGCGCGTTCCTTTCTAGTCTTAGAGGAAAGGGACATCAGCGAATCCGATTACCAGCATGCTCAAGATGCGTTGGCAGAAGTTAGATTGTTAAACGATGGGAGCTATCATGACTCTACTTAATGGCAGATGTATGTTTGTTGGCGGACGTCTTTGATAAATTATAGGAAGACCTGTTGAAAACATTACAGCCTGGATCCTGCGCATTACCATTCTGCGCCCCGGGATGAGTGGGATGCTTTCTTAAAAGTTTTACTGGAGTACAGATTGATATATTGTCTGATTTACCAAATGCTTCAGAGGTTTATTGAAAAAGGATTGCGTGGGGGAGAATTAGTATGCGCGTCGCACCAATTACTGTCTAAGAGCAAACAACAATACTTGGACACGACTATGATACAAGTAAAAGGTCTCTAACTATCTCATGTATTTAGACGCAAACAATCTGTCATGCCGTTGGGCAATGGCGCAAATACTTCATTACGTAACTTTAAAATGTACACAGGCGGCGATCCGAATAATATTCAAAACGGCCATTTTAAGTGGTTGGGCAGTTTAACGCCTGATCAACAGCGTGGTTTTATTCTAGAAGTTGACTTAGAATATCCTCAGGAAACTCCATGACCTGGCATAATGCTACCCAATAGCAGAGAAAGTCTAATGAGGCATCCAAGAGATGCCGCCTAAACTTGTGCCTAATCTTCGTGTCAAAAAAAAATTATGTCGGTCATTAAAGACTTCTACAATTTTATTTAAGACATGGTTTAAAGTTCACAGCTGTCCATCGTATAATTGCTTTCGATCAAGAACAGTTCATGAAACCATCCATCATGAAAGAACACTGATCTCAGAACCAAATCACAGATGCTTCAGAAAAAAAAGACTTTTCAAGTTATTGAACAACAGCTGTTTTGGAAAGACTATGGAGAATCCGCACAAGCGCAAAGACGTCAGATTGGTCAACCAGGAGGAACGAACAATTAAGCTAACTTCAAAAACCTAATTATCACGGACTTTAGAAGATTTCATGATCAGCTTTTTGGCATATTGATGAAAAAAAAAGAAAGTCAAAATTAGACAAAACTTGTATTTATTGGGTTTACTGTTTAGAATTATCAAAGCTTTTGATGTTAGATTTTCTTTATGACTACTTTAAGCCCTCGTATCCTGTGTCCAGTGTACTTTAAACGATTACAGATAAGTTTTGTTATAGTATCCTACTGAAGTCATCTATAAAGACATGGAAATGGGAAGTAGCTAAAGGTCATGCGGGGTAGTGGTATGACACATCTGATTACCCTAAAGATTCCGCATTTGCATTCCAATTACTAACAAGAAGGTTTTAGGAACGATGAAGGATGAATTATCTGGATAGGTGATCAAGATAGTGGGGTTAAGATCGAAAATGAAAGTTTTGAGCCAGGAGAAATCATTAAAAAGCAAAAGGGGAAAATCTCGCAGCGTTGTGCAGTAAACTATCACATGCAACTACAAAGAAATTTTTTGGCAATAAGACTTTTCACATGCAACGTAAAAAGCGATCTAATCTACATGAGATCAAAAAAAACGTTGTAACAAAAAAGCTTAGATAAACAAACACAAAACGGGTGTTTGTTAATCCAAGTTTTTTATATCAATCGGGGACGGAGAAAACCCCATAAACAGGGGGGTTTTTTTTTTCATCAATTTTTTTTAAAGATCAATCACAGCTTCATCCAATTCTTTAAATCTTTTCTCATGTTTTGCTTTGACGATTCGAATTTTTTTTATTATTTCAAGATATTCTTTTCCCAAATTGGGTTTGGAGTTGTAGTGGATCTGGATGATTAGCATGCATTTGATTAATCCTCGAAAATGTTTTCCTTAAATCAATACACGCCTGAAATGATTCCCCGTAATCATTTTCAAGTCTCTTACCTTTACCATCTTGTTTCGCGTTCTGCTGCGCTTCTTCTGGCCTTCCATTTTTAAACCAAAATATGTTTACGTAAATTAATTTTAAGCGGAACTGTGTCCTGCGTGATATCTGCAGTTCATCATTCACAAAAGATCTTGCGGAGCGGTTGTTTTGTTGTGTCATTTCACGTAAATAATACACGGGCGGATTCATCTTTACAATTCTTTTTTTTTCATATGGATCAACACTCCAAACTGGATCGGTTGCCCTGATGCGAGGTCCCCTTCTGCATCCCCCGGTAAAAAAGGTTACTTACTTTAAACCAAACGTAATAGTTTGCTGGATGACGACTCCACTTCAGCAACATATAATGTTTTTTCTTTTGATTGCTTGTACTGTATTTAGCCTTTAAATTCTTCATATCATTGCGCGCAAAACTGAGACAAGAGCATCTAATACCCATTCTGTGTTTGCGAGAATTGTCAATAAGCTCTCTGTGATACTGGTAGGAAAAAAGTCTTTCGATAACTTTTTGTTAAAGTTTTCCACAAAAGCCTGAATCTGTGAACACCTGGAATGCCTCTTTTGATGGTAACTCTGTGTTTTAGACAATAATTGATTCATTGCCTAAAATTCTTTTCCATCAACGACCTTTAATCAGCGAGGATAAGTTAGCGGGCCTCGTTGGTATAATCAAGTTGAATGGAACAGCAACAGCAGAAGCACCTATTTGTGTTAATGGCTCGCATTACTTTGTATCTTGAAGCCTACGTCAATGACTGTTAGTGCGAACTTAAATCTTTTCCGTCTAATCCTAATCAGAGGGTAAATATAGAAGCTCCAAATGATGTGTCGTTTGAGTTTGTGTTCAGTAAATTGCGGTCTCAGAATTCGTTTGTGGCGCAGGGAAAATAAATTTGGCCATATGCTTGTTTAGATAACCATTCCTTTGCTGTTTGTTCCACTGACTCCACTGCTTGGCTTAGCTTTTGTATTGCTGTGCTACCCATCCAATATCCTATTTGGCGGAATAATAGATTTTGTTCATTTTTTACTCATCCTAATATTATTGCAACAAAAATACCCAACGACATAGACCAACGACATAAACAAGATTTCTTGCATCTTTTTTTTTCTGATGGTTGATAAAGTCACTGAATTTGGTGGGGGCAATGTCTGGACCGTTTTGAGCCTGATACTAGATTAATAATCTTATATTGCTAGGTCACAATTTTAAATTGTAGCAAGCTGCATGCCCTGTTCTTTTCAGGGTGTCTTAATAAAATCTAACTGCTCAGTTCTCTGCCTTTCCTAGGGCGTCTGTGCAAGCGGCTAGTTCCTCCATAGCTTTGTTATGTCTTTTCTCTCGCCGTCATCCTAGTTTACTAAATGGCGAAATTACTTCGCTAAAAGCAAAGCGCATTCACCACAGCGCCGCCTCTCATATTGCGAGTGAAGCCATTTTTTAATAAATTGATTTTTTTTCTTACATATTAATTTTGTCCAGGATTATTCCTTGCTTAACCTATAAAAATCTTTCGTAGCAACCGAAGAGGCTGCAATGATAAGCAATTAGACTTTGCAGAATCCTCAAATCCTAGTTTGCCAAGATCTGCTGGCTTTTTATTTTTAAACAAGCTTTTACCCCAAGCATTGAGTATCCTACACACTTAGGCCTCCAATAACAGCAGAATGGTATAACAAGATGGTAACAGTTTTTTTATTTTTTCGGTGCTGCATTGAAAAATAAAATAATTATACTTATTAAAAAACATAACAGTGAATGATCTCCTACAGCTACAAGGCAGCCTAAACCTTCCTGAACCTTAAGAATGACCAAGCTGAAGGCCAAGCCATTATGCCCAAAAAGGAGAGGTTGTATTCTTTGGCAGCCAAGTGGAAAACAAAACAGTTTTTCCCGAACAGATATTCCATGAACAGATTAACAGATGTCTCCGCAAGACATTTACAGTAACATAATCAGGTATGAAGCGCAGTCTAGGGTCTAGAATGGTAAAAGTGTGGGGCAAAAAAATCGCTCAAGTTTGTACACTAAACAGTCAGTAGATTTGCCCCATTACTTCTGAACAAGAATTACGTATGAATTAACGCAAGATCCCATTTTATAAAACAAAGACAATAGAGTAACTTAGGATGTGATCATACTACAGATTTGGAACATATGTTATCGCCATTAATCATGGGATTAATAACTTTAATCATATAGATTTTATTTCCCTTCAAAAATAACGAGCTGAAAATCATCAGAACCAGGAACATTAGAATCAGTGGAGAAGTAACCAAGCCAGAAAATCAGCATGAAAAAACGCTGATCCAGGAGGAGCCCATTAAAAATTTACCTGGGCGTGTTGAAGCAGGAAAAAAATTAGCAGAGTGGAACAACAAAAAAAATTAATGTGACAGAATATGACTCAATCATGAAAACATAACACCCCCGCCAACGCCAGAACAAGTTGATTTCAATGCCCGCTATAAAAACTCCATGTGATACAAGGTAAAACACCAAAGTCTTCATGAAATTTGAACATAAAACTGTTGCCATTTTAGGCGCCCATTGCTGCTGTTGGTGGCAGTTATTATGGCTAAAAAAATAATATACACAATGGCAAACAGAAACAAATCTATCAAAAAAATCTGAGCCACTAAATTGCAGAAAAAAAACCCGCACGCCAAAACCACCGCCAATAAGAAAGCGTCTTTTGATCCATTTATAATGGAATAATATTTTAAGAACTTAATATTAAAATTTTTTAATAAAAAATAGATCAGGGTCGTATTATAAAATGATGGTTGTCAATTAAATAAAGACATGAGTCTATAAAAGGCATCTCCATAGACCCTAAAATTGTAAATCATGCGGTTGCTTCAGATGTAAAACCTTCCTAAAGATCTCATGCTCACCAATCTCCGCGCAGAAAACGCCAGCAAAAATATTCTAGTGAAGACGCGATTTTTTGAGGCGTGTGTGTAATAATTAAGACATCTCCTATTTAAGGAATAAAAACAAGATTGTCTTTTTTTGATAATTATAAATAACACCAATAAAAACTTGGTTAATACTTAGAGAAATCATTGACTTCTAATGATCTAATTAACTTGTTAAGAACTTGAGGATGACTTGAGGACAACTTGAATAAAAACTTAGAAGTAACTTAGAGAAAAAAAAACCTTTTTAAGGTTACTTGGGTAAGAACTTGTGAATGAAATTGAGGATTACTTGTGAAAACTTGATAAAACTTGTGGATACATGGGGATGAGCTTAAGTTAAAACTTAAAAGTGACGTTAAATGTGTGCATGGTTGGGGCTGGATTTGGGTTGGGGGTAGGTTGACGTGCGTGCCGAGGGGTGGGGGTGGGGGACTGCAGCGTGGGGTGTGGTGGGGGGACGTGGCGTGCGAGGGGTTGGAACATAACACACACATCAGCACACAAACAAACAACAAACAAACACACAATAGACAGACATTTGCTTGTGGGAAAGTGAAGGGAGGCTTTTTGGTGTTCCCTTGAACGACGGAAATTCAAGAACAGCCACCGAAATCCCTTACAGAGTCCTAATCAATAATCACAGATCTGTTTTCAGTTCAATCGCAACCACCCAAAAGGAGAAATGTTTGCCAAGCGGATTACGCGTGAAACCGTTACTATTTTTAAAAGCCCGTCATACTATCGTCATAGTCCAAACCCCACCAACCACGCACGGGCGACGGGCAGCCAAAAAAAAGTTGATAGCAGGGCGTTGAAGCAGTGAGACAGGCAGTGAATGTCCAGTGAATACAGCAGTGTTCTTCATACTATTGACCTAATTGAGCGCTACAGGCGTTGTCAGCGACCTACTTTTTTTTTTTTTTTTTTTACATCTGGTAAATGCCAGGGGGGCAACAACACCTTAAATGCACTTAAGTGGAACGCTCACAACGTATGACGTTGTTCTAAAAATAGCGGTCTTCCCTGTCAATCTCAGTGAAACCTTCCTGTTATGTAGTTCTAAAAATATAAAAAACTTTTTTGTAAAACCAGCTAGAATCGACAGCACTCTAGCCTTCGCTGCTAGCCAGGCGGTTACGCGTAACCGTTACTATATTTAGAAGCCCGTCACAGCAGTTCATCAGTAAACTTGACAAACTGGGGTTAAATATATCCGTTTCTGCTTTAGATCCCGTCATTCCAATCGTCATTAAGTTCACAAAACTTTTCCATCATAAACCGCTGCATTACAAGCTGCTTCAATCATTTTTTCAAAGTCTCTTATATTTTCATGTAAAGCCATTCTTATCTTCCTCAGACCGACAATTCCCGATTTGTTGTTGGCGGTGGTAATAGAGATTTTGAGCTTGTTAGAAAGTTGTAGCTGATTCCATGTCATCACACCCAAATAAATTTAATCTATAAAGCTGTTGAAAAGTATTAGTGATTCAAGAACTTTTCTAACCTAGAAAACACACTGTCTATCTAACACTTGCCCATGTATAACACTTCTCTCGCATGAAAATAAGCACCGTTCTTTACACGCACCACAGCACTGGGAAATGAACGACAAGTGGAGGGCAAAAATGTCGCCACAACTGTATATTTGGGTAATCAGCTGATTCTATCTTATTCTTTGTGATTTGGCCGGGCCGTGACATCAGCCCCCGCGTGATTCCAAAAATCGTCATGCCCGGCCCACACGAAGTAAGTAATTCGGATAGTGCCAAGTCCTTAGGCAGGCCGGCCCACTAACAAGTACAAGCTTACCTGTTTTGGCAGAGCGGGGGCGTTGTTCGCCCGCCCTGACAGAGATTGTTTTTTGTGTGTGTGTGTGTAGCGTGTGAGTGTGTACTGTGTCTGTGTGTGTTTGTGTGTGTGTGTGTGTGTGTGTTGTTGAGTGTGAGTGAGTGAGTGTGAGTTTAAGAGGGCGAGGGAGGAGGTTGTGTGTGTGTGTGTGTGTGTGTGTGTGTGTGTGTGTGGTGTGTGTGAAAACATTTCATTACATGCGACTTCTCGCAATAAAATGTTAACAGGACTATGTACCTTAGAAAAAGAAGTGTGTGCTCTCTCATCCCTCTAGGTGTGTGTGTGTGTGTGTGTGTGTGAATTGTACGCACGTATGTCTATGGCTCCAAAAGGGACTGACTTCTCCATCCGGCGTCTAAATAGAAATATTATTTAAAAACCCACATGGCGCTCCATCACCACAACGGAGGGCAACTTACCTTAACGCTTAGCCCGCCTCTCTCTGCGGGCGAACTCGCGCTGTAATAACAAATTCCCGCGAATAATCCGATAGCCTTGTGCACCACCGTGTATATGGGGCGCGTATCAGCCACAACTGCTTTTCCCTACGTTACTCTATGGGCGGTGTTCAGTCCCGTCTACTTTCCCTACGCTACTCTCTGAAAAGTTTAGTAAATTAGTATTGAAAACGGATAACCCTACACCGTATGTTTTTAGTTTGTAGATAATCGTTTATTTTTTTAGATTATTGAAGTCTTACTTGTCAGAGAAACAGTAAATGCGAATCAAGGCCACGTTATTTCGCCCGAAAACCTGGTGAGGTGTTGAAAGTGGCTTAGAGTCGTCCATTTCCTGTTCTCCTCAGACTGAAAGAGCGTGGAAGACAAAATTGATCGTCGCCTTATCCAGATAGAAGAAATCAAAAGCAACTGACTACTGAAGTTCAATGATTTTCCAAAAAATTCAAGCACTTCAGAAGAAAACACAGATCTGAAAGAAGAGATACATCATACTTCAAAACAATGTGACTACCTTGAGAACCAGAGTTACGACGCCAATAACCTTATCTTCTTTTTTGGCTCTTCCAATAGAAACTCTTGGGAAAAATGTGAACAGCTCGTGAAGAATGTCATCACGAAGGATTACGTCCATGCCGAAGAAGTTCAGTGTAGAACGAGCTCATAGAAGCGGCAAGGCTGTCATCGTTAAGTTTTTTTCCTTTAAAACAAAATGTCTCTACTCAGTCTCTAGCCCGGCGACTGAGGAAACAAGAACGGTACCATGGTATTTTTACATTAGAGAGATTTTCGATCATCAGCAAGCCTATCAAACCAAACGAAGAGCGCTGCTCAGCAGAGACGAGATTTAATATCCATAGGAGCAAGATTGCAAGGTTGGCGTTTTGACAAGCTTGTCACAAAAACGCTGTCTATGAATTCTTTGACCTCGGCCAGCCAGCGTGTTCCAAAAGCCAGACAGGGAGCAGTGGATAACAGGAAGGTCAGCCACAGCCATGTCAGACTTAGTTCCACACAGACAGCAACAACACCGAGCGGACGTATCACGGATCTGCTGCTCGCCAGTTGAAGAGTACCCTCCACTGCCGACGAGGGAACGTGGAAGGGAATCTTCACACTCCTCCGTGACCAGCGACAAGGAAACCAGTGTGCCGAGGCCAGTTGACCCTCCCAGCGTGGGTGCCAGGAAGCAGCTCTGAAGTCAGCGCAGGGGAACGGGGGTCAGCAGACAGCAGCAACTATGGAGCGCCAGGCCAGGAAGATCATCAACCCAGGGAACGGCCCCGTGCCGACGACACCACTGCTCCACGCGCCCCAACTCCAAGTACAACCTGCGGACAAGAGCGGCACCGAACACCGGAACAGCAGAGCCAGAGCAGAACGGGCGAGAACTACGCAGAAAGGCAGGCAACCCGCACCTTGCATGGTGCCGTGGAAACGATATGGCTCCCCAACACCCCGGAACTTTGGAAAAGAACAAGGTAGACCCCGCCATCCCCAGACAAGGATCGACTCCATGTTCCGCCTCCTGTCCCACCGTGGTCCTACCCTGCAAGTCGACATGGCTCATCCATTGAATGACACACATGTTCCGCCTGTCCCACCGTGGTTCCCTACTCCAGCAAGTCGACAGGCTCACCAAGGTGTTGACACACATTGTTCCGCTGTCCCACCGTGGTCCTACTTCCCTGCAGTCCGACATGGCTCACCATGGTGTGGTCACACACCGGACAGATGACCAGACTGACAACCAGACAATGACCAGGAACTGATGACCAATCATATGACCAGACAAACGACACAGACAGACGACCCTGACTTTATAACGTACACACAGCTGAAGACCAATCCAGCCGTCAACAGAAAGGAGTCCGGCCGTCCCCAGCAGCAACCCATTAGTATCGTTTCTTTGTCACAGAACAATGGTTGTTAGCAACAAACTGTGCGATAACTGTCTGGGTAAGATATATAATAAATTGAGATTGTTTACTTTAACAGAGACAGTTGAGTTGAAGTGAACTTCGGATATCTCAAATATTTTTTTGGATTTTAAGAAATAAATGGTCCGGCAGTGAAACTGTCGCAGCAAGGAAGAAGGTCAGTTGGCATTTAGTATTGATAATAAACTCTCTAAAAAACCTGTGCATGAACTAAGAATGGACTCGGAAAACTTCATTGTACCTGAATCTGATCCAAACACTCATTGTTGTACACTAGGGAAGTGTGTAATTAGTCTTACCTACGTACCTCCATAGTGCAGTCCTTTTAATTACCCAGGTTCCCAGAGAAAACAGACATATGAATGAATAGACAGGTGTTTTACATGATCTGCTGGACACATAAGATGAGTATGAGGATGTGCATGTGATCTGTAACCGGCGATTTTAACGCACGGACTCTACAATATCAAAAAATGTAAGATCTCTTCCAGGACAACGACGAGGAAGTAATCCCGTATTCCATAAAGAGCCCCTTGGTGGCAACTAAGCCGAAATCAAATATACTCAAATTAATAATTTTGGAAGAAAATCCGTGAACGGATCCATTTGCTATAGAAGTTTAATCATGAATGGTTAGGTGACAGCAGACGAGGAAGGAAAACTGACCTACGATGTCTGAACATGGTCAGTAGTGTGTGGATTATTTCTTAACTGATGTCGATGTTCTCCTCAATGTTGGCAGGGGTAATAGTTGGTGACAGAATAGAATCTGACCATAATGCATGTAGAGAATGTATTGTCAAGGTCAGACTGATAGTGATCAGCACAGCTCGATGGCAAGGAAAAAATACAAAACGGAAAAAATGTGTGCAAGTTAACAAAAGCAAGACAGTTATAAGGATAACATTTCATCACATAAATTTGTCGAGATAGAATGAATGTTGCAGAAAACCTGTATAGATTTTGATCCAGATGAGGACCATTTAGACTATTCAACAGATCTCTAAAGGAGGCTCTAACTGTATGAAAAAACTCGAGTCCATTGATACCAGTGTAGGAAGATCGGAACACCAGAATGGTTCCGACAAAGAATGCTTTTTAAAGAAAAAAGAGGTAAGAGGATATTTTGAGACGTACCAGTCGAAACAAAAAGAAAAGAACATTATTAAGAAATATACCTCAAAGCGAAAAAAGAATAACAAGGCTCTAACCAGAATGTAAGAAAGAGACTACAAAAAAGCGTCGTAACAGCGCTACTTAGCTCCGCAAGTGATTCCAAAGAATTCTGGAAAGAAATTAAAAGCACAGAAACGTACACCCGTCAGTAATATAGACATCAGCGATGAAGAATGTGGTCCCCTACACTTTGAAAAGGTGTAATAATGCAGAACATACTGAAAACTTAGCTCATGAACTATTTATCAAGGGACAGAGCAAATTACAACAGCACTCTCGATTGTGAAATTTTAAGCGGGGCTGGAGATAAGTAAAGCGAATAACAATTAAAATGTAGAAAGCGGCAGGCCCGGATGGTGTTCTGTCAGAAATTTGATAAAAACCCGCGAGAACCAGAAAATAATAAAATATGAAATTTTGGTTATTTTATTCAATAAGCTTATTGGTCGATGGATTACTTTCCCGATGAAATGGACTAAAGCGATTATTGTACCGTTTCACAAGAAAGGCGACCTAAACAATCCGATAACTACAGGGGATATCATTTTATTGAGTGTTTGTAAGAAGTGTTCACCAAAAATATAAACAATAGGCTGTACGTATGGTGCGAGAACAATTCTTTGTTAAATATCGCAAGCAGGCTTTCGTAAGGACGTCTCGACAGTGGATCATATTTTTACAACACCACGACTTGTATTGAAAAGTATTTCTCTAAGAACCAAAAAATGTATGTTGCTTTACCATTCGATTTTCGAAAAGCGTTACGACAACCGAGTAAAAGAGACCTTTTACTGTCAGATCTTATAAAACAGGCGTGAACGGGAGAATGCTGGCGAATAATCCAAGCCATGAAATAAATCCGAACAAACCTGTTTAATGAGCAAAGAATGGTCTCCTCGGAGTTCTTTCATGTTTGCAAGTTCCTGAAACAAAGGCTGCATAATGAGTCCGAAATCCTTTTCTCATTACTAAGACATGAAATTATGCAATGAACTGACTGTTAAAGGTAGGGCCTGATTTTGTACTCTTCAGTTCTTCAGACCACTGATCTTTTCCCTGCTACTTTTCGCTGAACGATCTTTAACACTGCTTATCGAACGACCAAGTGGTCCGGACTACAAATCAGCTTCACAATCTTCAGAGTATCAGCACACGAGACTATGATTAATTTTTACTATGGAAAACTCTAAGATAATAGTGTTCAGAAGGGTGTGGTTTCCTAGGACCACGAGAACAAATGATTTTAGATGGTAAACCTTTTTGAAGTTGGTTTAATTCATACAAATATTTAGATTGACTTTTTTCCACCCGTCACAGACTTCACGCAGCAATGGAAGATACTACAAAGTATAGCTAAAGATAAGTACAATAGAAATCCTAAAACTCAGAACAAAATATATTGTAAATCAGCTGAAAATAGTTTCAAACTTTTGATACTCGGATTGTACCAGGTTTTGTTGTATGGAGTTCGGAGGTATGGGGCTTTCAAAGGATTGAGCAGGTAGAGCGTGTTCATACTTATGTCTGTACACGGTTACTGCATGTTACTGATAAAAACCCCAAAGGATATGATTCTATGGCGAGTTGGGGCAGGTATCCTTATGGAATAATTCTGTTTCAAAATGTATTAAATACTTGTTTCGTTATTGACAACCGTATCCAACTGTTTACAAAGAATCTTATCATAAGCGTTTAAAGATGCATGAGCGGCGGAACTAACACCTTGGGTCACAAAAGTTCAAACTGTTGTGTGAGAATGGATTTGAGGCAATTGTGGCTGTTTGGTATTGTGGACAAGAGAAAATGTTTCTTCAAAGAGTTTAAGGAAGGTTGTATAGTCATTTTGTCTCGAAGGAATGACCACATGGGAAACTAGTAGGAGATGTTCTCTGAGTACAAAACAATATAAACATATTTTGGTAAGGGAGAAATATGTGGATGTCCTATGGAATGAATGCATATCGCAATGGTCTAGCCCAGTTTAGGTTGGGTGAATCACAGATAATGGATCACAAATACCGTTATTCAAAAAATACGGAGAAAGAACAGTCCCTTTTGAAGCGCCCAAGCTTTGAAACAGAATTTACACCTCTTTTTAGAATGCATCCGCTATACAACGGTTATAGGGCAAAGGAAAGATCTGCAAAGTAAAGTTAATGGAAATTCCCATTCATGTTATTAGCAGTGTAGCGTTTCCTAAAATTGTCCGAGGAAAATATTCTTGATTTTTCTAGAAGATTTTATTCTTCGCATTCAAGCTCCGACTTCAAACTGTTAACACACTAATGAAAAAATAGATAAATAATTGCGTGGTATAGGATGTTCAGTGCTGAATGAATCGTGATAATTTTCTCGTTGTACACTGTCTGCATGTGCACGCTTCTTGTGTGTGGTGCGTGTGTGTGTGAGTGTTTGTGTGTGTGTATGTGTGAGTGTGTGTGGTGTGTGTGTGTGTGTGTGTGGGTGGGTGGGTCGGTGGGTGGGTGGTGCGTGAGTTGTGTGTGTGCGCGCGCGCCGCGAACGAATCCAATGTTCCATGATATCTCCCCCCATTGAAAGGGCCTATGGCCTATACAGATACACTTGTGTCAATGTACAGTGTCAGAGTCTCTTCCACTCTCTCTCTGTGTTGTGAGTGTTGAGTGTGTGTGTGTGTGTGTGAGTGGTGTAGTAGTTGAAATCACACGAATAGGTTTATATGGTGTTTCACAATTGGTTTATTTCCATCCTTTATGCCGGAGTACTGTAGGCCTACGTGACAATAAAGTATTGTAATTGTCATATGTCAGCATAAAATCTCTCCTTGTCTCTCACTACCACATCTCATCTCTCCTCTCTCTCTCTCTTCTTTCTTCGCTCTCACTCTCGCTCTCTCCCCCTCTCCCTCCTCTCTCTCCTCTCTCACTCTCTCTCTCTCCCTCTCTCTCTTCACTCTCTCGTCTTTCTTCCCTCTTTCTCACCCCCCCTCTCTCTCTCACTCCCACTCTCACTCTCACTCTCTCACTCACTCTCTCTCTCTCTCTCTTTCTCTCCCCCTCTTTCTCTCCCCCCTCTCTCCCCCCTCTCTCTCACTCTCCCCTCTCTCTCTCTCTCTCTATCTCGCTCTCCGGCTCTCTTCGCTCCGATAACGACCGGCGTGAAGAAATGACTGACCTTAGCAATGTGACGAAAGGCTGGATGTTAATGATTTTGGGCATACGAGAACGATATGGCCCGCGCCTTCTGTGATCCTGACAACAGCCCATGGAGCTTGCGCAACCACCTCCAGTTTACCCCCACATTTTCTGCGTCTTCGTCGCCTGTTGTTTCTTTTCTCCCTCCCATTTTATTTTGTTTCTCTGTGTTCTTGGGTTTGTTTTCTCTCTCTCTCTCTCTCCTTCCTCTTCTCATCTCTCTCACTCTCTCTCATCAGACACACTCTCTCTCCGTTCTCTCCACTCTCTCTCTTGTAAGAGAAGAGAATTTTCGTTTGGCGTAGTTTAATTGGGTATTGTACGTGGTTAGATTTTGATTTTAATCATTATCTAAATTCTTCTTTTCTGTTTCTGATGATGATTATGACGACAACGACGACGACGACGACGACGACGACGAGCACGACGACGACGACGATGATGATGATGACGACGACGACGATCATCATCATCATCATCATCATCATCATCACTTTTCTTGCTCGTATCCTTACAGCATTTTCTGACTGTCTTTTTCTGTGTGTTTGTGTGCCTGTCTGTGTGTCTGTCTGACTATACATCTGCCTGACTGCCTGCCTGTCTGTCTTTCTGTCTCTCAGTCTATCTGTCGGTCAGTCTGCCTGTCTGTCAGTCTGTCTGTCCGTCTGTCATCTATTTGTTTAACACCCCCTATGTCTCTGTCTCTCTGTCTTTATCTGTCTGTCTATCTATCAGTTAGTCAGTCAGTCTGTCTGTCTGAGTCTGTCTCTGTCTCTCTCTCTCTCCCTCCCTCTCTCCCTCCACCCCCCCCCCCCCCCCCCTATCTTTCTATCTCTCTCTCTCCTTCTCTCTCTGTATGTCTGAGCGTGCTCGCGCAGGCAATATTTTGTGCTTAGTTTACACCTTAGCATCTTATTGGATGGAAAGTTTACAAGCTCTGATCATTGTTTTCCGCTGTGACCTCATTTAAGGTCAGCATCACGCTCATTTGCTGCTACCCTTGACATTTCCTTCTTAGCTGTTTGCTTACACTGATCGACTTGGATGTGGAGTTGGGCTGCATGGAGTTTGCCTTGATCTCTACAAAAGTTTGCTACTGAATAAGTATAAACATACAATTGCGAGCACACACACACACACATGCACACACTCTCACACACACACACGCACGCGCGCGCGCACGCACGCACGCACGCACCCCCCCCCCTCCCACACACACACATATACATACACACTCACACACACACACACACACACACACACACACACACACACACACACCTTTTTTCCCCATTGCTATTGTAATTGTTTATTTCGGTTGCTATTTTAATCCGTTTAGTTTCATGGAAGATTGATAAATGGTTGAATGAATTGGTTTGGATGCAGATCCCGTGAAAAAGGCACCTGAAGTGTTGTACAACACATTTCTTTGGGTCTCTTCTCCTTGGGTCTTCTCCTCCTCTTCCTCATTATCATCGTCTTCCTCCTCCTCCTCCTCCTCCTCCTCCTCCTCATTATCATCCTCTTCCTTCTCTTCCTCTTCCTCATTATCATCCTCTTCCTTCTCCTCCTCTTCCTCATTAACATCCTCTTCCTTCTCCTCCTCTTCCTCATTATCATCGTCTTCCTCTGCTCCTCTTTCTCCTCATTATCATCGTCTTCCTCCTCCTCCTCCTCCTCCTCCTCCTCATCCTCACCATCATCATCATCGTCACCATCATCATCATTGTCGCAACCATTATTACCATCATCGTCCTCCACCTCCTCCTCTCTTCCTTCCCCACCTGATCCTTCTCTTCCTCCTCCTTCTCCTCCTCATTATCATTATTATCGTCGTCGTCGTCGTTATCATCGTTATCATCATCATCATCATCATCATCATTGTCGCAAGCATTATTACCATCATCGTCCTCCACTTCTCCCTCCTCCTCTTCCTTCCCCACCTCATCCTTCTCTTCCTCCTTCTCGTTGTCATCATCACTGTCATTACCATCATTGTCGTCGTTCTCTTTCATATCCTCCTCCTCCCCCTCTCCTCCATCTCCTCCTCCTCATCCTCATCAACAACACCTTCATTACCATCATCGTCCCCGTCCTCCTCCGTCTCCTCCTCTTCCTCCGTCTTCTCGTTTCCATTTTCGTCGTTCTTCTCCTACTCCTCTCCTACTCCTCTTCCTCCTCTTTATCGTCCTCCTCCTCATCATTGTCGTCATCCTTGCCATCGTTGTTGTCGTCGTCATTCAGCAGGAGGTGGGGATCGAGTGGGCGCAAAGGGAGGAAGGAGAACAAGAACCATCGCCCCTAACTACCAGAATAACAACACGCCAATATGTACAGCGAGGGTCGAACTCAATACCTCTGAATGCCCCTCTCCACGCTGTCTGTGGCCACTGAGCTACACAGAATCTGAAGTAATGTGTGCCAAACCAAACAGTTCATTATAAACAGCACGATGAATATTGCTCACACGACGACTTCATCAAAGGTCGTCAAGGCCGTTCTTCATTGATATCACCTTGTTTGTTCTGTGTGCTTCCTGTCTTGTTTCTCTGTGAGGCGGTTTGGTGTTGTCAGCAGCTTGCGTTTGGAGCTGTACCTATTTCACCAGGGGAGCAAGAGTTATCGTACCTGTCATTTACTGCTGGCTGTTCCCTGTCTCATTTAGTATGTCCCTTCATCAAACAACATTTTCAGATCGCGAACATCGTTCGGCTAGGCGAGTTCGCCATCTCGGTGATCCTGTCTTCTGGGTTGTCTCATCTTTCAGTTCCAGGTACAACGTCAGTGAAGTTCGCGACCTCGCCCAACCTAGGTTCGCGTTGGGGAAAAAAAAAAGATCGCTTAATATGTAAGTGAGAACTGTTTGGGTTGGCGTAAAGGGAAGAAACAACATGAAAGCTCACCTGTAATGGAGATCAGTTTGTGATAACTCTTCTGTGATGGAGATCAGTTTGTGACCTGAATTTCTATTCTTGATTTTAAAAAAGTGTACATTTTGATTCGGAACGGCCGAAATATTCAAATTTACCATGCTTTGGAAATAAATAATTGAACTTTCGGACAAAGAGAGAGTGAAAATCGATGTCACAACCCGTTTCAAAAGTTTGTGAAAACTCTCCTGTGGCAGGAATCAGTTTGTGGTTGTTTGACCTGAATTCATATTCTTGTTAAAAAAAAATGTACATTTGATTCGGTGCGGCCAAAATATTCAAATTCACAACGCTTTGGAAATAGATAATTGAACTTTCGGACAAAGAGAGTGCTAACGTCGATGTCACAACCTGTTTTAAAACTATTCTAATTTCAGTAGGCCAGGTCAAATATCCGTCCAGCATCAGCAAGCGGTATCACAGGTTGCATTCCCTCCCTTGAGAAAAGATCCTTCAACTTCTACTAAGAATCGGTTCTAATTTCGTTGTCACCCTGTGAACTGGATCTTGCATCGTGAGCTTGAAGTTAAGAGAGAAACTATGGTTTGTCGTCAGCTCGCAAGTGTATTTTCGCGAATCCATGGTTCGTTCAGTTAAGAACGGCTTTTAACTGCAAGCTGATGCTGTTTATCCAACCCATTCAGCTAGCACACGAGTAGCTAAAAACCACACAGAACAAACAAACACACTTTCGCCCCCTAAAAAAGGAAGTTCCAAGTTTTCTGACATGTGTGAACATTAATAACACCAGATGAAATGTACAAACGCATGTTAACATTGATTCAGGACTCGACTAGCGCAGACTTTTTCTCTTATGTTTTTCGCAGCATGTCGTTTTTTTTGTTTTGTTTTGTTTTTTAGTTGTTTTATTTTTTTCCAAAGCGCTCAGGCGAACATCAACATATAACTTGGTTTCCACTTCTTTCCTCTTTTTCCCTCCTTTTCATTCATATTTCCTTTTTCTTTTTTTTTTCTTTTTCTTTTTCGTATCTTCCACTCCCCACCTCCACAATTTTTCCTTTGGGTTCTTCTTGCGAACCTGAGTTTGTGCTATTTTCTTCTCTTTTTTTTTTCTTCCTTTCTTTCTTTCTATCTTTTGTTGTTGTTGTTGTTGTTGTTGTTGTTGTTGTTGTTGTTGTTGTTGTTGTTGTTGTTGCTGCTGCTCTTTCTTCGAAGAACACAAAGAAAGTAAGTTTTAACTCTCTCTCTCTTCCTTTCCTTCTTTCTGACAAACAGTCACAATTGAATTATTTTACTACTTTGTTTCCTTTTTTCTCACGAACATGAAGGTATTTCTGTCTTTCTTTCTTTCCCTCTTTGCCACAGTATTTTCTCTGAATGGACACAATCAAATAACGTTTCTTTTTCTTCCTATTTCTTTTTTTTTTCATTATCTTTCAAAATTTCTCACACATGCACATGAATAATACATGTTCTATCTTTTTAGTGAATTGAATTCCTTTTCTCTCTCTCTCTCTCTCTCTCTCTCTCTCTCTCTCTCTCTCTCTCTCTCTCTCTCTCTCTCTCTCTTTAAATTGTATTTCGTTCTTTCTGACATACGTAAATAAACAACTTATTTTTTGTTCTTTCTTTTCTTCTTGTTTCTTTGCTTCTTTCTTTCTTTTACTTTTTTTCTTCTTTTTCTTCATTTTCTTTCCTTCTTTCTTCTTCTGCATTTCTTTCTTTCTTTCTTTGTCTTTTCTTTCTCTCTTACTGTCTTTCTTTCTGTCTATCGTCTATCTGTCTGTCTGTCTATCTGTATGTCGGCATGTCTTTTCTTCTTCTTCTTCTTCTCTTTCTTTCTTCTATCTTTGTCTTTTCTTTCTTTCTTACAGTCTTTCTTTCTGTCTGTCTGTCCGTCTGTCTATCTGTCTGTCTGTCTGTCTTTTCTCTTCTTTCTTTCTTTCTTTCTTTTGGACCAACACAGACCATGCAGTGCCCAGATCACTGAGCAGCCACACCTCAGCTTCAAGGATGAGCTCAAACAAACAAACAAGAACCCTAGCCTCATCCTGTCCCCCCCTCCCCTCACCACCCCCCCCCCCCCCCCCCGCAGCCCCCCCCCCCCCCCCTCCCTCACATCTCCCTCCCTCCATTATGGTCATCCTGTGTGTTCTCTCACTTCCTTCCTCTTTGATTAGTAAGGACAGTTAGAAACTGAGAGAAAGAACGAAAGGTTCGGCCCCCACCCTTTTTCTTCCCATGCGACTTATAGGATCAATAAATGAATGAATGAATGAATGAATGA
>CM031605.1:19153833-19158833 GCA_018398815.1 Conus ventricosus
TCTCTCTCTCTCTCTCTCTCTCTCTCTCTCTCTCTCTCCTCTGGTGCTTATTCTGTTTTTCTTCCTCATTAAAAACATTCTCTCTCTCTGTCTCTGTCTCTCTCTCTGTCTCTGTCTGTCTGTCTCTCTCACTCTCTCTCTCTTTTTCTTTCTCTCCCACTCTGTCTGTGTGTCTCTGTCTCCGTCTTTGTCTTTCTGTCTATCTGTCTGTCTGTCTGTCTGTCTGTCTGTCTGTCTGTCTGTCTGTCTGTCTCTCTCTCTCTCTCTCTCTTTCTCTCTCCTCTCTCTCTCTCCATGCGTGCCACACAGCATTAACTTCTCTAGCTAATCAGGGCTTAATTTCATAAACAAAAATGAAAATCACAGGGATCATGAGTTATTTGTGAGCACATATACTGAATCTCAAATGAAGCATATCTCTGCATTCTGAGATTCTGCCAGAGAAAACCTTTCAAAATCTCCCAACAGTTCACGTAGACGTGAAAGAAAAGTTATCCTTAAGAATTTTCTCCTCTCCTACCTTTACAGACTTTGAATGTTGAAGGGGAACTCCATTGTGATAAGGCAATCTTAATGTTTATGATGAGATCCGATTATGCCCCCTCTCTTTGGAAAAAAAAGGTTTAAAATCAATCCGATTTACAAAGACACAAAGATTTTAATCCTGTGACTCATTTTGGGGCATGGAGGACTTGAAACAAATCAAACAAATGTAAATGAAGCAAATCAAACGTCCAAAAATGTTCCCTATAATTAACGCACTGAATATAATGTTACACAAATGTCAAAGTTTTAGAAACTTCGCTAAGGTTAGCAACGCTTCTTTACCACCACAGAGCAAACAACAACAGTTAAATTACGGACTTTATACATGTAAAATGTTCTTGGTATAAACTGATGTCGTTATATTTGGTGCATTTCATTACAAAATGAAATTCATCATCAAGGACATGCTGGTCGCAGTCCCGACAGAATCGTTCATTGTGAGGTATTCCAAATCGTCTGTCAGTTTCTATCATGGGTTTATGATTACCACAGCGAAACCGAATTACAGGGTATGTGTAAACGTCAGGCAACATTTCAATATATTTTTCACGGCAAATATTTACCATGTTCACACACGTAGACACCTCTCCCGGGAACAGACCTTGTCAAAATATCAGTTTGTTGTGATCTGGTGATTGTTTGTGGACTGCTAGCTCCACTTCATTTAATGTATGAACAGATTCTGGCGTTTGAATTTGTTTTTAAAGGTATCAGACAAATGTTATGGCGAAATACGGTGATTGCATTAGTTACCCTCATGATGATTCATCAAATACTACTCTTTGACTCGTCAGGTTTGCTCTCTCTCTCTCTCTCTCTCCTCTCTCTCTCTCTCTCCCTTATGATGGTTGTGTCCTTATGAATGAATTCGCACATGTTTGTGTGCACGTGTATGTGTGTGTGAGCATACGCACGTGCTTGCTACGTGACAAACTAGGCATACAGGTGGATGGCAAAAAGAGAATAGAAACCGGTGCTGTTCTTACCACCTCCAGTCGGTGATTGACATTTATTTTCTGTCTTTATTCCCCTTCCCTTCACAACCTCTTCCACTCTCTCCACACACACACACACACACACACACACACACACACACACACACACACACACACACGCAATATATATATATATATATATATATATATATAAATATATTATATATATATATATATATATATATATATATATATATATATATATATATATATTGAATTATAAACAAAGCTTGCTCTTATGTCTTAGATTGAAGAAATAGGGGAGATACGCATTCATATCTGCAGTGGTTGATGATTCTGCCTAACTAACAGTATGTGCTTGAGTGGGTGAATGGGGAAAAAATAAAATAAATGCTTCTCAAAATGAGCCTTCAGCAAGCTTATATTCTCCAAGGGGGAGACTGTCAACCTCGGGTATGTCAGTGGAGGAAGACTAGCGCACAGCCCAAACACACTCACAGCTTGCTTACAATCTCATTCATATATCATGCATTCGTCAAATCAAACCACTAGTAAAGTCTATAACTTTACTACACATGATCATAGAAAACATCAATGCGCATGGAATCAAACAAAATAAAACATTCTCTCTTTCCTTGAACTTCACAAAACCATTTATCTAAATCATCATAACTAACCCGGGTATAAATAGACTTTCTACTTTACCTGGCCAGGTGATCTTAAACTATTTACGAATCACTGTCTTTCCTTTCTTCTTTTTTTTTCTTTTCACTGTCACTTTCACAAACACCAGTCACGACACAACTGCTGGCACTGGTCAGGTTGGACCGCCGGCACTGGTCAGGTTGGACTGCTGGCACTGGTCAGGTTAGACTGCTGGCACTGGTTAGGTTACTGGCGTTGGCCTGTGGTTCTGCCTGATGAAAGTGGCGCTGCCAGGTATGAGGTTGAACCCGGTTCAAATTGAACAGTGACTACCAGACATTGATCTGTTCTCCTTTCTTCCTTCCTGCATTAACGCATTGCACTCTCTCTCTCTCTCTCTTCTAGTCTGCTCTATCAAATGGACATAGTTGCCTTTTTTTTCTTTTTTTTTTCCTCTTCATCGATTAGCAACTCTCTCTCTCTCACATCTCTCCTTAGTCCTTCCTCTGCAGACTCTATATGGTGCTAATGCTTCAACTCGGTTCTCTTCACTCCTCCCCTCATCTCTCTGCTTCCTTTTCGTGCAGAGCCTACTCCCAGCACCTCTCTCTCTGTCTCTTCTTTTCTCTCCCCCTCTTCTCTCACTCCCCTAGCTTTCTTATTCTCTTCCTACGTGTCAAAAGGTGAGTACCATTGGTCAGTATTTTTCCCGCCTTGTACCGAGGTTACCTCCCCTCTAATTTCATTGGACATGTAAATCCTGAAAGTCACACCTACCCGCCTTGCTCTCTGTGGTGGTCAATGGGTCATTTAATTAATTAACTTGGTTTCACCCCCACTACACAATACCTCCCTCCTTCCTACTTTAGCCGGCGACGTCTGGCTTAACTGTGGACACTGGTCTTGTAAATTAGCTTTATCAGTCTGACCTAGACGTAGCGATCCGTCTGGCCAGACCTATTGAGACGTCGGTCCAGCTACTCAGACTGTCTGCGGGACGGTGCTGTCTCCGTGAAGGATTAGGATTAGCCTCCTCGCTGTACCTAATTGGCTGATGCGACGCATGAAGTCGTCTGCCTGGCGCCAGGATGTTTGAGTTCGGAGCTTATGTCCAATTGAACTGGCTGGCGACTGACCACGACTTCGGTTTTTCTTTTTTTTTGTCCGTGAGAGAGACATCCTCCAATAGGGAGGGAAACTCACTAACATATAACTCCTGGTCATATACCGATATCTCCCCCTATTTCTTCAATCTAAGACATAAGAGCAAGCTTTGTTTATAATTTAATATTTCTTGCAGTCATTGCAACACCAAGCTGCTCTGTAAGTTGCTGGAACGGTGCTCGGAACTTATCCTTGGAATTTATTAGTTTGTTATATATATATATGTATATATATATATATATTATATATATATATATATATATATATATATATGTATATATATATATATATATATAATATATTATAACGGCCGCACACACACACACACACACACACACACACACACACACACACACATATGTATGCATACACACACACACACACACACACACACACACACACACACACACACACACATACACAGATATATAATATATATATATATATATATATATATTTTTGTGATTCCAAAAATCCACCACGCAAGACCTCAATCCAAGTGAGATGAGTTGATATCCTGACCCGTGTCAAATGTCGATCTGTTCTTGTTGCAGTGAGGACGAGAAAGAGACCAGACAATGGACGATCTGTTCTTGTTGCAGTGAGGACGAGAAAGAGACCAGACAATGGACGATCTGTTCTTGTTGCAGTGAGGACGAGAAAGAGACCAGAAATGGACGATCTGTTCTTGTTGCAGTGAGGACGAGAAAGAGACCAGACAATGGACGATCTGTTCTTGTTGCAGTGAGGACGAGAAAGAGACCAGACAATGGACGCCAAGGAAAACCTGCACCCTATGATTCACATTCCGCGGCCCTTGCCGTCAGCCTAGAGACACAGGGGAACGTCACAGTGACAATGACAGTCCGAAAGAAAACAATGACAGAGAAAGAGCCACAGGCCAAGAGGCTGACTGATGACATTCAGAGAAACTCGGGTAGAATACAATGACAGGAGAAGAAGTTCGAAGCAGGGATGATAGTCACGAGAGAAAAACAGGTCTACAACAACAAAAAATGACAGAGAAAAATAGAGGATAAAGGCAATGACAGATCAAAAGAGAACAGAAACAATGAGATTGTCAGGAAAGATGAAACCGCAGAAAGATATGTACTGGAAGCTCCGAGTTTGACGAAGACAAAAGAACGCGCTGGTTAGAGAATAGAACGTAATAGCAGAAAAAAAACAACCAACACAACCAGATGGGTAAGCTGACAGGGAAGTAACTGTAAATTCAAAAGCTGAACACAAAGTAATGTCGTCAGTGATCAATTTGCTAAGCTGGGCAACGAGGCGAGATCGTAAGACTGAAAAGGAAGCAACATGCGGCAGTTCTGTGAACGTGAGTGGGACTGCGAAGGGCTGAGAAACTGTATGGTGATTGTTGGATGATTGTCATTGTCAAACACAGGAGAACTATTCCTCAGTCTTCAAGTCTTAAATGAGTGAAGTGTTTTCGGTGACAGAAATAATAGCAGGTGGCATCTGATACGAAAAAAAAAATCACAACCTCATCACCTGAGACACACCAGTGCGATTGTTCAATTCACAACAGCAAGCGCTTGATACTGGATGCAAAGATAGCATTTTCGGTGGCCAGCCAATATGAAATAACTCTGTGCTAATTGGAGCAAGTGGGAACTTGAAATGATTATTGATACGCTAAGGGCTGCTGGTGTGAAAATTTCC
>CM031605.1:19166333-19168833 GCA_018398815.1 Conus ventricosus
CCCTCCTCTCTCTCTCTCTCTCCTCTCTCTCTCTCTCCTCCCCTCTCTCTCTCTCTCTCTCTCTCTCCGCAGATCAACTTGCTGTGGCATGATAGATGTGACAATGATCATGAGTCCTCTGACAAGACGTATGACGTCAATGGAGCGAGTCCGTGTGCATCCAGTTCCCTCCCTGACTTCACGAGTCGCTTCCCCCTGAGAAATGTAAAAAACAGCCGAACAACGGAGTTGCGGAGGGGGGGGGGGGGGGGGGGGGGGGGGAGACAACATGTTGTAGTCTTGTCCTCCAGTCTTGCAAGGCTTCTTGTCCTGTTGTCCTTCCTGTCTTCGGTGCCTCCTGTGACAAATTCACCCCTACGCCGCTCGTTCCGGCTCCCTTGTCCACAGCTACACCCAGACTGGTCTTGACACATATCCCCAGCACCACCAGTCCACGAGAAACTATGACGATCAGTGCGCTCTGCATTGACATCCCTGCTAGGCTGTTCGGCGTTGTAAGCAGCTTTCGTTTGGATAGATGGGCGTAAAGGTATTACATTGGGGGAACCAAGTTATACCCTACTTGTTCGTTATTTATTGTTGACTGTTCCCTGCCTCGTTTAAGATTCCTTGTTACGATCAGATCGTCCTGAGATACCTTGCCAGAGGAGACACTGCACTGCTGCCGAGTCACTTGGGTGGTGTTTCAGTGGCGCCTGTCTCATCCAACACATACACCACACTGCCTGCTTTCTAAGCCCTTTTCTGACGACAGAAGTTGCTTAGTTTGCCGTTCGAGGCAGCGTGAGTGAGCTCCCCCACCCCCTCTCCTCCCCACTCCCCTCCGGAGGTAGCCATCACGTGCCGTGCAAGGATAGTTCCCCCCCCCCCCCCCCCCCCCCCCTGAACTTTACCGGTACCGTGAAATTGACACGGACTCGCTACTGACATGACGTTGAAGGGAGATGGAAACCGACGTGACCATGAAGACAGTGTAGGAAGATTAAAGAGAGGAAGGTCAGTTTCACACTGAGGTGACCGCAGGCGGAAATTGAATCAAAAGAAGAAAAAAAATTACTCTGCCGCCGAACGAAAAAAAACCCAATTCTATTACAAGACAAAACACGACCCCGTCTCGACCTCTTGGTTCTTCTTCAGGTTACACAAACAAGACCATGAAAACGAAGAACGAACAATCACTGTCTCCTCAACATTGAGCGCCAGAATTGTTGTGGAATGAAAACAGACCAGAGCGGGAGGGGGGGGGTGGGGGGGGGGGGGGGGGGGGGGGGGCTAAGGAATGAGGAATGTCAAATTACGATTTCGCGCGCATAATTAAAAACAAACGTGAACGCCCAATTTGAGGAGATAAATGATTGTTTGTTCTTCGTTTTCATTGTTTAGAGTGTTTGCTTGTCTTCCCTGAAGAAGACCAACAAGGTCGAAATGCGTTCGTGTTTGTCTCATGATTTGTTTGTTTCTTTCGTTCGGTGGCGTAGTCATTTTTTTTTTCCTTTGAAGTTTTGGTCGAGGAAATAACAGAAGAGAGAAAGCGAGAATGAAGACCCTCCTCCATGCGTCTTTTTGTGTTGGATAGCATGATGGGGACATTCTTTTCCTTTCGGGTCGCATCTTTGTCTCACTCGCTCACTCAATCACGTGCACATGCTCTCTCTCTCTCTCTCTCTCTCTCTCTCTCTCTCTCTCTCTCTCTCTCTCTCTCTCTCTCTCTGTCTCTTCTCTGTCTCTCTCTCTCTCTTCTCTTCTCCTCTCCTCTCTCTCTCTCTCTCTCCCTCTCTCTTCTCTTCTCTCTCTCTCTCTCTCTCTCTCTCCTCTCTCTCGTGTGCTCTTTCTTTCTTACTCTTCTAATTTCTTTCTCTCATCTTTCTTTCTTCGTTCGTTTCCTTCCTTCTATCCGTCATCCTTCCTCTCATTGTAGGGGTGTCCCCCCTTCTACCTCCCTTCTTTCTCTCTTCACTTCCTTCCCTCTTTCTTTGTTCGTTCACGTTCCCTTCTCCCTTTCTATCTGTCTTGTTTCACTTCCTCCCTTCCTTCCTTCCTTCCTTCCTTTTAACTTCCTTCCTTCCTTCCTTCCTCCTTCCTTCCTTCTCACCTTCCTTCCTCCTTCCTTCCTTCCTTCCTACCTTCCTTCCTTCCTTCCTTCTCACCTTCCTTCCTTCCTTCTCACCTTCCTTCCTTCCTTCCTTCCTCTCACCTTCCTTCCTTCCTCCTTCCTTCCTTCCTACCTTCCTTCCTTCCTTCCTTCCTTCCTTCCCTCCTTCCTTTTTAACTTCCTTCCTTCCTTCCTTCCTTCCTTCCTTCCTTCCTTTTAACTTCCTTCCTTCCTTCCTTCCTTCCTTCCTTCCTTCCTTCCTTCCTTCCTTTTTAACTTCCTTCCTTCCTTCCTTCCTTCCTTCCTTCCTTCCTTCCTTCCTTCCTTTTTAACTTCCTTCCTTCCTTCCTTCCTTCCTTCCTTCCTTCCTGTGTTTTGTGTGTTCCTTTCTCCCCTTCTCTCTTTTTT
>CM031605.1:19173833-19176333 GCA_018398815.1 Conus ventricosus
CGTGTTTGACAATGATGGAGCTACCGTTAATCGTATACTTCGAGTGTTTTTGTTTGGTCGACGATGGCATTCTTAGTGCCACAGAACATGACAGAAATGTTCCTTTGTCGTCTTAACACATTTTTAAGCGAAACTCTTTCAGACTCTTTAAATGTTTTGCTGTCTCACCCCACGTTAGATTTTCTTTTTTCTTCTTTGTTTTTTCTCTCTTTTTTTTTTCGTAAACAAACGTCTAGATATAGCAAGTAATCTATGGTGTCATATGTGATTTTGTTTTTAGCTTGATTATTTCACACGGTGTAGAGTTTTAAAAAAAAAGTCTAACCGTCTGAGTGCTGCTGTCTGAGAGTCAGTCAAAATATCCCGATCATGTTGCAGCATGATTTACAATGGTGCATTCACTGCTAACCACATACAGCAGTTTCTGCCTTTTTGACCATGGTGTTCTGCGACAAGCAGAAACGCGTCTTTCGCACGTAAAGAGCGTATGAAGGGATGCAACTCTGGTCTCAAAATGACTGCAACTTACTACAGATGAGGCCAACGCAGGAGCTCTTGATAAATGACAGCACAAGAAGATCAGATGTACGAGAATTGGTACGGTCTACAAACAGCCTCTAAACATGAGCCTAGTCAGATATTTCACTTGTGACGACATATCCAGGACGCTTCGCTTTGTTCACGGACGGGTGTGGGTGTATTTGAATGTGCAGTCCGATATCTTGAATCAGTTTTTACATAGCTGCAAGACATTTGATCAATTAATCAATTCATCTGTTTATTTATCCATTCACTCATTTATTTATTCATCTATTAAGTGATTGATTAATTAATTCATTTATCTATTTATTACACCGGCAACATAGGAAGCTTACTTCGCAACCCAGTTTTACTTTATATATTTTTTTTTCTCTAATTTGTTTTCTTCTTGCTCCTATACCCAAAGCCAAGAAGCAGGCCAGGAATGAGAAAGGAAGGGAAAGCACTCACAGTTGACCTGCACCTGAAGGTTGCCTCCCTCGCTCCTGCCGACGTCAGTTGTCTACCAGGCAGCGAGCGGTACATCCTAGTCTTATTTAGTATCAACAAACCACTAAGGTTAATGGGTATGGTCTGAACTCCTCGTCCGTACGTCATGTGTCACGTGACAAGATGGCGACGCTGTATCTGAAGATGTTCAGCGACATGGACGAAAAGTTCTGTGGAATGTAGAAACTTTTTCCCTGTTGTTTTGTAAACATATATTTCTCCTTCCCACAACTGCCTTTTTACGTGTACAAGTGAAGTCGGAGTGCACCCAGCATTGATTTCCAGGTAAAATGGGGATTTCTGGGCAGGTTCAATTTGGATTCAATGCTCTATAAGGTGGAGTAGAGCTCAGGAGAAAGTGTGCTAGCACGCGCGCATGTGTGTGTGTGTGTGTGTGTGTGTGTGTGTGTGTGTGTGTGTGTGTGTGTGTGTGTGTGTGTGTGGATATATTGGTGGGGATGGAGAGTGAGCGCACAGACAATGTGTGCGTGACCACAATGGATTATGTTCTTTAATTACAGCCATTTTCAGTGCTCTGCTAATCTGATTTCCTCTTAACTTAATGATTTTTTCTCAGAGAGACAGAGAGAGAGAGAGAGAGAGAGAGAGAGAGAGAGAGAGAGAGAGAGAGAGAGACGGAGACAGACAGACAGAGAGAGACACAGAGAGAGACTGAGAGAGAGAGAGGTTTCTATGTGTGCAGGTGCTCATGCGCGCGTGTGCACATACATACACAAGTGCACGCAAACACATACACAGACACCACACACACTCACTCACACACACACACACACACACACACACACACACACACACACACACACACACACACGCACACAAATCTCTCTCTCTCTCTCTCTCTCTCTCTCTCTCTCTCTCTCTCTCTCTCTCCACTGCAAAGTATGTCTGCGTCAACATCAAATCTTGTTCTTCATGTGCTGGATTTCTTAAAGTCAGAAGTGTTGTTATAATGCAGCCATCAGATTTGAATAATATTCTAATGCAGAAATTAAATTTGAATGATCTTCTAAGGCAGAAATGAAACTTGAATGATATTCTACTGCAGAAATGAAACTTGAATGATATTCTACTACAGGAATGAAATGTGAATAATACTCTAACACAGGAATGAAATTTGAACGATATTCTAAGGCAGAAATGAAATTTTTAAATATGTTAAAGCACAAATTAAGTTTGAAAAATCTTCTAATGTAGAAATGAAATTCAAACGATATTCGAATGCAGAAATGAAGCTTGAATGAGATTCAGATGCAGCAATTAAACTTGAATGATATTCTAATGCAGAAATGAAATCTGAATCGTTCCCAAGAGAACTTTCAGCACTGGTGCCACTTTTGAACGTGGGCCATTCAGCAACAGGAACTGTCCCATTTGTTGGCCTCGATAAGCACGCTGATGGAGCGAAATGGATTGAATCTCAGCCGAAGAGGAAAGCCAATTATAAAGCTGT
>CM031605.1:19181189-19183689 GCA_018398815.1 Conus ventricosus
AGATAATCGTTATTTTTTAGTTATTGAAGTCTTACTGTCAGAGAACAGTAATATGCTGATTCTAGGCCACTTTCGCCCGAAAACTGGGTGAGGGTGAAAGTGGCTTAGAGTCGGCCTTTTCCTGTTCTCTGTCTGTCTTCGATCATTTGACCTTGTCGTTGATTTGCATTCTCCATTCTTGTTATTGCTTCAGTAATGACAGATATATTATCGTGAAGGAGGGACAAACGGGAATTCAAGTCTTGTTCCTTTCCGTCATTGTAAATGGCTTCACCACGCTCACCTGTGCTATGTTCCTTTACTGTCGCTGGTCCGGGGTTGGACTCCACATCGCCACAGGCGAGAAGGAGGCTTGCTATAAATACAGTAGCGATGGCACATAAGATTACGGAAGATCCCCCCCTGAAGTGAAGTGTCAGTCTGTAACGTACTTGCTGGGTTGCATCAGGTTTTCTTCTTATGAATATGTTTGCACAGGCAAGCATTAAAAATGACAATGTCAGATCATCCATGGTCTTGCTGTAAACAGGAGTGCTACAGTTGTTATCCTGAGCCGTGCATCGAGACACGCCGTCGGCCGAAGCGGTGCTGTCCATTTTGAGGCAAAGCGTTAGCAACACGCAGCCAGTGAACACAGTCCGTGCCAAACTCAGTGGCCAGCTTAGCGAGAGGCGCAAAGTCCTTGACTGCATGACCAAGACACTTCTCTTCCGCATGAAGTTTTGAAAACAAAAATAAAAACAACCACAACAGCTTCTTGCGTGCAAATTTGACACAGGCATGACAGGCAGATAAATATATATTCACTGATCACAAATGTAGGATACACAAACCGTAATTGTTATAGTTATTGCGGAAAATATAGAAACATTTGCCGGAGCTGTGCAAAACACGTCCGCTTCGTACGGTGAACGAGCTCACCCCCCCGAGAGAGAGAGAGAGAGAGAGAGAGAGAGGGTCAGTTTCAAGAATGATGGCTTTAAAGTTAACTGTTCTCGCCGATTGCTTCTACTTCACTTTTCATTTCTCCATTGTTTGCGCCAACAGATTTCATGACATTGCTGTTCGTGTTTGGAACTGTGTTTTCACATCCACATAATCTAATCGGAAACGCATGGGTAGGATTCCGGCATGGCAGAGCTCTTACGAAAATGGTGTCAGGTTGTACAGTAAAACAAGAATCGTTTTCGGGGGCCACATCCGTATGGCGGACAATAAACACCTGCTTGATCCGTATGGCGGACAATAAACACCTGCTTGATCCGTATGGCGGACAATAAACACCTGCTTGATCCGTATGGCGGACAATAAACACCTGCTTGATCATTTCGGAATCACTGACGTCTTTCAATGTTGTCTCTGCCATTTATTTCTAGCACATGTTTGACAATTCTCTAGCTCGAAAACACTTTTGATAATAAATGACAAATAAGTAGGGTAACTCTTGATGATGAAATAATTACAGGCCCATCACTCCAAACGAATGCTGCACACGACACCAAATCGCCTAGCAGAAATGACAACACAGAGCACACAGAACAAACAAAGGAGACATCTCTTTTGATAGCTTAACACCATCTGCAGCTGTCATTACTCTACAACCAGAATGTCAGTTCTACTTGCACCAAGAAACAAACGTCTCTTTAAACTCTAAACTCAAAGCTGATTCAAAACGAAATACATTGACTCGACCATCCTACGTCATACCATTTTCAGTTGTTGTTGTTGTTGTTATTGTTGTTGTTGTTGTTTTCTTTTTTTAATTTCGATGCCCAGTGTGAGTAATCGGACTCAAGCTGTGCAAAAAGCATTTCATAAACTAGTCTGCATATTCTGGACATAGAAAACGAGCTTCAGCCAATATCTAACACATTTCAATGATGTACATACTTTACATATAATATACAGTTGATTTCTTCTTATTTCTCCATATTCGAATTTGGTTAAGACATATTGGGAGAAAATTAGAAATCTTTATTTCAACGTGTCTACAGTCACCTTCTAAGCCTAAAACATCAGCTGCGTATATCCAAATAGGCTGAATTTGCGACCCAGCAAGTTTGGAAAATCATTTTCCATGTATTGTGCTCAAGCATTGCTTTCGTATTCCCTTTTCTTCCCTCTGTACGGGCCTCAGGCAAGAGAGAACAAACGTTCAATTTGTGAGTGAAACAAACAAACCAAGACATAAAACAAAAACAAACATGCTCAAGCCTTCATAAGAATTCTGAAGCATGTTTAGTGCTGTGGGCTTCTATGGCAAGAATGGAACCACACAGTGTGCTATGGGTTTTAAAGGGAAGATGAAACCACACAGAGTGCTATGGGTTTAAAAGGGAAGATGAAACCACACACAGTGCTATGGGTTTTAAAGCGAAGATGAAACCACACAGTGTGCTATGGGTTTTAAAGGGAAGATGAAACCACACAGAGTGCTATGGGTTTTAAAGGGAAGATGAAACCACACAGTGTGCTATGGGTTTTAAAGGGAAGATGAAAC
>CM031605.1:19191189-19193689 GCA_018398815.1 Conus ventricosus
GTGAAATCTGGGAATGTGATATCTGGGAAGGCTTCCCAGATATCACAGAATTTTTTGGGGAACGCGTTCCCAAAATGTACTGTGATATCTGGGAAGCCCGTGATATTGGAACGTGGTCTTTCAGAGCTCAAAAGGACAGAAAGAAGACGAAAAAAGAATGGATTTTCGAGATAAGGTAGGAAACAATTTATTTAGGTGCAATTGAGATCTTTGGCCTTCTTGTCACTTTTCTTTTTCGCACGCGTTCCCAGTATACCGTGATATCTGGGAACGCGTTCCCAGATTTCACGATTGGAAGTTCAGGAAATCTGGGAACGCGTTCCCAGATATCACGGTAAATATGGGAACGCGTTCCGGTTCCCAGATGTTATACGACACCGGCTCACAAAATTCCGCTCTAAGATACGTACGTGATCACTCTTTGGAATAGCTAGCAGTGACAAGTACCTTAGCTTCTTCTCACATTTTCCCCGAAGAAAGGATGTTGCCAGCTGGCCCAAATACCCTGCACAGCTGGCCCAAATACCCTGCACAGCTGGCCCAAATACCCTGCACAGCTGGCCCAAATACCCTGCACAGCTGGCCCAAATACCCTGCACAGCTGGCCCAAATACCCTGCACAGCTGGCCCAAATACCCTAGGCACAGCTGGCCCAAATACCCAAGGCACAGTTGGCCCAAATACCCTGCACAGCTGGCCCAAATACCCTAGGCACAGTTGGCCCAAATACCCTGCACAGCTGGCCCAAATACCCTAGGCACAGTTGGCCCAAATACCCTGCACAGCTGGCCCAAATACCCTAGGCACAGTTGGCCCAAATACCCTGCACAGCTGGCCCAAATACCCTAGGCACAGCTGGCCCAAATACCCTAGGCACAGTTGGCCCAAATACTCTGCACAGCTGGCCCAAATACCCTGCACAGTTGGCCCAAATACCCTAGGCACAGTTGGCCCAAATACCCTGCACAGTTGGCCCAAATACCCTAGGCACAGTTGGCCCAAATACCGGCACAGTTGGCCCAAATACCCTAGGCACAGTTGGCCCAAATACCCTGCACAGTTGGCCCAAACACCCTAGGCACAGTTGGCCCAAATACCCTGCACAGTTGGCCCAAATACCCTAGGCACAGTTGGCCCAAATACCCTGCACAGTTGGCCCAAATACCCTGCACAGCTGGCCCAAATACCCTAGGCACAGCTGGCCCAAATACCCTAGGCACAGCTGGCCCAAATACAGTAGGCACAGTTGGCCCAAATACCCTGCACAGCTGGCCCAAATACCCTAGGCACAGTTGGCCCAAATACCCTGCACAGCTGGCCCAAATACCTTGCACAGCTGGCCCAAATACCCTAGGCACAGTTGGCCCAAATACCCTGCACAGCTGGCCCAAATACCCTAGGCACAGTTGGCCCAAATACCCTGCACAGCTGGCCCAAATACCTTGCACAGCTGGCCCAAATACCCTAGGCACAGTTGGCCCAAATACCCTGCACAGCTGGCCCAAATACCCTAGGCACAGTTGGCCCAAATACCCTGCACAGCTGGCCCAAATACCTTGCACAGCTGGCCCAAATACCCTAGGCACAGTTGGCCCAAATACCCTGCACAGCTGGCCCAAATACCTTGCACAGCTGGCCCAAATACCCTAGGCACAGTTGGCCCAAATACCCTGCACAGCTGGCCCAAATACCTTGCACAGCTGACCCAAATACCCTGCACAGTTGGCCCAAATACCCTGCACAGCTGGCCCAAATACCTTGCACAGCTGGCCCAAATACCCTAGGCACAGTTGGCCCAAATACCCTGCACAACTGGCCCAAATACCCTGCACAGACACGTATATACACAACAGTAACAACAAATGGAAAAAATGAACAAACAAAATTAACATTTCTCCAAGACTGGCATTTTTTTCCTATCTGGAATATGTTCAAACAGAACACACAGACGAAGAGAAACAAACACAAGTCTCCTCGGTTTGACTGATAGGAAAGGACATCCTAGACGAGGCAGGGAACCGTCAGCACTTAATTACGAACAAGTAGGGTAACTCTTGCTCCCGTGAGGAGATAATCACACGTCCATAACACCAAACAACTGCTGCTCACGACACCAGGTCGCCCAGCAGAAAGGCCGACACAGAGCACACAACAACAACAACAACAACAACAACAACAACAACAACAACAACAACAACAACAACAACAACAACAACAGCAACAACAACAAAGGAAACATCCTCAAAAGAGAATGTTCCAAACTTGCCTATATACCCTGCACCTACCACATGCACACAGCAGTAACAACTGGATAAACGAACAGGACAAATTAACATTTATTCCAGACTGCCACATCTCCTTATTTGTTCTGTGTGCTCCGAGTGGCATTTGTGCTAGACAGTTTGGTGTCGTAAACAGCATTCGTTTGGCGAGCAATCATCTCATCACGGGAGCCAGAGATACCCTCCTTATTTGTTATTGACAATACTGGGTAATATAG
>CM031605.1:19201189-19208689 GCA_018398815.1 Conus ventricosus
TGTGTTGTGTTGTGTGTGTGTGTGTGTGTGTGTGTGTGTGTGTGCGTCTTCTTCTTCTTCTTCCTAAAATACTGGTTCACTCAAAAACGAGTAGGTGACCAGTGCGCATGTTAAAAAGTAAAAATAAAATAACATAAAATAGTGCGACTCAGACTGTTGGTCCCGGGAGCAAATTTGGCAACAAGGGGTCGCACTCAATATTCAAGAATTAAAAGCAATGGCCAAATTCAGGCCCAGATAACAGTAAAATATCTGGGGAAGTTAAAATAGAAAATCGTCAATATGCAGATCTCAAAACTGTCGTATCAATTTGTTTTTTAAATGAGACTGCATTTGTGGCAATCTTGATGGCACCCGGCAGTGAGTTCCACAGCCGTACAGAACTAGGATAAAATGAATGTAAGTGGCTGTCAATATTTGATGCAGTATGGTATAACATTGACCGCCACTTCCTTGTGCTAACTTTCATTCAATACTAGTTGTTCCATTGGAATATCAATTAGTTTTAGCTCTGCCTTTGAAGAAGATGTTAAGTTTGATAAAAGCTCTTCTCCTCTTCTAAGGGTTTCCATTCTAATTTCCTCAAGTTCTTCCTAGTATTCCCCTTTTTCTCTGATGTGGTTTCCCTGTTACGAACCGTGCTGCTCTCTTCTGAATCTTTTCAGGTTATCAATGTCCTTTAGATGGTATGGATTCCAAACTGAGCAACCATATTCCAGTACTGGTCTAACCAGTGTTTTGTAGCAGTCGTCTTTAACCTTTTGGGGGCAGTCATTGATATTCCTGTATAAGAAAGCTAAGATGTTATTTGCTTTCTTACATACTAAATTGTAATGTTCTTTCCATTTGAGACGACTATCTATAATCACGCCAAAATTTATTTTGCAGCATTGGTTTCTTTAAGAATAGTATTATGAATAGAATATTCTGATCTAGTTGGTGAGCGTTTGTTACATATACGCAACACTTGGCACTTTTGGGGATGAAATTCCATTTTCCAGGTTCTTTCCCACTCTTGTAAAGCGTTTAGATCTTCTTGTAGAATGTGTGTATCATTCTTGCTTCTGATTGTTCTATATACTAAGCTGTCATCTGCTAAAAGCCTTATAGTAGTTCCAGGAGAGAGATTTCTACTTATGTCATTTATATAAATTAAGAAAAACAAGGGCCCCAGAACAGTTCCCTGTGGTTTACACCTAACATGCCGGGGTTTACAAGGGGAAATGAGGGACCCTTCCCCCAAAAAAATTTCTGCGTTCCCCCCAACCGGGGGAATGACTACCCCCATTTTAGCAAAAAAACCCCCAAATTCCCGGTGTTCTAATTTAAGCAGCAGGCCCTCAGGGTTCCAACCTTATAAAAGGGTTTTAAAAAAAAGGAAAATTTAAAACTTCCCTCTATTTTTTTTGTCTGTTGTTAAGAAGTTATTAAAATCATTGAGAGTTGTTTAAGTTGGTCTCACAACCCCTTCGCTGTCAAAAAACCCATGGGGGGTTTTCAAAAAAAAGTCATATTTGTCAAGATGGTCCATTAGTACTACATATTTGTGTTCAAGTAGTTTTGTGATATGGATGTAAGAGTTACAGGTCTTTGGGTTTTTTCTGTTTTTGGGTTTTGTCACCCTTTTTGAAAAAGGGAAAACAATGCTCGCATCTCGCCACTCATCAGGAAATTACTCCCTGGCCATGAAGTTTGGGAAAAAGTTTTGGTTTTTACCTCACCAATTCATTGGCCTTTTTTTTTTAAGAGCTTGCCAGGAACCATCGGGAAACCATTTGCTTTGTTTTCATTGATGTTGGCAGTAATTAAATACCCCCTGCTTGGGTTTACTTTGTTTGTTTTGCATTTCAGGGGTTTATCTAAACCCTTTAAAGTCTAATTTTTTTTTTTAAAGGTTTGGGGTTTTGGGAAAAAAACTGAACTAAATGCTTTTTTAGAAAATTTGCTTTCCCTTCAGGGTCCTGTTTTGGGGGATTCTGGTTGTTTCTAAAAGTTTGGAAAAAAAATGTTGTCCTGTCCTTATTTCCTTTATGTAAGACCAAATTTCTTGTTTTGTTGTTCCCCCTTCTGAAATCATTAAATTTAAAAACTTTAATTGGAGTGAGCAACCTACTTTCTCTCTGACACTTCTTTTAATATTTTTTATCCCTTAACCCATTAATCTTTCTAAAATTTGGGGAAGTTTCATCTTTCCCAAAAGGGTCATTTGACATTATTTGTGTGTGTGTGTATGTGTCTTGGGGTGTGTGTGTGTGTGTGTTTGGGGTGGGGTTGGGTGGTTTGTGTGGGGGTGTGTGTGGTGTGTGTGGGGTGGTGCGGCTTTGCGTGGTGTGTGTGTGTGTGTGCGGCGTGCGTGTGTGGTGTGGGTGTGTGGGGTTTTGGTGTGGGGTTGGGTGTGTGTGTGTGTGGTTTTGTATTGTGTTTGCGTGTGTGGGTTATGCGGGGTGTGGGGTATGCGTTTTTGGTGTGTGGGGGCGGGGCGCGCTTTGCGCGCGCGGTGTGTGTGTGTGTGTGTGTGTGTGTGGGGTGTGTGTTTGGTGTTTTGTGTGTGTGTGTGCCCCCGCGCGGGGGCGTGTGTGTGGGGTGGTGTTGTTTTGGTTTTGTGTGTGTGGTGTGGTGTGTGTGTGTGTGGGGGTTTTTGTTTTGTGTGTGTGTGTTTTTGTGTGTGGGGTTTTGCGCGCGCGCGCCCCCTGTTTTTTGTGTGGTGTGTTTTGTGTGTGTGTTGTGTGTTTGTTTTTGTGAGTAAGTTGGGTGTGTTGTGTGGGGTTGGGTGTTTTTGGTGGGGGTGTGTGTGTGTGTTTTGGTGTGTTGTGTGTGTTGTGTGTGTGGTGTGTGCGGGGTGTGTTTTTGGAAGTGAGAGTGGTGTGTGTTGTGTGTGTGTGTGCGTGCGGGGCGTGCGTGCGGTGTGGTGTGTGTGGGTGTGGTGTTTTTGGTGTGTGTGTGTGTGGGTTTTGTGTGTGGGGGTTGTGTGTGTGTGTGTTTGTGAGGTGTGTGGTGTGGTGGTGTTTGTGTGTGTGTGGGGGTTTTTGTGGTGGGTTTTTGTGGTGTGTGTGGGTGTTGTGTGGGGTTGTTTTGTGGTGGGGCGTGGGGTTTTTGGATGTTGCGTGTGTGGTGTGTGTGTGGGTGGTGGGGTGTGTGTGTGGGTTTTTGTGGGGTTGGGGTGTGTGGGGTTTTTGGGGTTTGTTTTGTGTGTGTGGGGTGTTGTGTGTGGGGTTTTGGTTGTGTTTGTGAAAAAAAATTTCTTTTCCTACTGTTTTTTTTTCCCAACCCTTTCTCGCTCTGTCCTGTGGCCCCTGTTTGTCTGCCCTGTCTGTCTGTCTTCTGTTGTCTGTCGGGTTCGGTTCGTTTCCCCTCTCTCTCTTTTCCTCTCTCTTTTCTCCCCTCTCTCTCTCTCTCTCTCTCTCTCTTCTCTTCTCCCCCTCTCCCCTGTGTTCCCCGTGTATGCGTGTGTGTGTGTTGTGTGTGTGTGGTGTGTGTGTCGGTGTGTGTGGGGTTTGTCTTCTCTCTCTCTCTCTCTCTCCCCTCTCTCTCTCTCTTCTTGGGTGTTGTGTGCGTGGGGGTGTGGGGTTTGTGTGTGTGTGGTGTGGGTGTGTGTGTGTGTGGGGGTGTGTTGTGGTGTGTGGGGTGTTTCTCTCTTCTCTCTCTCTCTCTCCTCCTCCCCTCTCCCTCTCTCTCTCCCCCCCTCCTTTTTTCCTTTTTTTGAGCTTTGGGAATAAATATTTTAGTGTCAGAGATGCATTCCATAAAACCCAATATTTTTTCCCACCGAGAAACTTTTGTTCTCTGTCAAAAAACGATCGCCCTCAGTCATTTTGTTTTTGTTTTCCCAAACGTGACATTGCAAAAAACTCTCTCTCTCTCTCTCCCCTCTTTTCCTTTTCTCTCCCCTCTCCCCTCTTTCCCCTCTCTTTTCCTTTTCTCTCTTTTCTCTCCCCTCTCTTTTCTCTTTTCTCTCCCCAGGCAAAAAAATTTTTTACTTTCTATTCAAAACCCTTAACAATTTTTTTCCCCCAAAAAAAGTGATGAAACATTGTTAGAGCTGCAAACAAAATAGGAAACCAGAACTGTTAAAAACACGGGGAAAGAAAATTATGAATAAATTTAAAAGTTCAAACACGGGGGGAATATCAATTATTTTTAAATTTTTTTATTTTTTAAAATTTATTTATTTGACCTTAACCCTTAAGGGTTTAAGTAAAATGGTTTTTCATACCTAGCCAGATAAATTATCTGTTCAAGATTTTGTGTGAATGGGGAGAAGGAGGGGTAAGGGTAAATAAATGCTTGGTTTCAAGTCGATGGAAGTTAGGATGGGTCAGTTTTGCGTGTTTTGAAGGGAAAGGTTTTTTGTGTGAGATTGGTTTTTTTTTACTAGAAAAATACACAAGAAACACAAAGGGGTGATAGAAAAAGACATAATTTTTTGGTTTTGCTTAGTTTTTCTTTTGCTTTCTTTTCTTTTATGCAAAAAAAAAAATTGTAGCCCCCCCGGGCAAAAAGGCTATTTTCAATGTCAATAAAAGATGTCATGTCAAATGTGTTTTTGGGGGTGTGTCTCTCTCGGGAAAAAATTCTTTTTCCCCATCTTTTCCCCCCTTTTCTTCCCCCTTCTCTCTCCTCTCCCCCCTCTCTCTCTTTTCTCTCTCTTTTCTTTTCCCCTTTTCCCCCTCCTCTCTCTCTCCTTTTCCCTCCTCCCCCTTCCCCTCTCTCTCTTTTCTCTCTCTTGGTTTTTTTTTAAAGGCCTTTTGTGTATCATAAATTTTGTTTCCCTTTAAACATTTTGCCCCTGCAAAACCGGGTTTTTTCGCCCCCGTCGTTTGTCCCATCGGGCTCTCTGTCTGTTGCCCTCTGGGCTTTTTCAGTTTCCCATCTGTCTTTGTCTGTCCCTCTCTCTCCCCCTCTCTCCCCTCCCCCCTCTCTCTCTCTCTTCTTCTCTCTCCCCTTCCTTATAATTTTAAAATAAAATATATTTTTTTTTTCTTCCCCTTCACCCCTCAAGCACATACTGTTAGTTAGGCAAAATTATCTTTCCACTGAGTTATAAATGCTTAAACTCCCCCTATTTTTTCAACTAAGACATAAGAGCAAGCTTTTTTTATAATTCATTTTTTTCCTTTTCAGTCATTTCAACAAACCCAAATGCTCTGTAAGTTGGGGGGGGGGGGGGGGGGGGGGGGGAACGGTGCGTTTCTTTTCCGGAATTTTTTAAATTTGTTGTATTTTTTCCCCTTTCGGTTTTATTTTCCAAAAACTAGCCCCCAGCACTTGTGTTTAGAGGTTTTCTTTTTAAAATTTTTTACCTTTTCACAAGAAAATGTAGCTTGTTTTGCCTTTTATGATTTTTTTTTGCTTATTAGATGGCACCTTTGGTTGGTTTTTGAAAACTCAACAAAAAAAACTACGGTATTGCACACCAACCTTTTGGGATTGCATTCTCCTTAAAACTGAAAAGGCAGAGGAGTAAATTCCCATTTTCCCCGCGGTCACTGAGGAGAAAACAACCAAGTTTCGAAATATGGGTATATGACCAGGAGTTATATGTTAGTGAGTTTCCCTCCCGTTTTGGGAGGGTGTCTCCCCCTTGGAGATATAAGCTTGCTGAAGGTTCATTGTGAGAAGCATTTTTTTTTCTTCCCCATTCACCCATCAAGCACATACTGTTAGTTAGGCGAATCATCTACCACTGCAGATATGAATGCTTATCTCCCCCTATTCCTTCAATTTTAAACATAAGAGCAAGCTTTGTTTATATTCATTATTTATGCAGTCATTGAAAACACCAAGCTGCTCTGTAAGTTGCTGGAACGGTGCGGTACTTATCCTTGGAATTTATTAGTTTGTTATATATATATATATATATTATATAATATATATATATAAATATATACCGAAACCGTTCCAGCAACTTACAGAGCAGCTTGGTGTTGCAAATGACTGCAAGAAATATTGAATTATAAACAAAGCTTGCTCTTTTTGTCTTAGATTGAAGAAATAGGGGGAGATACGCATTCATATCTGCGTGGTAGATGATTCTGCCTAACTAACAGTATTTGCATGAGTGGTGAATGGGGAAAAATAAAATAAATGCTTCTCAAAATGAGCCTTCAGCAAGCTTATATTCTCCAAGAGGGAGACATCCTCCAATATGGAGGGAAATCACTAACATATAACTCCTGGTCATATACCGATATTTCGAAACTTGGTGGTTTCTCCTCAGTGACCGCGGAAAGTGGTAATTTGACTCCTCTGCCTTTTCAGTTTTAAAAGAATGCAATCCCAGAAAAGGTTGGTGTTCAATACCCTTTGTATGTTTGTTGAGTTTTCAAAATTATTTTATTTTTCCCCATTCACCCACTCATGAAAATACTGTTAGTTAGGCAGAATCATCTACCACTCAGATTTTAATGCGTATCTCCCCCTATTTCTTCAATCTAAGACATAAGAGCAAGCTTTGTTATAATTCAATATTTCTTGCAGTCATTGCAACACCAGCTGCTCTGTTTAAAATTGCTGGAACGGTGGCGGTACTTATCCTTGGAATTTATTAGTTTGTTGTATTTTAGTCCCTTGCGGATTCATTCCAAGAACTAGCCCTCAGCACTTGTGTCTTAGAGGATACGTTTTAAAATTTTCTATTTTTCACAAGAAATGTAGTTTGTTTTTTCTCTTTTATGATTTTCTTTTGCTCTTGATGGCACCTTTGGTTGGGTTTTTTGAAACTCAACAAACATACTACGGTATTTAACACCAACCTTTTCTGGATTTCATTCTTCTTTAAAAATGAAAAGGCAGAGGAGTCAAATTACCACTTTCCGCGGTCACTGAGGAGAAAACCACCAAGTTTCGAAATATCGGGATATGACCCGGAGTTATATGTTAGTGAGTTTCCCTCCATATTGGAGGATGTCTCCCTCTTGGAGAATATAAGCTTGCTGAAGGCTCATTTTGAGAAGCATTTATTTTATTTTTCCCCATTCACCCACTCATGCACATACTGTTAGTTAGGCCGAATCATCTACCACTGCAGATATGAATGCGTATCTCCCCCTATTTCTTCAATCTAAGACATAAGAGCAAGCTTTGTTTATAATTCAATAATATATATATATATATATTATATATTTAAAACCAAGTTAAAATCAAGCTGCACTGTTTTAAGATTGCGCTGATCCTCAGTACCATTCTCTCTCTCTCTCTGTCTCTCTCTGTATATATATATATATTAGCTTGGAGTCAGCACTTTTAGTTCCATCAATAGTTTGTTCTGCAAACCCCTTTGTTCTCTCTCCATCACGGGAAATCGGATGCATTCCATTCTGAATCCCCGTAGGAAAATCAGCTGCCTGTAGGAGATGCAATTTCTGGCTGCCACGCTTCCCGTTGTCAGATGATTTGTTCAACGCTGGGTGTTGAATATCGCCGGTAAAGGCTCTCTCTCTCTCTCTCTCTCTCCTCTCTCTCTCTCTCCCTCTCTCTCTCTCTCTACCCTGCCCTCTCCCC
>CM031605.1:19213689-19216466 GCA_018398815.1 Conus ventricosus
CTCATTATCAGACGATTTCTTCACTGCTGGGCGTGGATCATCGCCAGGTAACGGCAGCTCTCACGCTCTCCAGTGACCCTTTCTGTCTGTCTGTCTGTCTGTCTGTCTGTCTGTCTCTCTCTCTCCTCTCTCTCTCTCTCTCTCTCTCCTCTCTCCTCTCTGTGTCTCTGTCTTCCTCTCTGTCTCTCTCTCGCTCTCTCTCTTTCTCTCACTCCTCTTCTCTTCTGAAACAGTGGCTGGGTCGCCATGGTGATGGAGACAACATTGGCCAGAGAAAGGCATATGTCCCTGTAATTTCTTTTGTTTTTTAAAATCAATTCTTTTAATTCTATTTCTCGTATATCTGTAAAATAATGTTCTTGACCTACGTTATGTTTGAATGTTTTCTCTCTCTCTCTCTCTCTCTCTCTCTCTCTCTCTCTCTCTCTCTCTCTCTCTCTCTCTCTCTCTCTCTCTCTCTCTCTCTCTCTCATACAATTATTCGTTTGGAGTCAGCACATTTAAGCTTAGTATTGTACACGTCCATTTCATCAATAGTTTGCTCCACTAATTCTTTGTTCTCTCTCTCTCTCTCCTCTCTCTCTCCTCTCTCTCCTCTCCTCTCCTCTTCTCCTCTCTCTCTCTCTCTCTCTCTCTCTCTCTCTCTCTCGCTCCCTCTCTCTCCCCCCTCCCCCCTCCTCTCTCTGTCTCTCTTCTCGTCTCTACTCTTCTCCTGTTTTTATTTCTGTCTCTTGCCCTCTCCCCCTCTCCCTCACTCTTTTCTGTGTTTTGAATAAGTTCTTTGGTGTCACAAATGCATTCCATCAACATTCTGTGCTTCGAAATCTTTTCGTCAATCCATCACGTGTAAGTTTCGGCTTCAGTGTCATCAAGAAGGTGTCACTGCGTGCGGTCTGGGCCATATACACTGCACCAAATCTGCTCAGTATCAAGATCATGCTGCTCACGATTTTAACCTGATGGATAAGTTAATCAACGACTAAGATCAAACAATTTAAAAACAGTGTCTTGTGCCTACGACTTAGTAGATGTCTGACCTGCGCACTAGCGGAACGTGTATCTCCATATCTCTGTCCGTCTGTCAGATTGTCTGTCTGTCTGTCTGTCTGTTTCTCTGTCTGTCCGTCTATGTCTATCTGTCTGTCTGCTTTTGTCTGTCTCTGTCTGTCTGTCTCTGTCTCTGTCTGTCTTTCTCTCTCTCCTCTCTCTCTCTCTCTCTCTCTCTCTCTCTCTCTCTCTCTCTCTCTCTCTCTCTCTCTCTGTATATGAGAGTGTGGAATAAACAAAAGCCTTTTTCTTTTTGGTTTTTTTTTCTCCCTACATGCCTATGTTCCATTGCTACATTTATGAAAAGAGCAGAGAAACCCAAATCCTGACGTCCACATGTCCATGACTGAAATCGTTAAAACCCACAAACAACAGTCTGTGCATGCATCCTACACATTCCTAATTAAAATCATTTAAACCCACAAACTACAGTGTATGCAGGCATCCTAAGCATTGCTTAGTAAAATCATTTAAAACCACAAGCCACAACCAGTTCCGGGTCCTAAAGGCCGATAATTAAGGTCATTAAAAGGGCCAGCCGTGTTGAGGGAAGAGGATTACCCGGAATTCCCAGGATCGATGGCTTTGTGCTTAGGGGTGAGTCTCTGAAAGAGTAGCTCGGTCGCCATGGTGATGGGGATTTCATTGGCCGGAGACAAAGCACGTGTTCCTGTATTTAATTTATTTTTAAAAAAATCAATTGTTGCTTTTTCTTTATATTCTATTTTCTCTTATCTTTGTAAAATAACGGTCTTGTGCGACGTTATATTTGAGTTTGTTCTCTCTGTCTCTCTCTCTGTGTCTCTGTCTCTCTGTCTGTCTGTCGGTCTGTCTGTCTGTCTCTCTCTCTCTCTCTCTCTCTCTCCTCTCTCTCTCTCTCTCTCTTACAATTGTTAGCTTGGAGTCAGCGTTGTCAGTATTGTACACGTGCGTTCCATCAAAAGTTTGCTCCGCCAATGCTTTGTTCTGTCTCTTTCTCTCTAGGGAGGGAAATCGGATATTTTCCGTTCTGAAGCCAATCAGGAAAGTCAGCTGCCTCTAGGAAATGCCAATTTCTTGCCAGCATGCTTCCTCATTATCAGATGATTTGTTCACTGCTGGGTGTGGGTCATCGCCAGGTAACGTACCTCTCACTCTCTCTGGGTGATCCTCTTTGTCTCTGTCTGTCTGTCTGTCTGTCTCTCTCTCTCTCTCTCCTCTCTCTCTCTCTCTCTCTCTCTGTATGTATGTGTGTATGTGTGTGTGTGTGTGTGTGTGTGTGTGTGTATGTTGTGTGTGTGTGTGTGTGTGTGTGTGTGTGCGAGAGATTTTTGTCCTATACTTCTCCAGTCATGAAGCTACTTCATCAGTATTTTCCCTTGTAGAAGTCTTCTTTACCCTCTGTTCTCTCTCTGTCTGTCTCTCTCAGCCATTCTGTGTCTTTCTAACTCTTTCTCTGTCCTGTCTCTGTCTTTGTCTCTCTCTCTCTCTCTCTCTCGCTCTCTCTCTCTCTCTCTCTCTCTCTCTCTCTCTCTCACACACACACACACACACACTCTCTCTCTCTCTCTCTCTGTCTCTCTCTCTTTCTCTCTCTCTCTAACAAAGAGAGAGAGAGAGAGAGAGAGAGAGCATATTGCATTTCAATTGAGAGAGAGAGAGAGAGAGAGAGAGAGAAGAGAGAGAGAGAGAGAGAGAGAAGAGAGAGAGAGAGCATATTGCATTTCAATTTAAGCCTTTAATTTCCCATA
>CM031605.1:19216566-19221566 GCA_018398815.1 Conus ventricosus
TTTCCTGTTCTCTACACCCGAAGGTGCAGGTGGGATCCAGAGATGTACTGTCCTCAATCGCCGAACAGACGAGCTGGGACCAATCCTACACCAGCCCTGGAAGCCCGCGTTGTATTCACATAGGATGCAGACATGCACAGGGCATTCCTTTAATTTTAGTTTTAAAAACTGATCATGAAATATTTGTTGATGGCACAGCTATTGGCACAAGTAATTCTGATGTTCAGCAGGTTTGTCTTAACAAGCAAGAAAACAGTTCATACCTACGTGATGAATATGTTTGATTTAACCCTGCTTTATCCAAAAGTGTTTCGGTTTCATTCAAACTCTGAGAGATTGAAATGTTCTGTTGTCTTAATTGCCCTGCTCCTGTTTCTTCTGTACCCCTTCCCCCTCATTTCCATTGTTCCTCTCTTTTTCCGCCCCCCCCCCCTCTCCTCTGCAACCCGCACTCCCTTTCTCTTTCTGTCTATTTGTCTTACTTGCACATGAACGTTTATTCTGTTGTATATAGAAATAAGATCAACTTACAAAATGAAATTTTGTATTTCTTTTCTTTCTGAGCCCCGGGTAGTTATGCTTATTCTGTCACCCTCTGTAAATAAATTTCATTTGTGCGTTCTCTCTCTCTCTCTCTCTCTCTCTCTCTCTCTCTCTCTCTCTCTCTCTCTCTCTCTCTCTCTCTCTCTCTCTCGGCTGATCAGTCAGTCAGCGATCATATTGTGAATGGTTGTTCTCTAAAGGAATTTCCACACGAATATTCTCAACACTCGAGCAAATCAATCATTCATTCAGTCAAGGAAAATGAATTTCTTCACATGACCCTCAGCCCTTCTTTTGCTGTATATCTCCACCTTTCTTTCTATGTCTTGCCTCTGTCTGTCTATCTGTCAGTCTGTCTGTCTCTCGCCCCCCTCTTTCCCTGTCTCTCCCCCCTCTCTTTTTTCAAGCCCTCTGTCCCTCTTACCCCGCCTCTCTCCATGTCTGTCCGTCTCCCCACCCCCCCACCCTCTTCCCCAGTTGCCCACCTCTTCCTCCCTCTCTCATCCCACACGGTTCTTCTGCCCGCGCAGATTTGGCGAGTCGTGCGCCAGCACGTCCGGAGGTGCAGAATCCCCCAAATCCTTCACGACGGCGCTCCTGGACCACGGCCACGACCACGATGACGACTCCGACTCGGACTTTCCGGAGCTCATGTCCGGATCCTCCCCTGGTCTGCGCTCCCGTCTGGGCACGGCGCAGTCGGCCTGGAGCTCCACGCTGCACTACCACTACGACGCGGACTACGAGAAGAAGAAGCAAAGGGCGCTGAAGGGCAAGCTGGGCAAACAGCTGCTGGAGTACTTCCCCGACCTGAAGGCCGCCACCAAGAAGCGGCTCCTCCCGGAGGACTCCACGGACGAGGCCTACGACACCGACCTGGATGCTGATCTGGGTGAGTCCGGGGAGGTGGATGACGGATGAGGTGGAGATGGAGGGAGAGAGAGGGGGGGGGGGGAAGCTGAGGGATGGGTGGACAGGATGGTTGGGGTGGCTAGACTGCAAGTGGGAGTGATAGTGATGGGTGTAACTGGGTGGTCTAGGAGGATGAGGGACATGGGTCGATGTAGCGTGACGTTGATTTGGGCCAGTCTGTGAGAGGGAGTTACGGTTGTAACGGATATCGTGTGCGCGTTGAATCCAATCGGGAATCCCTGAGCATTAAGAAGTAAATCAGCGGCAGTGCGTTGTTTTCTCCGGTGGGTTTCCCTTTGGCGATCTGAAACATTGATATCAGCTTTATTTCCATGTAAGACGGGGTAAACCTGGTGTATGGCTGAAGAAAGGATAGCCAGTATGAGCGACGTGTGGAATGATGGCACTGACGAGTTCAGTGGGGGTAGGGTGGATCGGTTTGTCGGGTGATGACGGAAGCTTCCTGCTTGCAGGTAATAGGCGTTAGAGATGGGGGAATACGACGAGAGGGGAAGTGGGGGTGCGTGCGTGCGTGCGTGCGTGCGTGCGTGCGTGTGTGTGTGTGTGTGTGAGGAACCTCAACGGGGACAAAGACCTCAACACTGTAGACGACAGCACTGACGCAAACGTCAACATTGTCATAGACCTCAACCCTGTCATAGACCTCAGCCCTGACATAAGCCTCAACACGGACAAAGTCCTCAACACTGACCTAGATCTGAACACCGACAGAAGACGTTGACACTGATATAGACCCTCAACGCTGGTGCAGACCTCAACACTTACGTAGACTTCAACACTAACCCAGACCCCATCGTAGACGTGGACCTCAGAACTGACATAAACCCTTAGGGAGACTTAGCACTGATGTAGACTTCGATACTGACCTAGATAGTGGGGAAGAGGGTGGATGGTGGGGGTGGGGCGAGGTCTTGTCTTGTCTCACCCTATCCCACCCCCTTTTGTTATCCTGCCCACTCAGCCCCCCCTCCCTCCCCCGTCCCATTCCCTTCATGTACTCTGCACACATACGCACACGCACTCACACACACGCGCGCGCGCGCACGCACGCAGACACACGCACTTACAAACACGTGCGCGCGCGCGTGCACACACACACACACACACACACACACACACACACACTCAGACACGCGCACACACGCACACACGCTCACGTGCGCTCATACGCGCATTTGCGCACACACGTCCACGTGCGCACGCACACACAGACACAGACAGACAGACACACACACACACACACACACACACACACACACACACACACACACACACACACACACACACACACACACACACACACTATGGGGTTATATTATTCGATCTCATTTATATCATTGTTTTTTCAACACCTACCCCCCCTCGCCCCCCTCCCCCCGATCCCCTTCCTCTCCCGCTTCCTCCTTCACTAGCCCCATTTCTCACCTTGGCTTCTTTGTTTTCCTTTCTGCCCCTCCTGCTTACCTGTGTGACGGCTTATGATCCTTATTTCCTTGATTGTGTATATTTCATTTTCACCTGTCCTTTCTTCCTCATTCCCCGTATGATTTTGGTCTAATTTTGTGGTCAGTGTTTGTTTGATTATGTTATCTTTCGGTGAGTATTAGTTATACTGCTGAACAATTAAATAGTGGGAGAAAACAAGTGCAGGTTAACAATTCTCCAGTCATTATAGTAACAGTATTAGTTATACTGCTGAACAATTAAATAGTGGGAGAAAACAAGTGCAGGTTAACAATTCTCCAGTCATTATAGTAACGACTTGGCAAAGATTTGAATTTAAAAAAAAATTAAAGATGAAAAAAATGGGGGAAATATATTATAAATATGAGAAACCCTTCACTGGCTGCCTGAGAGTGTTCCCCATCTTCTCCTGTCCCCTTTACTTCCCTCCTTCTTTCCGGCCCCTTTAAGTTTCGCCGGATATCGCTTTTAGGTATCGCAGGATATCGCTTTTAGGTATCGCTGGATATCGCTTTTAGGTATCGCAGGATATCGCTTTTAGGTATCGCTGGATATCGCTTTTAGGTATCGCAGGATATCGCTTTTAGGTATCGCAGGATATCGCTTTTAGGTGTCTTTTATCTTTGTTCACAGTTGACCTGACGAAGATTTATAATAAATCGAAAAGTGGTGCTTTTTACCGAGTGTTAGACGAGAATGCTATCTTGAAAGTTCTCTCCCCTGCGCAGGATCCGAACTGTTGGCAGCCGAGCGATGCCGGGCAGACGAGGAGCTGGGGCCGCACCCTGACTACAAGCGTCAGTGCCAGAAGTACCAGGTGGTGCCCAACAAATTCTTCCTCAGGCACCTGCAGGACGAGCACCTGCAGCTCAACTTCCGCTACCTCAGTTTCGGGGATTCCTACACGCTGGCCAAAGAGATTGAGGTCAGGGATTGATCTGTGGCGGACTTCCCTGACTGCTTTCTCTGCGGTCTCGGAGATTGCCCGTTTTGTCCATGAGTCTGGATTTCGTGTGTGTGTGTGTGTGTGTGTGTGTGTGTGTGTGTGTGTGTGTGTGTGTGTGTGTGTGTGTGACTATGTGTGTGTGTGTGTGTGTGTGTGTGTGTGTGTGCGCGCGTGCGTGCGTGTGTGTGTGTGTGTGTGTGTGTGTGTGTGTGTGTGTGTGTGTGTGTGTGTGTGTGCGTGCGTGTGTGTGTTGTGTGTGTTCGCAAACACTTTGTAATGAATTAATTAGGAAGCAGTCAGTTTTATTGGAACACTCGGTAGTAATTCAAACGTTGACATTTTCTATTTTTCATATCATAGTACAGTACGTAGAAAGTACCGAGTATTACTTCCTCTGGATAAAAATTTAAAAAAAACAACGAATGTGGTTTCAACTCGTGAACTGACCCAAAGGGCAAATCATGGGTACTTTCGAGGGTGGCAGAAGTCTGTGCGTACCCCGAGGTCCATTCATACTCATGTTGTAGTTGTGGTGATTGGACTCTCACAGAACCGGCCGTTGCTCATGTTGTAGCTGTGGTGATTGTACTGCCACAGAGCCAGCCGTTGCTGATGTTGTAGTTGTGGTGATTGGACTCTCACAGAACCGGCCGTTGGTGATGTTGCAGTTGTGATGATTGTACTGTGACAGAATTAGCCGTTGCTGATGTTGTAGCTGTGGTGATTGTACTGTGACAGAACTAGCCGTTGCTGATGTTGTAGCTGTGGTGATTGTACTGTGACAGAACTAGCCGTTGCTGATGTTGTAGTTGTGGTGATTGTACTCTCACAGAACCGGCTGTTGGTGATGTTGTAGTTGTGGTGATTGTACTGTTACAGAACAAGCCGTTGGTGATGTTGTAGCTGTGGTGATTGTACTGTGACAGAACTGGCCGTTGCTGATGTTGTAGTTGTGGTGATTGTACTGTCACAGAGCCAGCCGTTGCTGATGTAGTTGTGGTGATTGCACTGTCACAGAGCCAGCCGTTGGTGATGTTGTAGTTGTGATGAATGTACTGTCACAGAACCGGCCGTTGGTGATGTTGTAGTTGTGGTGATTGTTCTGTGACAGCAC
>CM031605.1:19226566-19227848 GCA_018398815.1 Conus ventricosus
CAGGACTGCTCTAAAGGCAGGTGAAGACAGTGCTTCTCTGGGTCCTCCCCAGCACCTTCGGGTGTTTCTTTTCTTCTTTGCCTTAACTAGGCTGACCCTGGAGAAAGGTCCGGTGACGTGAGGAAAGACCCACTGACCACAGGGAAAGTCCTGTTGACAGTGGGAAAGACTACAACTTTGGATTCTCTCTTGAGGGCACATAAGACCGTATGGCGAAAGCTTGGCTGTGTCTGGAGTGGCACTGTCTTCGTCTGTCCGTGGGCAGGGGTGGTTGGGTCTGTGGGGTGTGCTCGGCAGCTGGAGGGTGGTGTTTTTCGCCGGTGGGCTCTGCAGTCATGAAATACGGGCTGGTGCACCCATGGGGATGCTACTTTGGGGCTGTTACGAGCTGCATCCTGTAGTCTAATTTACCTCTGTTCAGGAGCAGTTATGTCCCTTGATATCTTAATGGAGTGTCCTGCGCGTGCCTGTACCCATCGTCAACACAGCGCAGGCCTCCAAGGGTGGTACAGGACTGCTCTAAAGGCAGGTGAAGACAGTGCTTCTCTGGGTCCTCCCCAGCACCTTCGGGTGTTTCTTTTTCTTCTTTGCCTTAACTAGGCTGACCCTGGAGAAAGGTCCGGTGACGGTGAGGAAAGACCCACTGACCACAGGGAAAGTCCTGTTGACAGTGGGAAAGACTACAACTTTGGATTCTCTCTTGAGGGCACATAAGACCGTATGGCGAAAGCTTGGCTGTGTCTGGAGTGGCACTGTCTTCGTCTGTCCGTGGGCAGGGGTGGTTGGGTCTGTGGGGTGTGCTCGGCAGCTGGAGGGTGGTGTTTTCGCCGGTGGGCTCTGCAGTCATGAAATACGGGCTGGTGCACCCATGGGATGCTACTTTGGGGCTGTTACGAGCTGCATCCTGTAGTCTAATTTACCTCTGTTCAGGAGCAGTTATGTCCCTTGATATCTTAATGGAGTGTCCTGCGCGTGCCTGTACCCATCGTCAACACAGCGCAGGCCTCCAAGGGTGGTACAGGACTGCTCTAAAGGCAGGTGAAGACAGTGCTTCTCTGGGTCCTCCCCAGCACCTTCGGGTGTTTCTTTTTCTTCCTAATTTATGGTGAATGGAGTACATGAAATCATATGAAAGCACTTGTGAGTTTCATAGAGGCAAGGAGGCGCGATTTCTCGCTTGCTTGGAGAGTGTCGGCGTTTCATTGCTCACTCTAGCAGCGAGCGGGGCTAGGAAAAGGCGAGAGTTCGATACAATATCTTGGGGGCTCTCTCGCATGCGAGG
>CM031605.1:19227948-19290448 GCA_018398815.1 Conus ventricosus
CATTGAAGCAGCATACACTAACCACCAGCACTAACATACATTGAATCTCCCATAACCTTGTCCACATATCTATGGTCTTTACATAAAGACACACTTTATCGGGAGGATTCTGTTCAATATCATCTCCACATCAAGACTTTTTCCCATGTAAGACCCAATGTTTACTATCATTATCATCATTATTGTTATAAAATTACTCTAAAATACTTACATAGTGCCCATCCTTGGTTAGAAACCAAGCTCTAAGCGCTTTACAATCCACGCTATCGTTTACACAACGGGCTGCTACTTGGGCAGAGCTGACTGAAGAGCTGCTTGCTGGTTATACATTCAGTCATTTCCCATATCATTCAGTCAATATCAATTATTTCTGCTTTTTTTTCCTTCATTCTTTTTATTTCTCACCCAGGGTCATGTTATGTGTAATGTGTCAGCCATACCAACGGCCATACTGGCCATCTCTTCCGAAAGTTGGTGATGGGGATTTTACGTACCTGCAAGATATAGTGCATGTGTTCACACATGGAACCTCCGTTTATAGTTTCATTCGACATCTGAGAACATTTCAGGAAATGGAATCAGAACCAATGTTAACTGCCAGGGAAAAATGCCCCTAAAATGAAACGGCCCGACAGAAGGTTGAACCCGCAACCCCAGGACTATGAGTCTGGTGCTCTACCAACAGAGCTATTCCCGCCTCAAGTGTTTACATATCTGTGGATGTCTTGAAGAGGTTCCACTCTATCAATCAACAATCAACACATGCAGTTCCGCCCACCGATGGTCCTTCCTGACGGCCATCCGTCGGGAGTTCTCCAGGTAGGCCTTGATGTTGGACCAGCTGAAGTTGTAGTCCGGGGTCAGCATGGTCAGATCTCCCGGGGATCCCTTCCTTGGACGAGTATTGCCAGTTCCACTTGCTCTCCTGCCTGCTGGGTATCACCATGCTTATATGTTTGCTCTGGGGGCTGAAAGGTAACCACAAACAGGCATCACCTTACCTCTGAACTTAATCTTCATCACGTATACACACACACACAAAACACACATACACGCGTGCGCGCGCGCATGCACACACACACAAATCATGAACCTGAATAGATTTGGTGGGTGTGTATACCGTTCTCGTATTCCTGAATTTTCGATATTTTTTTCATAAACCATTCCGATTATTTTTACAAATCAATACCAGTATGTGCAATTCCGATTATTTTACAAATCAATACCAGTATGTGCAATACAAATAAAATGAACTAATTAATTAATTGATAACAACCCAATAATAATAATAATGATGTTTGATGATGAAAGATGAATTATAGGATAAAAAAAGGACTTTGTAGCCAGTAGGGGCTTCTGGTGGTGATTTAGTCATTACTGCTGCCCAAAACAATGTAAATCATCTGAGCCACTGACTGATTGAGGTCTTCTCCTTCTTCCAGAAGAAACCAAGAATGATTTCATCATGCAGAGAACAAAAGATCACGACTATAACCCTGCATCTCCTCTGCGAAATACCCAGGCGTCACACTTCAATCTGACTGCAAGTGGAACACCCATATTAACAACACCTGTGCTAAAGCCAACAGAGCTTTAGGTTTCCCGAGATGCAACCTCCGTATTGGGTCTGAGACCATCAAGGCAACAGCATCAAGGCTCTCATACGACCTCTTCTGGAGTACACCATCTGTGTATGGGACCCCTACCAACAACAACAAATCGACCAACGGGAAGCAGTACAGAGGAGGGCAGCTAGTTTCGTCCTAAATCGATACAGGAACAAATCCAGCATTGGCGATATGTTGAATCATTAAACTGGCCCCACCCTTAAGTAACAGCACAGAACTGCCCGCTTGGAATGCTTTTTAACATTCACCTTTGGTGATAAATGTAAAACCCCCAAACATGAGACCCCAAACCAGAGGCTGAGCACGACGAGGCCCACAACCTAGCCTACCACAACATCTTCTGCAGAACTGATTATAGGAATACTCCTTCATCCCACGTACCATCAAGACGAAACTCTTTAGAACCCCATGCAGTCTCTGCTCCCACCCTTCCTCTCAAGGTGCGCGACCCCCAGTGATTTTTTCTTCTTTTTTGCCGCATGCTTCATCCCAAAAGTGACAGTACCATCAAAATGTTGATGTTGGTCGCTCAAGGGAAAAGAAGAAGAAGAACCATCAAATCATGATTCACAATGTTGTCTAATGTGTTACAATACAAAGGCAAAGAGTGTAGGGAATGAGGAGTGGGAGAAATAGACGTAAAAGAAAGAGAAACTTTACGGGACTGCTTACTATGGTTTGACAATGCCACAATGAAGGCATATGCTGACCATGAAAGAGCTTGTACTACCTCTTAGGGGCGAGTTCCAGTTCCATCTTCAATACTGTCTGGGGGGAAAGGATATGTTGAAGTTGTGAAAAAGGTAGAAGCTGGGGGGTTTGGATAATGAGGATGGGCACGTTGAAGTCACATACACAGTACATGTGGAGTTAAACCTGGGGGAATGAAGAGGTCATGAGAAGAAAGCGGGTGTGGGTGAAAAGGATGCTAGAACAGTGGACGCCCCCCAACCCCACCCCAATCCCCCCTCTCCCTCCCCCCTCCCTCACAGTCACACACACACCATGCACACACACACGCGCGCGCGCGCCACACACACACACAAAACCCACGCACACACACACACGCACACACCACACAACACACACACACACACACACACACATACACACACACTGATCAAGTGAATATTTTTCTGAGTCGTAGCAAGTCTACTGGTGTGTAACACAAAAAGGTGGGCTTCAAAAAACCCTGAACTGACCGCACTATTGTCGTCATTCTGATGGTCACACATTTAGTTAAGCTCATTGTTGCTGTCTGTGAAAAAGGTTCAATAAGAAATGCAAAACAAAAAGAAGCAATGCAGATAACAACTGCAAGCACGGGAACACCCAGCCAAACAGCGTGCTTGAGCCTCAAAGTTTAGACGATCATTGACCTTGACTCAAAATGTTATCGCAATTATACAAAAAGCACCGTAGCGATTGTTCTCAGAGGAGATCAACTTCCAAAATCGCACACATGCAATCTGTACATCTTGAATGCGTCAAGCAAAGGAAGAGAAATATGCTACAGACTTGTTTCTACACACACACACACACAAAACACACAAGCACACACACGCACACAACACACTCAGAGAGGAGAATACATTTTCGACTGGCGTGCCGCCAACATTGCACCCATTCTTAAAAGGGAGAACATTACAATTCAGCCATGTACTGCTCATCTCACTAAAAAGCAACCTGTGCAAGATCCTGGAAGATAGCATAGTCTGTGCCAAAAGAACCATCTAAAGAGGAACACTATACCTTCCCGAAACAGCACATTTTTCTTGTGAAACGCAGCTCCTGAACTTCAATAACCTTGTCATGCAATCTTAGAATAGGTATGTAAATTCATTCATCTTCATCATCCTCATCCTAAACGATCACCTTTAAAAATGAAAGCCTTTGAGGTCCTTAAATCTCTGCTCCCATGGTCACCTCAGTCTCAATATCCTGTCCTCAACTGTCCCCTCCGTGAATTTGTGTTGAGGTCACAGACCAACCATTGAACAGCCTGGTGCTACATCCTCCGGAAAGTACCATTTCCTCTGCCTTCACGACTAAGCAATTACTGTCATCTGTACAGCATTTAGTAGTGGGTCCTGCATATGTTGGATCAGAACATGTATCCTTGGGGCACCACCAAAGTAACTCAGTAGCAGTGAGTATCTCTTTTGGTGGATTGCCTCATGACGGCTTGACGATGACATTGATGCTCCCCGTGGACAGATGGTGCCGAACAAGCAGGGGTTATGGATGGACGAAAAGCAGAATGAATGGCATAGCAGCAATGCCACAAAGGTGGCATGGAGATGAGACAGCAGGAAAAATATTCAAATCTAAAGGGAAAAAATTTTTAAACCTTCACCCGGTGTTCTACAGAAACTTGAACTAATGACTCCAGTCATCGTCCGACGCTCTGCAAACTATTGAGCTTTTCCCGGGCCCTCACGCTCAAGCTTATGGATGTCTTCTTCTTCTTCTTCTTCCTAAAATACTGGTTCACATCAAAAACGAGTAGGTCACCAGCGCGCATGTTAAAAAGTAAAATAAAATAACATAAAATAGTGCGACCAGACTGTTGCCCCTGGGCAAATTTGCAAAAAGGGTCGCACTCGATATTCAAGAAGTTAAAAGCAACTGTGCGTGCTTACGTGCGTGCATGCTCGTGTAATGGGGTGTATGTGTGTGTGTGTGTGTGTGTTATGGTGTTGTGTGTGTGTTGTGTGTGTGTTGCACGCGCGCTGCAAACGGTTTTGATACAAGAAAAAGAATAAGTACTGCGCGGCAAATATCATCATATTTTTTGTTTCCAAGAAGAAGAGCATCATGGCGCTCGCTGAAACTTTGGGTACTTTTGAACTTCGCTAAAGAACAAACTTTCACGTTATTTTAAGAGTTTGAGGCTTTTTAATCAGTTGCCTCGAACCGTACTTAGAAAAACTAACCTAAACAGTAAACAAGTGGGTAACGTTTGCTCTTTGCTAAAATGTCCAGCGAGGAGGTTTGCCTCTTTTGGGAGCTCCCTTTTAATTCATTTTTACATCTTTTAACGTCTTACATTTTACATCTTTTACTCTACGAGTAACTGTAATTTCAATATCAGCACTTTTGGGTAGTTTAATGCTAAATTTTATTTTATCTTAACGAAATTGTGTTTAAAAAAACCCTCTTAAAGTGATCTTTTCTTATTTGGCTTTCAAGATGGCTACCGCGGAGCGCGGACAAATGCTCACCGGAAAATTGCTCACCGGGCAAATGCCACCGGCAAATGCTCCCCGGGACAAATGCTCACCGGAAAAGTGCGCACGGGGACAAATGCTCACTGTTAGGTGACGACCTAATGAAAGTTAAGAGCTTCAGTTCACGACCCATCGGGTGTCTGATAAATGTCCTATACGGATGCACTTATCAAACTGGTGCAGACACATAACGGCAGCAGACAAACCTGGTCAGATCCTGTAGACAGAAACATGGAGGTTATACTCATCAGCTCGGGGGGCAGAACTCTGTTTAGAAGGGTATATGTACGTCCGAAGTTGCAGAAAAGAGGTTGATTCGGTGGCAGTGTGGCACCAAAAAGCGCGCATTGCAAGAGCTGTAACTACAGATCGAATGTAAGTACAAACAACAAGATTCTCGTAAAATCTGCCCGACTGCCTCTCTCCCCCTCTCTCTCTCTCTCCATCTTTCTCTCTCTCTCTAAAACTACTATCTATCTACTATCTATCATCTATCTATCTATCTATCTACTACTATCTATCTCTATCTATCTATCTACTATATATCTCACTACTCTCTCTCATAAAAATTTGCCCTACTGCCTCTCTCACCCTCTCTCTCTCTCTCTCTCTCTCTCTCTGTCCTCTCCACCGCTGTCCATCGTCTGTAGTTGGGGAGGTACGGCAAGAACGATCACACCATGAGCCAGATCGCGCTGCCGTTGAAGTGCAGAAACTGAGAGGGCGATGAAAGCAACAGAAACGAGAAACGCGCAGCAAACCATTCAGATCCTGGCTCAAGTACTAAAAAATGCATCGCAAGAAACGCGAGACTTTGGACAGCTGGAGTCTGTCAAACGTGACCTTCGGCGTCAAAGACGGGCTGTGCCCCAAAGGAACCCTCATGCAGTTTGAGCTTGTATTCGAGGATGAATGGAGGACCACTGGTGGCGAGAATGTTGTTCCGTTTTTATTCCATGACAGGGGACCAGATTCCCCCAACCGGGTGACTGTTTTTGCGACCAGGCAGCGCTCCGTCATTTTTCCAAGCTAACATATGGTACATGGACGGTACTTTTAGCATGGCTCCAAAGATCTATGGGCAATTTATGTAATTCGAGCAGAACTCGAAACAGCGCCATCTCATGTGTCATGCACTGATCTGCGGTAAACACCAGGGCGTGTATGAAGAGCTATTTCAACCATCGTTACCAAATGTCGGGAAGAACACCTCTACCCCAACCCAGTGACCGCAGCATTACTTTGAGAAAGCGGCTATCCAGGCTATTCACTCTGTTTTTGGTGAACATGTTATATACGTGGTTGCTTCTATCACCTGTGCCAAGCTACGTGAGAAAGGTGCAGGAGGTGGGACTCACCAATGCTTACAAAGACAACATCAAGTGAGAGCGTTTTGGGAAAAGGGATGCCCTTGCCTTTCAAACCAGAAATTGCGTTGCAAGGAATGACACATCTTCGGAAAACGTGCCAAATGAACCAGAGTGGATCAAGACTTACGGAAAGTCTCCTGGACTACTTTGACCAAACCTATGTATCAGACGCTATCGCCGTGCCCAGCATAACGACGAGGGCCAGTCAGGTTAGGGAGGTTTTCCACCACAATTTCCACCTTCCATCTGGAATGTGAACAGGGCCACCTGGCAGATGATTCCAGAACAAATAACTTCTGTGAAACCTGAATAACACTTCCGGCATTTGGTGGGGCATCCCCCATCCGGGAGTATGGACCACCATCGAGTGCCTGAGAATGGACCAAGCGCTGCAGCCACAAAGCTTACCCCGGGCTGAGAGAGGAGAGCCACCACGGAAGAAACAAAAAAGGGGCATTCAGCAGCGCCAGATCCGCCTCGCACTCTGTCCAGAGTTTGCAGCGGCACCCCGGCCTTTGGACTATTTTAGAAGCTGTTGCACACAACATTCGTTTGATGTAGAACTTTGTGTGTCAGTGTTGTCTTTATCCTGATCTTTTTTCGATTTAATATGTATAAAACTTTTTATAATTAAATATTAAAAATAATATATTCTATTATGTATTCGGGAGCATTGCCCTGAGCAGCATTTTCCCTGGAGCATTTGCCGGTGACAATTGTCCATGACACTCCCCGGGTGAGCATTTGTCCGGTGAACCATTTGTCCGGCATTCCTCGCTTCGGTAAAGTTTCTATTTTTCCTTGTTCTTCCACATGTGACAGAACAACAATATTCCTAGCACTCAGTTTAATTTTAAAATTTTAGATGTTGATGTAACGCCTTTAGTTCCATTTTGCATTTTTAAAACTTTGTGCAACCTGAACCATGTTAGTCTCCTGTGTGCACCTTGCCGATACTGTTCTTCCGTCCTATTACTAGGCCCAATTTTGAACCCCTGATTAAATTTAAATATCAAAAATAGTACATGAAAAGGGAATTGTTTGATTAAAAGAGTTAGACATAGAGGATTTTAAATTAGGGTTTTTAAGCCTTATCCTATCGGGAAAACATTGAACTAAATCCTGGTCCTCCACCAAAGTAAAATATCCATGCGGATTTGCAATTTGAGAGTCACATGGAAACATAAAGCAAGTTGCCTGTGACGTCTGCAATTCATGGTATCACACAAATGTATTTTTAATGAATTCAGCATTTTATGAAGCATTATGCAATAGTGATATATCAGGGACTTGTTTACCTGCGGCTTAAAAACTTTAGTTCAAGACTTTTTGAGGATTCTATTAAAAAACTGCAGCTCAGAAAGCAACCGTTTTGACCTATCTCACCAGACCGATCCCAAAAGAAAACTTGAAATTTTGTCCTAAGTTTGCATCCACCCCTGATTTAAAACTGATAAAATCCCAAATCATAAAGTGCAACTGAACCCTAAATAAATTAAGAGAAAAAGATAAACTTAAATCATAGTCGTAAATTTTCCAATCTCTTATTAAGAAAAAGGAAGAACTCAGAAATTTTATCACTGAAAAAAACATTGATGTTGAATTGGAAAGAAACTTGGCTAGAAACTGGAACATCCACATGAACTTCTAATGGGGGATTTTGATATTTATAGAAAGGACAGATTTGGGAAAAAGAGGTGGGGAGTCTTGATTGCCATTAGGAAGAACTTAGCCAGTGAGTTTTATATCAAGGCAAAAATAGTGAAAGTTTATTTTGTAGGATTAATTTAAAGAAAAAAGAGACCTGTCATTGTTGATCAGTTTACAGACCTCCAACTCAGATGAAAATGTATGTTTGTCTATTTGCAGAGACATTTCTAACATTGTTTTGGCCAATAGGAAGGCAATATTATGGATTGGTGGAGACTTTAATTTACCAGATATTGTTTGGGGGTGAAGATGCCATACTTGGTAATCAATACAGTAAAAATATTAATACTCAGTTTTTTGATGCCACCAAAGACCTTGGATTAGTACGGGTCAGTTGAATCACCAACTCGGGGTAAGGCATTCCTGGATTTATTTTTAACCAATTGTCCGGGCGCTTTAGGCAATCAGGAATTAATTGCAGGCCCTGGGTGATCATGACATAGTTCTCTTAGAGAGTAACTTTCAACCCTTTCGAAGAAAACCCCCTAAACGTACCATCAGACTCTGGAACCAAGCAGATTTACCAAAATTGCGCGGGGATACTCATAATTTCAGTCGTCTTTTTTTGAGGTCCCATAGTGTTAAAGATAATGTCAGTGATTTTTGGAAGTGTATAAAAACTAACTTGGGAATATATATGGATGACAACATACCTACTAAAATAACTTCAAGCAAGAACCACCAGCCATGGATTACTACTAAAACTAAACGTTTGTTGAAAAGGGAAACACCGTTCTTTAAGAAATTGAAACTACATCCTAATTCAGAAAGTTTACTGGTTAGGTATAAACATATTAAGAGAAGGTGTCAGAGAGAATGTAGACTTGCTCACTCCAATTATGTTAATTCGATGATTTCGGAAGGTGATCATCAAACAAGAAATTATGGTCTCAATAAGGAGTAAGAGACAGGACAACATTGGGATTCCAGACCTGAAAACAACCAGAATAACCTAATACAGGACCCTGAAGGGAAAGCAAACTTACTAAACAAGCATTTTTGTTCATTTTTCTTCAAATCCCAAACCTTTAATTAGGGGTGGACTAAAGGATGAGATAAACTCCCTGAAATGCAAAACATCAAAGTAAACAAAGCAGGAGAAATTTAAGTTACTGACCAAAAATCAATGAAAACAAAGCTACTGCCCGATGGCTTTCCCTGGCAAGCTCTTAAAATTATGTGCCAATGAATTGAGTGAGGTATACCAATTACTTTACAAGCTTCACTGACCAGGAGTAAAAACCTGATGAGTGGCGAGATGCGAGCTTTGGGTTCCCTTATTTAAAAAGGTGACAAAACAAAAGCAGAGAATTATAGACCTGTATCTCTACATCCATATCACTAATTACTTTGACATATAATATATAGTAGCATAATGGACCATTTTGACAAATATGATTTCTTAAATAACGCCCAGCATGGTTTAGACAGCGAAGGAGTTGTGAGACCAACTTATAACAACTCTCAATGATTTTAGTAACTGTCTTTAAAAACAGACAGCAAATAGATGCAATTTTATTAGTTTTTCTAAAAACCTTTGATAAGTTACCATGAGGGGCCCGCTGCTTAAATAGAACACAAATTTGGGATTGGGGGTTCTTTGCTAAAATGGGCTAGATCATTCCTCGTTGGAGAACGCAGAAAGTTGTTGTGGAAGGGTCGTCATCCCATTGTAAACCAGTCTTGTCGGGTGTACCACAGGGAACTGTTCTGGGCCCTTGTTTTTCTTAATTTATATAAATGACATAAGTAGAAATCTCTCTCCTGGAACACTAATAAGGCTTTTTGCAGAGAAAAGTTAGTATATAGAACAATCAAAGCAAGAAAGATACACGCATTCTACAAGAAGATCTAAACGCTTTTCAAGAGTGGGAAAGAACTTGGAAAATGGAATTTCATCCTCAAAAGTGCAAGTGTTGCGTATATGTAAAAAAACGCTCACTAATTAGATCAGATTATTCTATCCATAATACAATTTTTAAAGAAACTAATGCTGCAAAATATTTAGGCGTGATTATAGATAGTCGTCTCAAATGGAAAAACATTACAATTTTAAATATGTAAGAAAGCAAATAACATCTTAGCTTTCTTACACAGGAATATCAATGACTGCCCCCCAAAAGGTTAAAGACGACTGCTACAAACACGGTTAGACCATACTGGAATATGGTTGCTCATTGGATCCTTACCATTTTAAAGGACATTGATAACCTTGAAAGATTCAGAAGAAGACAGCACGGTTCGTAACAGGGAACCACATCAGAGAAAAGGGGGAAAACTAGGGAAAAACATGAGGAAATTAGAATGAAACCCTTAGAAGAGAGAAGAGCTTTTTTTAAACTTAACACCTTTTTCAAAGGCAGAGCTAAAGTAATTGATATTCCAATGGAACAACTATATTGAATAAAAGTACACCAAGGGGCGGTCAGTGTTAAACCATACCTGCATCAAATATGACAGCCACTTACATTCTTTTATCCCAGTTCTGTACGGCTGTGGAACTCACTGCCGGGTGCCATCAAGATTGCCACAAATGCAATCTCATTCAAAAAACAAATTGATTTGACAGTTTTGAGATCTGCATATTGACGATTTTTTAATTTTTACTTTCCCTGATATTTTACTATTACCTGGGCCTGAATTTGGCCATTGCTTTTTTCTTCTTGAATATCGAGTTGGGGACCCCTTGTTGCTAAATTTGCTCCAGGGCCAACAGTCGAGTCGCACTGTTTTATGTTATTTTATTTTACTTTTTAACATGCGCGCTGGTGACCTACTCGTTTTTGAGTGAACCAGTATTTTAGGAAGAAGAAGAAGAAGAAGAATGGGCTAGATCATTCCTCGTTGGGAAACGCAGAAAGTTGTTGTGGAAGGGTCGTCATCCCATTGTAAACCAGTCTTGTCAGGGGTACCCACGGGAACTGTTCTGGCCCTTGTTTTTTCTTAATTCATATAAATGACATAAGTAGAAATCTCCTCCTGGAACTACTAAAGCTTTTTGCAGATGACAGTTTAGTATATAGAACAATTTGAACAAGAATGATACACGCATTTTAAAAAAAGATCTAAACGCTTTACAAGAGTGGGAAAGAACATGGAAAAATGGGAAATTTTATCCCCAAAAGTGCCAAGTGTTGCGTATATGTAAAAAAACACTCACCAATTAGACAGATTATTCTATTCATAATACTATTCTTAAGAAACTAATGCTGCAAAATATTTAGGTGTGATTATAAAATAGTCGTCTCAAATGGGAAAAAACATTACAAATATATGTAAGAAAGCAAATAACATCTTAGCTTTCTTATACAGAATATCAATGACTGCCCCCAAAAGGTTAAAGACGACTGCTACAAAACACTGGTTAGACCAGTACTGGAATATGTTGCTCAGTTTTTGGGATCCTTACCATCTAAAGGAATTGATAACCTCGAAAAAGATTCAGAAGAGAGCAGCACGGTTCGTAACAGGGAACCACATCAGAGAAAAGGGAATACTAGGAAGAACATGAGGAAATTAGAATGGAAACCCCCTTTGGGAAAAGCCTCCCACCTCTACGACATCAGCAACGTCACTGGAGATGTTCCGTCACGACTCGGTGCAGCAGGGCTCTGCAGCCACTTGTGGGCACCCCCATGACCCTCCCTAAATGCCCTGTACATAGTTTTAATTCCCCCCCCCCCCCCCCCCCCCCCCCCCAAACCTAGCTTCCGCGGCCGAATCAACGATACGTCACCCCCAGGGGCCCCTTACGTTCAAAATGAACCCGGGCCCTTAAAGGAGAGAAGAAGAAGAAGAAGAGAGAAGAGCTTTTATCAAACTAACATCTTTTCATTCAAAGGCAGAGCTAAAGAATTGAAAATTCCCCAAAGGAACAACTAGTATGAATAAAAAATAGCACCAGGGGTGGCGGTCAATGTTATACCCTAACCGCATCAAAATTGACAGCCACTTACATTCTTTTTTTCCCAGTTCTGGTACGGGCTGTGGAACTCACTGCCGGTGCCATCAAGATTGCCACTAATGCGATCTCATTTAGAGGACAGGTTGATTCGACAGTTTTGAGATCTGCATATTGAGGGTTTCTATTTTTACTTCCCCAGATGTTTTACTATTGCCTGGGCCTGAGTTTAGCCATTTTTTAACTTCTTGAATATCGAGTGCGACCCCTTTTGACAAATTTTCTCCAGGGCCAACATCTGAGTCGCACTGTTTTATGTTATTTTATTTTACTTTTTAATATGCGCGCTGGTGACCCCACTCGTTTTGAGTGAACCATTTTTTAGGAAGAAGAAGAAGAAGAAAGAAGCTCCCCTAAAAAAACCTAACACAGAGTAACTTTTATTCAAGATGGCACACAGCCCTTTAAAACTTGAATAAAGTCAAATACATAAACGAACAATCTAACGGGGGGGGGGGGGGGGGGGGGGGGGGGGGGGGGTGAAATAAGCACGGCCAACAATATCTTCATAGTATGACTTGGCAAGATTAGACTTAAGAAGGAGGGGGGAGTTTGAAATAGGCGAAACTGGAACATGAAATGAAGAAATATATTTACAGAATGAAAACTCTTCACTAGCTGCATAAGGGAACCATCGCAATCCTTTGAAAAAATAAATTTTTAGCCTGCTCCGAGGCTTTCTCTGCTGGTCGGAACTCGCCAGGGAGACACGCTGGTTGTGTCGCGATCCTGCGTCAAAATATAGACTTTGGCTGTGCCAGTCCTTGAATAAAGTACTCTTGTTAACTAGGTTTTCAAAGGGAGCAAACTTACCCCACTTGTTTACTGTTTACGTTTCCCCGCCTCAAAATCCAATTTTAAACCTAAACAGCTTTGACTACGACCACGTTGTGGGGTTTTGTGTTTTTTGTTTTTTGGATCCCTTTTCCGGCCATTTTCTTACGGGTTTGACTTAGTTTCCTCCCCGTTCATTTTTAAACTCCAATTTAAACCCAAACGTTTCTCCAGTTTGGTGTGGTTGGGGTTTGTGTTGTTTTGTGATGTTTGGTTTGTGGTGTTTAATTTGGAAAAAAAGTTTTCTTTAGAAGAGACTGACTAATATTTATCAACATTCCTACCGAATGGACACCAAGCCTCCAAGAAAGGGGCACTTCACCCCAACGTTTTTTATATTAGTTTTCTTTTGCGGAAAAAGAGAAAATTAAAGGGAAACCTCTTTAAATGTCAAGTCAAAATAAACCCTACCTCGCTGTTCCCCATGCCCTCTGAAAATGTATTACAATTGAAAGCAAGAGATTGTAAAAATGGGCAATGGTTTTAAAAGGAGCCCCGCTTTGGATGCATAAACTCAACCTTCCTGGAAAAGGACCATTGGCCAAAAACCAAAAACCAAGCGAAATATCACTAAAATCAGCCTTCTGGTTAAATTGCTTTTTTTGACAAAACAGGGGAAACTTAGGCTTCTGAGTGTCCTAATTGGCATCTTAATGAATTTGTTTCTGTTTGTTTTGCCCTATATGCAGGGAAATGTTTAGTCACCAGGAAGAAAACCCGCACCATTTCAAAAATGAACTGAGATTTGGGAAAAAAACAGAGCCAGTTTAAAGGTTGTTGTTTTTGTGGGGTTTTTTTGGGGTTTTTTTGGGTTTTTTTTGAGAATTTTAAAACCAAGTCAGTTTAAATTGTGCAGAAATAAAGGTACCGTGCAAAAGCTTCTTTTATAGACATTAAACTGGGAAACTCTCAAAAATTTTTAGCTTTTTAAAATTTAATCACAAAACGGGGAACTTTTGGATCTTGGGCCCGTTGGGTGGACCTTATCTAAAAAAAATGCTGGTTAATATTTCATTTGGAACCCCCAAGAAACCACATTGTCTAATTTAAATTGGGAAAAAGAGCAAAATTTTCAGTTGTTTTATTTTTGGTTTTTTTGTTTGATGGTTGTGGTGTGGGGGTTTTTTTGTGGTGTAGGTTTTTTTGGTGGTGATTGTGTGTGTGTGGGTGTTAAAAGTTTTTGTTCATCGGTTTTTTCATCTTTCTTTTTTCGCGTTGGGTTCCGCCACAAAGGCAAAGTAAAGCTTTATGTGAAACCCTTGAAAGCTGAAAAAACCCCCCAACACACTGTTAATTTAAAATTGTTGAATTAAGAAAAAAAATATTTCTTGAAAAATTTGGAAAAAGCTGAAGAAAGCCCGGAAAATTTGGGGTACCTTACACCATCAACTCCCGAAAAAATGAAGTGGATGTAATATGGTGCTATTTTACGGGCAGCCAAAATCTTCTTTTGAAGTTTAAAAAGTAAAAATGCCGATGTGAAGTTAATTTGGAAAAAATAAATTATGTGAAATACCTACAAGAGAATTCTCCCTTTTTGGGTTTCAGCGAACTTGCCCTTGGTGGGAAAAGGCGTGGGAGGATTCCCTTGTGAATAACCCTTAAAAATGTTTTGGGTAGCAACCTTGTTTCCCAATAGATTGTTAACTAAAAATTTTAAGGGGTGTGGGCCTTATGGTTCCTTTTTGTCGTTCCTTCCTCCTTAAATGGAAATAAATCAAGCCCGATTGGATACCTAAACCAAAAATTAAGTGGTTCCTTTTGAACTAGGTGGCCCCCTTTTCGCTTGTCCCCTTTTCATGTTCTTGGGCCTTTTTTCCTTCATCTTTCTCCCCTTCCCCTCTTCCGCTCCCTCCATCTCCCTTTCCCCAGCCCCTTACCAAATTGGGATTTTAAAGCGAGGGGTTATTTTACAAGTGGCAGCCCTTAAATTTTGGGTTTTCCTGAAGAAAATAAAAAGTAGCCAAAGTTCTAAAAGTGCCTGGTTAAAAAACAACATTTAAGGGAAAATATGCTACATAATGGTTACCAAAAAATTAAAAAGACCCTTTGGCCTTTGCGTGGTTTTCAGTCTCCGTAAAATAACAAAATTCTGAAAAGATAAATCCGCCTAATGAGTACAAAACCAAATTGATCATGTTACAACCTTAATCCCATCTTTGTAAATGGAGAATCACCCTGATGATGCTCACTAAAAAAAAGTTTCAACCCTTTCATTTTTTTTAAAAGGGGGTTCCATGGATTACTAAACCTTTTTCATTTCCCATCTAACAAACACCCTTGCTGAAGTAGCAAACCAAGGATTTTGATAACCAAAGATTAGGAGGAACCCCGCCTTTTTGTTTAAAACTCGATTGGTGTGTTTCATTCTGCCTGCTCGCTCCCCTTTCTAACTTCCCCTCCTTTGTCCACCCCTTTGGTTTCCTCTCTGTTCTCTGATTCTTCATCCCTGATCCGCTTCTTTCTCTCCCCCTTTTCACCCCCTTTCCCCCTTTCCCCCTTGGAAAAATTTTTAAAATTTGACAAAAGTGAGCACAAACGATCCAACACCATAAAATTAAGCAAATTTGATAATAAAATTTGGGACTAGCAATCTTAACTAAATTTAAAACATTTAAATGTTTCTTAAATAGGATGAATTTAGCAAAAACATACAATTAAGAGATGTATGGCCATTTAAGCCCGATTGACCAAGACCAAAAAAACAAAAAGACCAAACGTTTTGGGAGGGTGGCGAATTTCATCCGGGAAATGGGAAAGGGGAGAATCTCCACCCGACTCAAATTCCCCTTCTCCTCCAAATTTGAAACCGTAAAAAAATCAAATTGTTGCATGGTTCCAAGAATGGCCTTGGGTAATCTGAGTATGAACTTTAAACAAAACATCCCAAGTTATGATTTTTTGTCCACAAAAAAAAAGCTGTGCGGGAATCCTCTTTTTTTCTGTTTTCAATTCCTGAACTTCCCATGGCACTTAAAATACCTTCTTCCTCTTCCATTTACCAAAACCCAAAAACTTTCCCAAATTTTCCCCAAACACAAGTTCCTTGGGAAAGTTCCCCTCCTAACCAAACCCAGACCTTATTATCAGTCAACCCGAAGACTCTCAGCCAAGAGCCCTGCCCAATTATGCATCAAAACACGTGTGTGAAGTGTAATGCTAGCCCGCCCATTGACCCTCCTTATGAAACTGCAAATAACAGGACCTCCTAATTCTGAAATCACTGTGTGGTGTATAGCACTGTTCAACGGGAACTATCCAATAGCCTGTAATTGCTCCAAGCCTTTTAAAATATTTCTCCTTAGAGACTTTTTTTTTTTTTTTTTTTTTTTTTTTTTTTTTTTTTTTTTTTTTTTTTTTTTTTTTTTTTTTTTTTTTTTTTTTTTTTTTTTTTTTTTTTTTTTTTTTTTCACTTTTTGCGGTTTGAAAACCCAAGCATGAAAATAAGGAGATTTTCCCCCTGTTCCTGAAGGAGTTTTATAACCACCCAATTACACCCCTTTTTCTCGTTTACAAAGAAAAACTATTCCCCCCTAGATCTCGGTCACTTAGACACAGGTCTTGAAGGCATCAATAATACATTTAAGAAGACTTATCTGTAAGTTGAGTTAAATTGAATTATCTAGTCTAGGGATGGATAAGCAATTACCTGAGATGTGATGCGCGCGCATCTAGCCAGTATTTAGACACGAATGACCTCTAAAATAAATTCAACAGACAATACGTGGGAGGGTAAGCGAGAATCATCCGAGCCGAGATGGGAGGGCACGTAATTGCTCATTCCCATCCCTCGACTCTAGATAATTCCAATTTAACCTCAACTTAAAGGCAAGTCTCGTTAAATTTACTAATCATCAATCGTCTAGCGATTGGTCATTCACAATGACATGAGACTTCAGAGGTAGAGGTCATGAGTACTGAATCAATCATAAAAGCAGTCTAAACAAGTTGATGGATTTTGTTTGTCTACATTTAATTACACAAGAACTGTAAAGTTTCTGTAATCCAAAAACAATTTGTAATTTGGCATGCAATCATTTTCAATCAGTCACTGGTCAAACTGTACCATGAAACATCATCAGTCACTGGGTCAAAACTGGACCCTGCAGCATTCCTGCTTCTTATTTACAAAACTGTCTAGAACTGATTGTCCCAAAGATTTCAGAAGCACAGGTTTGCAGTAGAACTTGGTAGAAGTGGTCTGTCTAACCACCCAGCCACCTTCATTATGCAGTCAACAGCACATCTCTGCTGAATGCTGCTGAAGTGCTAGCAGCTCTCATTATGCAGTCAACAGGCACATCTCTGCTGAATGCTGCTGAAGTGCTAGCTGCTCTCATTATGCAGTCAACAGGCACATCTCTGCTGAATGCTGCTGAAGTGCTAGCTGCTCTCATTATGCAGTCAACAGGCACATCTCTGCTGAATGCTGCTGAAGTGCTAGCAGCTCTGGTGCTGTGAGCTGAAAAACGGCTGATATCCACCCCGGCTAACTTCAAAACAGTTTTAATCCACCTGGAATAGTGTCTCTTGAGACTTCACTGTGGGGTTTGACAAATGAAATGAAGAGTTGTTTTCCCTTTCCTGAGAGTTACTCACACAATACACATTTTTTTGTTTACAAAAGACTATTCTAATGGTTACTCATGTGACCCTGGTTTAGTTTTGCTTCAGCACAGCACTAAACACTAAGACACACTTGTCTTTAAATCTTACATCATCACGTTTTAATGTGTGGATTGTTTGACCCCTCTGACCAGACAGCAGGGCTAAACAACATAACCAGTCTAAGGGTCAACTGCTTAAGAGTCATCTTTCCTATGTCCGGCCAGCCAGCTAAGTACTGTAGTACACTATCCACAACCCCATGTATCATGATATTTGGGAATGGAGGGTCTCTCTTCAAACACCCCTTTCACCAGACGACACACTAGTGGTGACTGCCTACTGCCTCGGTGCCTGGCCTGTGCAAATAAGCTGAAACTGCACTTCGGGCTAAATTTACTGTACTGTGACTAGCCCCAGAAGCATACATGTCTGCCAGAAAATTTATTACATGGACTTAAGTTGGTGTTTTTTATTCCCTTGCTATCTACAAAAGTTTTCCACCTTATGTAAGAGTCATACACTTTCTGGTAGAGTTTCTCCAAGAGCTCATAACCAAGTCAGCGGCCCCACTGCTTAGACCAGAGCTGGTTAAAGAACACCTGAGATCCTGCAAACTAGCAGTGAAGCCTCTTCTGCTGAATCAGGCGATGGACTGCATCTGGGTGGCTGGGGAGATGCAACAGATTCTTGCTGCAGGTCAGACGCACTGGCTCTGCAGTCAACAGTCGCAACAGTACTGGATACCACGGCTGAGTTGGCCAATCGGGACCACCAGCACACCTGAATTCTGATCCCTCTGCACCTTCTGGAGGAATGAGGTGACAACGCTGAAAGGAGAAAAAGCATAGAAATCTATGTCTCTCCAAGTTACACTGAAAGTATCAATAGCTTCTGAATCCGGATCTGGCCTGAAAGAGATGAATCTTTTCATTTGCGCATTTCAGCCTAGAAGCAAACAAATCTATGTCAGGTGCTCCATTCAGCTGTCTAAGGCAGCTTGCAGAAGATCATTGTTCAGCTTCCATTCGGTGTCCAGATATACCTTCCTGGATTCTGCATCAGCCACCACATTTTCCACTCCTGGTATGTGGGCTGCACTGACAAAGATATTGGTGTTCAATGCACCAAGACCAGATCTGAAATGTTAAATCGTTACAGGAGTCGGAGTGAGATGTACCCATGTGGTTTAAGCATGCTATGGCTGTGGTATTGTCCAGCATGAGCCTTACATGTTTCCCTTAAAGCTGCATCTGAAAAGATTTAAAGGCAAAAAAATGCAGCTTTTAATTCCAAGTAATTTTATGAATCTTCCTTTCTGCTGGTGACCTCACTCCTCCTGAAGAGACTCCTGCACACATGCAGCCCCAGCCATGAAGGCTTGTATCAGAATGGATCACAATGCCTGGATCTCTGCAACAGACATCATTGAAAGCATCAGGAATATTGTCAATCCACCATGTCAGCTCCTTTTTTCCAGCTTTAGATATCTCCATCACCTGGTCAAAATGTCCTTTGCTTTCTTCAGGGCTCTACACTTAACTTTTTCCGACTGCCTGTAATGCAGGTGCCCAAATGTAACAGCAGAAAGCTGGACACCATTAACCCATGACTTTTGCCAAATCTGTTATGGATATCTCAGCTGCCTTCAGCAGGTCTTGCCGCTTAGAAGCATTTTCTCTTTCCTTTCTGAGGTCAAAGTGACCGTCATTGAGACTGAGTCGATGATCACTCCTAAATACTGAATCACAGTAGGGAAACAACCCAAAAGCGACTAGATTTGGGTTGTTTCCCTTTTTCCCACAGACAAGGCCTTGTAGCCTATCTTCTCCATTTCGTTTATATCTTTGAGCGTGGATGCAAGATTGTCGCCAAACAAATGTTCCGTAACGTCAATCTTTAGTCGCTCAAGCGTGGGTTGACCGTGGACACATCGCTCAACGGCGGAACATAGATAGCTTGTGTGTGGCATTTCCTAGCAACGCAATTGTATCTGTGCAGTTCCGTATTACTTATGCTTTTTGTTGCGAAGCCTCGTTCTGGTCTCCCACATGGGCAGTTGGGGTTGTTGCCTTGATAATGCCGCGCTGTGCGTGTGCAATCTTCAGATCCGATTTGCGTTCATCTGTTGAAAGTTTGGACCATACCTCCTTGTTTACCAGTGGCACAACTAACTTTGCACAATTTCAGGTCCATTGTGAGCCTCAGATTTGGCCTTCTGGCCCTTTTTTCGCTAAACTTTTCGGCTAAAACGCCTTTCACTATTGTTGCCAGACCATCACTGACCTTTGAACCTAGCATTTCTTTTCCACTGAGCTCTTGTGCATTTCATCGAACAACTGAGCGTTGTCTTTCTTAGTGATGCTAGAGGTGGAACTAAAACCCATTTTCCCTCAATCAGTGCCTTTTCACACTGCTGTAGGTCAAGCTCTTCTTGATCCTCTTTTTTGAACAAGAACATTGCGTTCATCAGTCCACGTCAGAATCGTTTTCGCTCATGTCCGTATCGAGTGTACGTTTTAAGGAAGTTCTCAAAAGAGTTTCAAGTTCATCGAACCTCTTTTCCCATTTCGCATCCAAACTGTGAGTTACATCTTGAAGCCTGGCCTCTTGTTTTTTTCCTCCAGTTTGGAATCTCTCAAGTCCTTACCTTCAACGGCAGCCTTTCATCTGATCAGTGAGGCCATGGTGCCAGACTGGTACTGATACCAGACTGAAAGCCGCAATTACTATTTTGTTGATGTGATCAGCAACACGAAATCTGGCTGATAAAAGTCACTGAAAGGACCCAGCCTTGCTATCTTTAACCAATAAAGGAATGAATTGACCTTGTGAAATGGTGATTTTTCTTTGACGGAAAAAGCACGTGTCTTGTCTCTGGCATGATACAAGCATCACACTGGCTAGATGCGCGTGCATCACATCTCACATCATTGTGAATGACTAATCGCTAGACATTGATAATTAGACACAGTGTGTATTTCATGATGACTGGACAGCATGAATGAATACAGTGACAATAATTCTATGAGTTTGGATTGCATTTTGTTGTTTGGGGAGCAGGGGATTACTTCATCAGTTTTATGCTCGCACATTAGGATGAAAACTTGTATTATTTATTTGTCGTGTTTTCTGTCAGAACAGAAGGATTGAAACATGTGCGGCGCATTGTGCTACATGATTGTCGCTACCTGTAGACGATGCCCTGGAACACCTTCCACTTGTCAAGGACACACTGCAGTTTTGCAGCTCAGTAACTGTGGTGACATCACCGACCGTGGCCTTGTCTCCCTTACACAGCTGATGTAAGCATCTTGATTCTGTTTTTGTACTCTGGGGAAGATTTTCTTTTGTCATAGGTAGATTGTGTGGAAAATCGCGTGAAGCAATGTACAGGTTTCACAGCTGAAATTTATATGACTGTGCTGCTTTGTGACTGCTAATGATGAGAGACATTTCGGTTGTCTGTGTTCACCCTATTGCTTGACAATAAATTTAAGAATGCTATATTTAACAGGACAGGCTGATAAGAGTTTCTTGGCAAAATCCCAGGATTTCTCCAATTTCAGAATTTCAGAGACTGTAATGGGTTGTATTTATTGTTAGAAAAACAAACTATATTTCACAAAGTTATGAATGGTATGTAATCTACTTCACATCTTCTTTTTTTCAACTTTGTTTTTATTTCTCAGTTTTTACATTTAAAAATTCTGTCTCAGTTTGTATATTTCGAGTCCATGATAGGAGCGGTATTTATGTATAGGTATGTGTTAAAGCTTGTTCCTTTATCCTTGTCCAGAAACTTGAAGGAGCTGATTTTGTTTCAACTGCCGGAGGTGAGAGATCGTGCCAAGGCAGAAGCCATGTTAAAATCAGCCCTTCCTCGGTGTGATGTTCACTTCACCGAGTTCCGACCTGGCAAAGAGGATCCTGAGTCTGAATCCAAAGACACTTGATCAGCTTCCACAACAAAAATGCATGTACTTGGATTGCATGGGTTTGTAGGGTTTTTTTTTCACAATGATACGGTGTTATGATCTCTTGAAAAGTTCAGAATATAAGAGTTGGATGTTACAATAGTATGACAGTCCTCACTTCTAACTTGCCTTGCAACAGAACTCTTGATTTGTGAGGAAATCAGTGAAACAACTAGTTTTCTTCTTTGGAGTGTGTGACCCTGAAATCTGCTTTTATGGCAGTGTTGATTGTGGCAACTCCTGATTGTGAAGAAATCAGTGAACTACACGTGTGACCAGAATCTGCTTTTGTGGCAAGCTGTGTTGATTGTGCCATGTACGGTGTAGAAGATCTTCCATATTGAGTTGGTTCCTTTACAAACCAGGACTTTTTTTTTTAAAGAACAGGAGAAAATGAGCTAATTGTTTGAAATTTCAAACTTAAGAAGTTTCCTTGCTATGTTTTTTTTTCTTTCTCTCTGATGTGGACTGGATTAACTGGAATGATAGTCACTGTTCAATAAGCATGTTTTTTTCTCCACCAGTCAGGTCATGTGGGAAGTGCTTTAATTCTCTATTGATGGGGGATCACTTTAAGATAACAATAAACGCATCTGCTGGCCTACCAAGGATATCTGTATTAAAAAATAGTGAAAATGTTAGGGACAATTTATTCATGTCCAGGTGTTAGGAACCAATATCCCACAGATTTTTCAGTCATTAATTTTGATATAAAAATCATTGCTGAAATCGTAAAGTGCGTGAACATTTCCAGATTTTCAAAACTATGTTTTAAAAAAATTGGGGTTTGGGGTTATTTTGAGGAATGGATGAATAAAGTACAGGATGCAGCCAAAATTATGTTCTGAGAATGTGGGCAGCAACACATAGTTGAAGACATTTTTGTTCTTTGTAAGCCCTACCTTCATCAGATGAAGCAGGAGCAGTTACATTTTCAGTGCAAAATCAAGATGCTGCCTTTGTCTTTTGTTCCTGAATTGATTCTCCAGAAGAATGTCTGCTGTGATAATGACAAAATATGTAAATTTTCCTGTCATGTGATCTTTGGGGTAGCACTGTGGTATGAATTTAATATCGGACAAAGACGATTGTCACAGTTTCAGTCAAAGCTGTAGGATTATCAAATGCACCTTAATCTTTATGCTAACGATTGTAAACTTTACATATAATTTGCTTGAAACCCAATAAATCCCCAATGTCTTTTGGCTGAAGTATGTATTCTCCCCTCCAAGATATTTTGGAGAATGAGTTCAGGCAAGTGACAATGACTTTTGCTTTTGCATTGTTTTTGTAAAGTGAGATGCAACTTACATTGTCCCACGGTCTGCAAAAATCCTGTAATGGGTTGCTGTTAACAACATTTTCAAGCACTCGCATACTTTGTGAGTGTGCGATTTTGTGCAGGCTACTTGTATTTTCCCCCCTGTCTTCCATGAATATCACCCCATTGCTCAGTAGTTTCACTATTTAATTGATACCAACTCTTGATAAAGGTAAAGTAAACCCTCCCCCCGTTATCTAGGAGAATGTACACATTCTTAAAGTTTGTTTGGACCTAAACTGCGTATCAAAGATCACATAGACTTAACTGCACCATAAGACAGCAGATTTGACAGATGCTGAAGCAAAATGGTCGCTACATAAACAACCAGTTAAAAATGTTTACATCCTATGTATTGGATGTGTAACTGAATGTTTACATCTATGTAATTAGATAGTAACTGAAAGATAACATCTATTTATTAGATGGGTAACTACCCTGCATATGGGTATGAGAGCCGTTTTGTTGGTGTAAAAGAAGGAGAGAGAAAGGGAGGAGGAGAAAATTGGAGATGGGGGGTAGGGGGAAGGCATTGCTTTTCATTCTGCTCTCCGTAGGATGGTTTTGTGACAGAGGGACTGTCAAGTCAGAGATACTCTTGGATTACTTCTGTTGTAGCACAACATTGTCCAACAACTACTGATTGCTGCTCCCAGCTTGTATATGTATGCAGGTGTTATAAGAAAAGGATGAGCCATGTAACTGGACTCTCAAAGTTTGCTTCATTATTTGCAATGATGTTTCAGGCTGCGTTATGTGGTCTAAGATGTGTGTATGCACGCACCAAGTTTTGTTAATATTAATGTTAAATCCACATTAATTCAGATGATGCTTTGTGCGTTTCTAAATATTGTTTGCATACTCCCTTATCCCTCGCCAATCCCCTCCGTCGCATGCTTGCCTCCAGTGTTGTCATGTGTATATGTTTTCACCTTCACCACTCCCCACTTATAAAAATGGGTTATAGCTTTATTTCCCTTTCAAATTGAAATTTTCTTAAATATGATTTAGTAAAACATGTAAATAAAATTGTTCATCAAACAGCTCCCCTCCCCGTAGTTTAACTATTAGAATCAGCCATAGAAAAGCTGTTTGTATGCAGGAGAAAATGTGTTACCATGCAGGCTTTGAATGCCTGGTTAATTTAATAACTTTGGGTTAAAGCTTTGGAAAAAATTGCTTAGAATTGTATACATGGTAAATGAATTTTGGAAAAATATGTTTGAGCTTTTGTTGAGGATGGAGAACGGACGAATGAAAATATTAATGTAAGAGAGGGCTCATAGTCTACAAGAACAACAAACTATCTCTCTTCGCCTCTTTCTCTGTCTGTCTGTCTGTCCATCTGTCTGTCTCACAGTCTCGGTTCGCTGGTTATTGACCCCCAACATGACAAATGAACATACATATAAATGAGGAAAACACACGAACACAACCTTGCAACTTTTGTGATGTGAACATGTTGTACTTGATGAACACCCTTAATCTGGACCCTCTCCCCCCCCCTCTCCCTTGCTTTAAACAGCTCCACATCAGCTCCCTTCCCTCATCTCCCCACCTGCCTTGACCTCCATCTTATATTTCATCAGTATCACTCCATATGGAAAAAAAAGGTAAACAACAGACCACACCACAAACACCATCTCTCTCTGAACCCACACACACACAACACACACACACCACACCACACACACACGAGCGCGTGCACACACACACGTGCAACTGCTACACTCATACACCTCACATGTCCTTCATTTCATGTTTTCACACTTAAAATTATTTAATCCAAGTCCCATAGCATCCCTTCCCACCCATTCCCTCTCGCCTTTCTGCCTCTTTCTGTCCGTCTCCCTCCGTCCACCGACTCCTGTTCCAAAGACTTACTGATGGAACGAGGGAGGGAACGGTAGAGTCAGGATGGGAGGAACAGCCATGACTCAACAGAAAACGGTGGACAGGGACGGGGATGGGGGAGGGCGGGGGGGGGGGGGGGGGAGTAAAAAGCGAGAGAACGATGTAGTAATACCTGGCAACTCGAGTGAAGACCAAGGAAGGACTTAGCCCAGCCTTGATCCTCCTTACGGCATCCCTCCTGCCCCTACCCCCCAAACCACCTACTCTCTCTCTCTCTCCTCTCTCTACTCGTCAACCTCTCCACTCTCCTCTCTAAGCTCTCTCGTCTTCGCTCTCTCTCCCTCTCTCTTTCTCTCTCTCTCCTCACTCTCCTCTCTCTCTCTCCTCTCTCTCTCGCCCCACAACACTGCAAAGTCTTTATGATGATGAGAGGGAGGAAAGGGAAAGAATGGATGGGGAGGGTGGGGATAATCCGCGACCTCGGTGACAGGTATACAGTGGGCAGTCAAGGGATGTGGGAGGTGGTTTTGAGGTGAGGGAGGTGAGGCAAAGGTGAAGAATAGACAGCCTGGGACTGAAGCAATGAATTCAATCTTTAGTCAGTGTCTAAGGAAAGTCAGGCTTGGACAAACTCGACATCAGTATTTCCGTTTATATGTCTGCCCCCCTTGTCAAGCAAATAGCAATGACTTTCTGGAACGTGAAAATCTAGATACTCCTGAATACGTCCTGTTCCTAGATTGATGAAACTGTTAACTGGTAAATAGTCAGTATCCTGCGGGCAGTTCTCAGTGCCAGCAGTATTAGCATATTCATCATAGTGAAAAAAGCAACTGCACACACACACACCACTCACACACACCCACACACCACACACAACACACACACACCATTCATTCCGAGAGAGTGGGAACCGGGGAAGGAAGTAGAGGGAAAGCCAGGAAGGTCTGGGGGAGGGGAGGGGTGGGGAAGGAGTCAGGCTGACGGACTGTAATTGTGGAGTGTATCTACATATCCCTGCAAAGCTTCTGTCCCAGGTCAGTTAACACCAGCCAGTATTGTCACAGACCGCCACAGCGTTTGGCTAATTAATCAAAGCACTACTCAAATTTAGGGGTGTTCATGATCTAGGCGAAGGTTACGTTCTAATTGATCAAGTACATACAAATTGAAGTGTAGGTGTTGTGAAGAGAGAGAGAGAGAGAGAGAGAACAGAATATTGGCAGATGGGCTTACACACCACACACACACACACACACACACACACTGTGCGCGTCACGAAACGCGTGCACGCGCACACACACACACACACACCAACACACACCACCCACACACACCACTTCATTTAATGTTAGATATACAGCTTAAAGACTGATACTAAATTATACAAAACTTAAATGAAACCGCATTCTGGTAGAGCAGCTCTGACAAGATCTTCGTGAATATGTTGTAAAGGCATTGTCGAGCCTTGTATACTTTACCAACGCACAGAAAAAACATGTTTACATGCGGAGTGGCTTTTCTTATGGCATGTACCATAGAGCCTCCCCGCATTTGAAAGAGATAACCAGTGTGTGTGTGTGTGTTGAGAGCGCTGTGGTTGTGTTGTGCGCACGCGCGACTGTGGCTTGCGTGTGTGGCAAATGACGGTGGTCTCCCTGTATGTCAGAACAAAACTCTCCTTCGTGATTTCAAGTGCTGATCGTAGAAACTCATTGAAGTTTAGACGTATCTGAAAACAGAAAAATTACAATACATATATGTGTCCCAGTTCTCCGGCAGAGGGCTTTGATATCACTGAAAACTAATGATTTTAGATCTGTGTACGGTACGAACGATCTGGACAATTCTTTGTAGCACTTTGGCAAGATGACCGGCCACCCCATGCGTCAGATGCCACCATGACCAGTAACCCAGGTGAATATTGTGACCGTTGGATTTGAGGGAACTGTAAAGCTAAAATAAGTCGGGACCTCGTACAACTGACTACCACTCAATGACCTTGTACAACAGACCACCACTGCATGACCTTGTACAACAGACTACCACTCCGTGACCTTGTACAACAGACTACCACTTCGTGACCTTGTACAACAGACTACCACTTCGTGACCTTGTATAACAGACTACCACCTCCGTGACCTTGTACTACAGACTACTACTCCGTTACTTTGTACAACAGACTACCACCCTTTGACCTTGTACAACAGACTACCACTCCATGACTGTGTACAACAGATTACCACTCCTTGGCTGTATACAACAAACCGTCACTCCATGACCTTGTACAACAGACTACCGCCCTTTGACCTTGTACAACAGACTACCGCCCTTGACCTTGTACAACAGACTACCACCCTTTGACCTTGTACAACAGACTACCACTCCATGACTGTGTACAACAGATTACCACTCCTTGGCTGTAATACAACAAACCGTCACTCCATGACCTTGTACAACAGACTACCGCCCTTTGACCTTGTACAACAGACTACCTCTACATGACCCAATACAACAGACTACCACTGGATGACCTTGTAAGCTTACAACAGACTACCACTCTGTGACCTGTATAACAGACTACCATTCAATGACCTTGTACAACAGACTACCACTCCATGACCTTGTACAACAGGCTACCACTCCGTGACCTTGTACAACAGACTACCACTCCGTGACCTTGTACAACAGACTACCACTCCGTGACCTTGTACAACGACTACCATTCTGTGACCTTGTACAACAGACTACCACTCAATGTCTGTGTACAATAGATTACCACTCCTTGACTGTATATAACTAACCATCACTCCATGTCCTTGTACAACAGACTACCATTGCATGACCCTGCACAACAGACTACCACTGCATGACCTTGTAAGCTTACAACAGACTATCACTCTGTGACCTTGTATAACATGTATAAAACAACTGACTACCAAATCTGTGACCTTGTACAACAGTACCTACCACACCGTGACCTTGTACAACAGACTACCACTTTGTGACCTAGCTTGTACAGCAGACTGCCACTCCGTGACCTGTACAACAGACCACCTACATGACACGTGGCTTGTAAGACGGACCGTGGCGGATAAGCAAGACAAATCCCTTGCCCTTAAAACGCGCGAGTGATGACCCTTATAAATCTCTCTCTCTCTCACTCTCTCCTTCTCTCCTTCACTCACTCTGTGTGTGTGTGCGCGCGCGCTGCGCGCGTGTGTGGGTGTGTGAGTGTGTGAGACTCTCTCGTCCCTTTTGAAAGTATATCATACCTTTTATGACCAAGGGTTTTGTTTGTTTGTTCTAATTTTGTTTTTATAAAAGTTTTGACAGTAATTCCATCCCTTTTATGACTAAGGTTAAAAAAAATGTTTCATTTTGTTTTAAAGTGGGGTAGTTTTATTCTTGAAGACCTTTCCTCAGTTTTAGGGACTGGAAAAGCACATCGTGTTTGTTCTAATGTCGTAAATGAAGATTTTTTCCAGTCTATAATTATGTCTGTGAAACACACACCCACATACAAGCAAGCCAGCAGCAAGCGCTCAACACGCGCACGCACACACATACACACACACCACACACACACACACACTCGGAGAGAGAGAGTGAGAGAGAAGGGGTAGGGGCGGGGGTGATACACATACTGATCCCGCTCACAAACCTAATCGCACCGTGAGAGTGGCCGGATTATACGCTGAAGGCGAAGTAAAAGGGAGGTGGAGTAGAAAGACCAAAAGACCAGCCTTACAGTTAGGCCGAGTAACCAGTTAGGCTACTAACCCATAAGCTACGGCAGACTCTGTCTGTCTGTGGACAGGGTTGAGCTGGACAAAGAAAGTGTGTGGAAGTCGATTGATCACAAAGCAAACACAGTTGACGTCACGTTGACGGCATTGGATGAAAAGAGTTTGGCGGTTGATAGTTTCACGACAGTGTTGGCGATTGATACCATCACGTCAGCTTGGCGTTGGGGAGTGTCCGCCCAGTTTGGCTGGTTTGATAATATGCCATCAGCACAGTTTAGTGGCGGATAGATCGGCTGTCAGTTGTCAATTCTCAGGGTGTCGAGGAAGCTGTTGGGCCAGTAAAGTGAGGGAGTGATTGTTTTCCTGACATAGAGAAGTTGAGGTGAATATGCATGCCCAGAGCTTATGCAGTGTTGGTGTGTGTGTGTGGTGTGTGTGGAGAGAGAGAGAGGCGAGAGGAGAGGGAGAGAGTATCATTTATCCATGTTTAATTGTTATTTTCGAGTAGGCTACCAACAAGAACGATAACATTTTTTGTTCATTTCCAAGACTCGGAAAGTATCATATAAATTAACTGAAAAATCTAAAAGTAGTGTAACGACTTTGTGTTGTTCAATAATGTGATAAATTACAGTTACCATCTCTCTCTCTCTCTCTCCTCTCTCTTCTCTCTCTCTCACTCTCTCTCTCTCTCCGTCTCTCTCTGTCTCACTCAAGGTTCGAATCTGAGGATGGTGGTTTACACTCTTAAACTGGAAAGTCCTTTGACAGATGTGTGTCAAGAGACCTACAAACTATGTAACGCAACCGCTGTATAGCGCATCAGTGAATCTCTTTTCAGCAAAGATACCCTAATTTGTTCCAAGCTCTGTTGTGCGAAAAAATGGACCCATAGACCATGAAATGAAAGTAAAAGAGCCGTACTAAAAATGAAGGAAAAGGCGTTTCAAATCGATATGCTTATAGGTCCACAGGGTAGAACTGCAGAAAACCGAAGCAAGATCTAATCAACAATAAATTATTTCTGTTCTTATAAGACAATAAGTCGACTGTAATGTATTTACTGCGGTTTGAACAGGCCATCCAGATACGGTTTTATTGGGTGCTTTGGAAAATCACTCTGAATTCATGACTTTTTCCAAATTTTCATAGTGAATGGTACTGCTTGCAGTGCTTGAAATGGCGTTTATATGGTAATTTCTCCTCATGTGGCGGTGTCGTAATCTCTGTGATTATTTAGTTTTTTGTTATCAGCACAGTATTTGTAAATTGTGTGTGGAAAGGAAACTTGACTTGCGTTTGAAAGAACTGACTCGCAGCACTTTCTAGTGGAATTCATTGGAAAGAGGGCTCTATATGTGGGATAATACTGACGAAAGATTGTGTTGGGTGAAACTATTGCTGAATACAGTAAGTTTTTTTTTTTAATCATGACACCGTGTACAACGTGTAGTTACCGGAGAATAACGATCTGAGAATTTTAAGCACTGTTTTACGAGATGATTCTGAGATATTCGATGTCAGAATAGACATGACAGTTCTCTTGACATTGTTATTAGATCACTTGCATGCAGCCCCTCACAGAAACGAAGATTAGGCTACTTCAAGATTACTGAGTTAGCTTCATACAGAAGATTTTGCGTGTCGCAATAAACCTGTTGTCTTGTTTTCCTAACTTTTGATTAAAGGCCAGTTGCTTGGAATTTGACTGAACTGAAAACTTCATGAAACCAACATAATTCCTCTATGATCATATCTGCCTTTTAATCTTCTAACGTATTGCAATAAAGAGCCTCTAAGAACATTATACGCCTATAAATATATAATATTGTCCCAACAGAACAAATGAAAGTATTTTGTCAGACTTACTGACTTAGTTTTAATCGGTTTCCATAAATTATAGGTAATTTCACTTTAATGAATCATTTACAGTGCTACGCGCAAACAGTGTAAGTTTTACAGGCAATTTGATGTAGTTGAAAAGTGAGATGACTGCCAGCGGAAATCTAAACAAATCTTAAAATAAATGTTAGTCGAACCGAGCCACGAGAAACGTGGACAAACGAGTCACAAGACTAAACACGACGCGTTTCGACCTCTTAGGTCTTCTTTCAGGCAGACACAAACAAACGGACAATGAAAATGAACGAGTTTGTACACTTAGTTTTTTGGTCTTGTGTGACTCGTTTGTCACGTTTCTCTGGCGGTTCGCTAACATTTATTAAGATAGCAAATTTGAAGTTTGCAAAGGTGATTGTTTACTTGCACACTCATCTCCGAAGTATGTATTTAATGCTTTTTTTTGTAGACCTTAATGCACTAGTCCGATCTGAGACCACTTTCATTTTTTCTTAATTAAAAACAAACAATCACTTTTGACTTAATTTTGTTTTGTTTGAGTATGTGATGGTATAATGTGAGGTATTATTTGTCCCTGTATTTCTATAAAATAAGATCTCCAATGCTTTTGGATAAATCTGTCTTATGATTTTCCAAGTTACATTAAGTCCCACGAACATGTATTATTTTCTTATGACTGCCGATTGAGTTTAGAAAGTCGGATCATACTTTCTTTGTGAATTATGCGTTTCGGTGTTTTAGCACCGTCTTGTTTGCTTAAATTTGCAATGCCAAAGCCTTGCCAAGCAGCCTTGCTTTCTTTTTAAAGAAAATGTCAGATAATTATAGTGGCAACGTTTTTGGAAAATGTCTGCATTATTACTTCGTGATGGGGGGTTGTTGGTGAGGTTTAACTTTGACATGAAATATTTATGTTCTCAAAACAGATCTTTCGAGAAGTGGTTTGGATCAGTGAAACTACTAGGTTCAAATTTATCTATATTTTCAGTTTCTAGACAAATGTACTACAGATTTCCCATGAATGGTGCATTTCAGTTTTTAACGCACGCATGTTTACATCCGGGAATCTACTAACTCCCTCCAATGTTTGTTTACTGGTTGATACGGTCCCAAATTATCTAATTGTACACAGTTTTAAAACAAAGGATACGAGGGCGCCTCCACTATAGCGTCTGTAGGTTAAAAAGAGAGCTCGCAAACAACCAATTTTTGATAGAACTAAAACGTCTTTAATACCACACCACTTCTTAGAGGTGTTTTATAATTCTCGTCAGCCAAACATTTTATACTAGAGTTCTGTTCATGTACATGTTTCAGTGTAACAGATTTTCTTGCGTCCTACAAGGTCAGCAGTAAGCCATATTCCATGTAATGAATTTTCAAAGTTCCAGCCCTTTTTAAGAACTAAAAAAGATTTCTCCTTGATTCCGTCTTTCCCATGGCAGTACTACTGGAAGACAGTGAACTGATTGTTGTATGCAGAACAGGCGTTACGAACGTCGTACGAAGGGTGGGTGGGTTGGGGTGAGGGTCCCGGTGCCCTGGAATCTTCCATCCCCCATCCCCCTGCGTAGCCTTCGAACATTCCCTTTTCGACATGTCAGTGACCCCGTTTCCTTTTCTTCTTCTGTGTACGCAGGCCTTGATACACCTGCGGACACTCCCCTGTATAGAAAGGCAGGTATTAATCCCATCGTTCAACAAAGGGAGTGTAGTTTTGTGTGAATGACCGTTTTTTAATTCCCAGCCATTAAGGCAGCCAACTCCATCTTCGGGAAAGGTGCATGCTATGTGTAGCGTGGGACATCCATACCAACGGCCAAACTGGCCTTTCTCTTCGCGAAAGTTGGTGAGGGATTTTACTGTGTGCAAGATGTTATGCGTGCGTTCACACTCGGAACTTCGGTTATAGTCCTCATTCGGAGGAACTGATGGGAAATGGAGTCAGAACCAAAGTTAACTTCGAGGAAAAATACCCCCTGTAACGGCGAAACGGCCGCTGCGGAGAATCGAACCCGCAAACCATGATTTACGAGTCCGGCGCTCTAACCGACTGAGCTATTCCTGGCCCCCGTGACAACCCGTTTAAAAACACGTGTCTTCCCCCCCCCCCCCCTTCCCTCGACTACTCTGCTCTCCGCCTTCCCTTTGGAGGTTTCTAGATTCCTGCCCCCCCCCCGCCCCCCCCCCCCCCCGCCCCCCGCTCCCCCCCTCTGCTGGTAAAATTGGTAAAGTGGTTGGTTGTGAGAATATTGGCTGAACATGGGAAAAAAAGATCACCTCTTTCTGGATATTGACCGAAAATTAATGCCCATTTCTGCAGGGCAAAATGGTAATTATCCTGAAGGGTGAAAAAAGAAAGAAGAAAGAAAACGCGCCACACTAGAATCCTTCCCAGCCTGTAGTCATCACATTTATTGCATGAATTATCAGAGCAACAGAACGGCGTTTAGATCATGTAGAATATAGGGTACAGTTCCCTTTCAGTTAAAAATTCACGTGAAGAAAATCACGAAAAGGGTACAAATGGCGTATTATTTTTCAGAGCCTCATTTCATTGGTTACAAGAGGCTGTAGAGGTATTCCGTTTTGAATGCAATTGTCATCAACTTCCCGATTACACTTGCAAGATTTTCCGCGCGCGCGCGCGCGCGCGCGCGCAATGTGTGTGTGTGTATGTGTGTGTGTGTGGCGCGTGTGCGCTAAATCACGGTGGTACCAAACTGTAACCCCACTACGCTCGAACGAAAAAGTCTGGGCACACAGAAATTACACTTCCAAACAATCATACTATGATTCTTTTACAAACTGTTGCTTTATAATATCATGAAAGCTCATTGAATTTCCTTCCACATTCATGTCTGCATCTGCGACAAGAGAAACTAATTGATCTGAAATGAGAAGATATCGATCTCGCTTGTTGAAGAGTGATTATTCCATCTATGAATAGAAATGCACAATCCTGTTTTAAGTCCCTTCAAATATAGATTGATTCTAGATCTAAAAGCTAAATTTATCATCATTCCGCCCGGACAAAAGGGACGAACAAATTACAAGACCTAAAAACAACGCTTATCGATCTTGTTGGACTTCCTTCAGACAAGATAAAAAACATTCAGGACAATGAAAATGAAGAACGAGCAGTCACTTATCTTCTCAAACTGGTTGCAAACTGGACGATGAAATGTATTCATGATTTGAAAAATAAAATGAAATTCGGGGTAATATATAGATGTGAACAACACAAAGCAAGGAAAACAGTAGATGAAGTTTTAAAGTAAATTGAACAATATCAAAACAAAAAAGATACTTGCTCAGTACAGTTCATTCCATAATGTATATCTGCCGTCCCTTCTCTCATTGTAGTTGTGTTCCTCCATCCCTGCGCCCCCAAACCGTGCATTGATTGTTATGTTGATTATTAATGTTTTTCTCACCCTTTTTTTGTTTTGATTTTTATTAATATAGATTGAACGTCAAGGAGCACTTAGATTTCCAGCAATTCCCAATAAAGATCATGAAACAAAAGGGGGGGGGGGGGGGAATAATACACACTTCAACATAGAAAAGGGATTTTCACGACACTTGAGACTTTACGTAGTGCAGTGAAACATCCATCTCCCTACTTGTCAGACTGCTTTCAGAACCAGAGGATAAATTCAACGAATTCAGTTAAGTGTTTTCCATATTCCCAAATCATTTTAAGCTAACTAGCCATAGCAGCACAGATGTAATACACGATGCACGTGTACGGCGGTGCTCGCCTACTATTCAACATGATGTCGAATGGCAGAGCCCAGTAAATTAGTGCTGAAACAGACCTTCCAAAGATAAGATGAACAAAACTGTTTTTGTCTTTTAGGTAACTTTTTTCAACTAATACAAATTTTCTTCGCCCAAAGAGTCTGGACAGAAAAAAAAGCTGTAATGCTTTTCTCTCAATTTGGTCATCGTATCATCATCATCATCATCGCCGTCGTCGTCGTCGTCGTCATCGAGTTATGCTGAACTGAAAAAAAAGCTTTATGCTATCTCTCTCGTCGTCGTCGTCATCATCATCATCACACCATCATCATCAACAGCCATCATGTGTGTGTGTGTGTGTGGTGTGTGTGTGTGTGTGAGTGAGTTTCTTTCCAACCTCCCCCTCCATCATGAATCCATCGTAATCATGATCATCTCACTCTCTCTCCTCTCTCATCTCTCTCTCTCTCTCTCTATTCTCTCATCTCTCTCTCACTCTCCGCCGCGGTTCCTCCCTCCCCCACAAATCCTCTACAAGCCATTGCTGAAGCATTGCGACTGCTACAGGGCAGGCCTGTGGCACTTTCTTCAGTGTGAGACTGTCCATTGACAGATTCATCCCTTCCACACCCACCCAGCGCACCCCCCCCCCCTCCCCAAAAAAAAAAAAAAATAAAACAAAATAAAACCCACCAAAAAACTTGAGGGAACTAGCCGTGTGTTTTATACTACAAGTCCTTTGATATAAGTGTGTGTGTGTGTGTGGTGTGTGTGTGTGTGTGTGTGTGTTGCGCGCGCGTGTGCGCGCGCGCGCGTGCGTGCTTGTGTGTGTGTGTGTGTGTGTGTGTGTGTGTGTGTGTGGTGTGTGTGTGTAACTTTCATCCTCCTTACCCCCCCCATACTGAAAATAATCCTCTGGATACTACTTGTGCGTGTCATTATGTTCCTAGAATAAATAACTAATCTTTCACATCGGCATCTATTGTTGACAGTGATACCGTAGGCTGTGCTGAAACATTTTGGTTCTACCTCATTTACTATCAAGACCAACTCGTGTTACAAAGACATTTCGCCCATGTCTTCAGAAGACTGAACTGTGTGGCTCATGAATCATAGGTGCCTCACTGAATGTCAGACTACATTTGTGTTTCTAAAACAAACAAAACAAAACAAAAAACTTTCTTTACCTGAGTTCCGGTGATTGACTGATTGGAGAGCGCATCCATAAGTGCACGCATTTGTGCCAAACAGACTTGGACCTATAGACAATTTAATCAGATTATCAGCATCATATATGTGTGTTCAGATACATATTGAGTGTGGAGATTCTGTGCGTGCAACATACAGGAGTAGTGCTTTTTTAGTCGTGCAGTACTGTCGTCCTGTACAACCTGTACAGCAATTAGTTGAGTGCACATTAAATCGTAAGGTGCATTCTCAGCCCTAATTTCCGAACCACAGCTGTGGTACCTAATCTACCAGTTTGTTTTGATTGATTTTTTTCTTGTTTTTTGTTTGTTAGTTGTTGTTATTGTTGCTGTTTGTTGTTGTTAGTTTGTTGATTTCATTATTTATTTACTTCTTTATAACGTGTCCTTTCTTCCCCCTTACTTTTGTTTTTCCTTTAATTTGTGCACTACAGGCATAAAATGACCACAAACCAGAACCAATTGGCCATCGAGAGATGGACTGAGAATTTGCCATTTAAATATCAATAGTGCAGTCAGTAAACTCTGATATCTCGACCCTGAATATCAGAACCACAAAAGCCATTCAAGTTTGGGTCTCTCCGAATCAAGACTAAATACCATACATTAGTGATTAAAGATGTAGCAGTGTCCCAAGGTTATAATATCGTTCGAAAAGACCCTACTAAAGACAAAGAGACAGGTCCTTCTAGTGTAAGTCTGTGATCTCTCAACTTCAAGAGACTTTCCCACCTAGAACAGCATGACGTAGAAGCAGTGGTGATACAAATCACTCTGAACAAATCACATCCATTGTTAATCAGGGTTTTGCTATCGGAAGCCCAGCAAACGAGTCAGCTGGACTGATAAATTGTTACATGAATTGGACCAGTTTCCTTAGATGTAAAGAGATTGTTTTACATCGGTGACTTCGTCAATGTATATCTTTTGAAATCAAACAGGCCAATGGGAGCCAAACGATAAGTGTGTTGAATTTACATCAGATTATCAAAACACCCACCATAGTAAAACACCAACTTCAAAGACAATCATAGACCATGATCTATATCTCAAATGAAAATCACATACCTAAAGCTGTGTACCATTCTTCTCTTCTAGTGATCATTACCCAGTGTGTGTTACATGGTTCTAAAACTAGGAGTGAAAATCCCAAAACCCAGGCACACAAAACCATAACCTATCGTTTGCTACTCAAAATTAGACGAACAAAACTTTTTTTGCTTTTGATTTAATTAACTCAGAACTTAATACAGTATACAATAATGCTGATCAGATTCAGCGATTACTTATTGGATCGAAATTTTTACAGAAGTCTATAACAGACATGCCCGTAAAAAAACAATCAGAGTAAAAAGCATAATCTCCAAACCACCACCGTGTACACGAAAGATATTAACAGGAGGCGTGCTACCTAGAGACCTTTTGAAAGAACATGGCTTATGAAGAAGAATCAAGATCACTAAAAAGCAAAAACTCACAGAAGCGCAGGGAAAAAACTAAATACTATCGCGAGATTTTAACTTCCAAACAAAAAGCCATTTAGGGGGGGGGCAAGCAATAACCAGCCTTAACAACAACAGTTTCTTCTTCAAATCAACTGTTATCAAGTTATTTCTGCTGAACAACTTAACACTCACTTCTCCTACCATTCCAGATACAGTTGTTACTACTGATAATTCAAGCTCTTAATGAACTTGAACTTCATCAATTTTGTCCACGACAAAAAAATCATCGTCTAAACTACACATTCCACACATAACTGTGCACGAGTTGTATCAAGTACGCTACTTCATCTCAAACCAGTCAGGAACACGTTGACTAAATGCATAGAATGGCAAAATACTGAAACTCTCGGCTCCAGTTTATAACGGACACGTTAACGTAATCTTTAATCTGTGGCATAGCTAATAAGTTATTTCCTAATGCGTTCAAAAAAGGCTAAAGTATAACCCATTATAAATCTGGTGATAATACTGATCCTTCAAACCTACTGACGAATATCATCTTATCTATCCTTTCCAAACCTCTATAAAAGCATTTAAATAACACAACTTCATCACTTCAACAAGTACGATTTTCTCCATCCGACAGTCTGGTTTCAGACAGAAACATTCCCTGTCATCCTGCTTAATCATCCTTGTAGATGTGTGGCTTAATAATATAATAACAACAGATATTGTGGTGGTCTTATTCGTTGATTTTAAAAAAAGCATCGATGTCATTGACCACAACTCCTTATTCGAAAACTGGAGATTATCGGACTTTCAAATCCGCCCTGATCCTTCTAAAATCATACATCACAAAACGACAACAATGCGTCTTTAACGGGACGGCTGTCTCTCTATAACAACATCTTAAGCTCTTGGGCGTTCGACACAAGGCACTATTTTTAGGCCCGCACTCTTCTCATCTACATTAATGACCTACCCCTACATGTGAGATCTGCATGCGACATCTTTGCAGATGACACCACAATTCACGACCACCATAATGAACCTTCCAGTCCTTTCAAAACATTTGCAAGAGAGTACCAACGACCTTGTAAAATGGACCGAACTAAATTCATATGTCACTTCACCTCCCTCAAAAAACAAACTCAGTAACATTACAACAGGCAAAAAACAAAAAGCTCACCAATGATCTCCTATAAAACTCCTCAAAAATGTACTTGTGGAACAATTCACTCATCATAAAGTATTAGACTAATAATGACAATAGTCTCAGCTGAGAATCCCCCCACATAACGTTACAATGCAAAAAGCCCTCCCAGAAGTCTATGCAGCTCACCAAAATCAAACACTTTCCTTGACCTTCATTCACGAAACTTTTTTTCCATGTGCACATATTCAGCGCATGATGATTATGCATCGACTAAGGGATTCTGCCAGTGCAAACACACTAAAACCCTTGTGCAGCCTTCATAAACGAGGGCTCAAACTAATCCTTCTGAAGAACACTAGCCTCGAAAGCTCTGATTATAAACATCTTTCACCATTCTTCCATTCAGCCAGAGACTCATATACAACAAAGGGTCTAATGATGCACAGATTCTGACCGGGAATGCTCCCCAACAACTTAATGAGACGATTCTCAAAAGTCTCGTCGAGAAACTCCGACAAACTCCATTCCCAATCCCCAGAATTGACCTATTTACACTTCAAGACCTACCGTAACTCGGGAACCTCTTTGGTGGAACACCCCTATCCAGAAACATCAAACAAATCCATTGTACCACAACTTTCAAAAACACTTACTTTACCCATCTTCTGCGTAAAAAATAATAAAAAAAAGAAACCTAAATAAAAATAAAATAAAAAACCATAAGTAATGCAAGTAATCTCCATAATGCATAAATCATCCCATTTTCATGTACTTTAACCAATTTGTCTTTTCTAAATTTTTTTTTTCTTCTTTTTTTTACCATGTATCAAGTATCATGTATATATATATAATATATATATAAAATATATATATATAAATATATATAAAATAGTATATTTATATATATATATTTATATAAATATATATACTATAATTATATATATCACCAGTGTGTGTGTATGTATGTATAGTTTGGTACGTATGTATGTATGTGTGAATATATATATATATATGTACGTGTGCGCATTATGTTATGTGTGTGGCGTGTATGTATGTATGTATCATTTATGCGTGTATATGTATATGTATGGAGGAAGTGTGTATAATATATGTATATATATATAATAAACATATATATATAGTTATATTGTATGTATGTGTATGTGTATATATATATACAATATATATATTATATATATATATATATATATATATATATAATATAAAATATATAATATAATATTGGAATAAATAAACAAAGCTTGCTCTTATGTCTAAGATTGAAGAAATAGGGGGGAGATACGCATTCATAATCTGCATTGGTAGAAGATTCTGGCCTAACTAACAGTATGTGCTTGAGTGTGTGAATGGGGAAAAAATAATATTATTTTTCCCCATTCACCCACCTCACGCACATACGTTAGTATAGGCATCATTCATCTCCACTGCAGAATAAATGCGTATCTCCCCCAAATTGCTTCCAATCTTAGACCATAACAGCAAGCTTTGTTTTAATTCCAATATTTATTTTGCAGTCATTGCAACAACCAAGCTGCATCTGTACGTTGCTGGAACGGTGCTCAGGTACTATCCTTGGAAATTAGTGGGGGGGGGGGTGGGTCATATATATAATATATATATATATATATATATATATATATATATATATATATATATATATATAATATAAATACCTATATATATATGTGTGTGTGTATATGTGTATGTATATATATATATAATAGTATAATATTATATATGTGGTGTGTGTGGTGTGTGGTGTGTGTGTGTGTGTGTGCATATGGTGTGTGTGGGTATATATATGTGGCATATGGATATAATCTTAATTGAAAAATGATCATATGTTTGTCCCTTTTTTCACATCTCTCTCTCCTCTCTCTTCTCGTCTCTCACTCTCCTCTCTCTCTCTCCACTCTCTCTCTCTCTCCCATCTTTGTGCATGTGTGCGATGTGTATGTTCCGAATACCGTACATATTTGTCATGTTCTTTTAACTGTCTGATTTAATACTAGGCTAATTAATTGTACGTTTTAGTTACAGTTCTCTCCATTTCAAATCATTACATCTAATGCTGTTTCCCCTCTCCTCCATCCATCCTCTCTCTCTCATCTCTCTCTCTTATTTTCTCTCCCCCCCCCCCCCCCCCTCCCCCCCCCCCCCCCCCCAATGTCATCTCACTTGGGGTTGAAGTCGTGCTAAGTATTTTTTCATGCCTTGCGAAAATGAATGATGTGTGCCTTGCTCTCTCTCTCTCTCTCTTCTCAATCTCTCGTCTCCTCCTCGTCTCCTCGTCTCTCATCCTCTCTCTCTCTCTCTCTCTCTCAGCCGCCGCCCCCCTCAGCGCAGCTTACGCCACGCGCACGCGCGACTCTTGGTCTCCCCCACTCCACTCTATGCGTGGCAAACGTGCGTATTTTGTGTGTTCAAGAAATATGTACTCACTTGTCAAATTCACTTCACTGTCTGTTTTTCATACATGCCAATCTGTCCGTTTAGTACATTACATATGGTTTCCTCCAGCCCACCCACTAATACACCTACCACCCCCGCTCCTCCTCCTTCCTCTTCATTATTATTATTCCTCATTTTTAATTTTTTTATTTTTTTTTTATTATTATTTTTTTGTTGTTGTTTTGTTTATTATTATCTTATTTTTTTGTTTGTTTCCATTTATCATCTATTTTCAATTGATGTTCCTCTATGATACATGAACGCTTGCTTGCTTCTTTGATTCTACTTAATTGATTTCACTGCATGTTGTAGTCCCTACTCAGGGCGGGACTGGATGTAAAAAAGCACGTTAGTGCTTATCTATTATCTCGTAAATAAAGAATTTTGTCTTGTCTTGTCCTGTCCTCTCTCTCTCTCTCTCTCTTCTCTCTCTCTCTCTCCTTCTCTCTCTCTCTCTCTCTTCTCCCTCTCTCTCCCTCTCTCTCTTCCTCGCTCACATTTCATAACTCACTGTCTCCACAGAGCTTGACTGAAACAAAAGCTGAATGCTTATCTCTAATTTTGTTCATCGTCATCATCATCATCCGAACGTCGTCATCGTCGTCGTCGTCATCATCGTCAATTTCATCCATCACATCATCAATCATCATCATCCATCATCATCAACAACATCATCAATCATCATCATCCGTCACACATCATCATCATCATCATCGTCGTCTGTTCTCCTTCTTCTTCTTCTTCTTCTTCTTCTTCTCTTCCTTCTCTGTCTGTCTCCTATGCCTTTTAACCTCTATCTGTTCAGTCTGTCACTCAGGCGGTTTGCTGTCTCCGTCTTGCATGTCTCTTTTATCTGTCTGTCTCTTTTTTTTTCCCGCCGTCCTCCCTGCCTCCGTCTGTTTCACATATTGGCGCTCCTCTTTCCTCCATAATCTCATTACAGTGTGTGTATGAAATAGGTTTTTTGCGTCAACTTGTAAAATAGGCGCTTGAGCACGTAATTGATCTTTAGGCTATCTGCGTTAAAGTTCTGTTCCTCAGGAACGCTAATTCCCTTCTTTACAACATCAGTAAAAACCATCACTGTGACCATGGCTACCACAGCGGAAACCAGCAACAACAAGCAGCAGCAGATCAAAGAATATAGTACACAACGTCCGAAAGTGTACATATACTTGAGCAGATCAGCTAAGCCCCCATACCAGACCCGCCTGGACCCTTCCCCTATAGACAGACCCCCTCCCTTACCAAACCCGCGCTCCAGACGGTTTCGGCCACGGAGAAATCTAGTAGGTGGCGGAAAGTCCCGAAAGCGGTCGACAAGCAAATCGAGCAGCGCAATCGCGACGTCACGAGCGCCGGAAAAGTCCGGGAGGAAACTCGGACCACATCGGGACAATCGGAGGACTGGCCAGCGAGATCGCCGCTTTCCTGGCAGGGAGGGGGGGTTTAGGTGGTAGTCGAAACTAGGCGGGGAAGGGGGGACACCGGCGGTGGTTTTAATGGGGTAATGGGGGGGGGGGGGAGATAGGTGCCAGCTCTATGTCTTTTCCCACTTCCTCCTAGTGAGCGAAACAGTATGAGTGGTGTTGCACATCTCTCTCATCTCGTTTTCGTTCTCTCTTCATATATCTGGTCTGTCTGTTCAGTCTGTCTGTCTGTCTCGTCTGATCTGTCAGACAACTATTTTTACTGGTTTTGTTTATATACCCCTTTTTCAGTCTGTGTATTGCCTCCTTCTTTCCTTTGTTGGTTTGGATAAGACGGAAAACCGTAACCCTTGGTTCATTGGGATTGATTTAAAAGTATGATAATCAGTATCAACTCAGTTCTATAAACAAGATGTGTGAAATATCACCAGCTTATCAAATCAGGAAATCACTTTCAATTCACACTTATGGTTTTCAGAAACACATTTAAGCTCCATTCACTATATCCAACAGTGTCATTCAAATCCAGGTTATATTTGATTCGTAAGACCCATTTTTTGTATAACAGTGTAGGGCCTATGTTTACCACTCCTACGATTTAAAAGGACCGATTATTGAGAACAACGTCAAGTTGCAGCGGAAAGTATCATATGACAAAAACTTCAGCTAAACATAGAAGCCCATGTTTTTTTATACAGAACTTCGTTACAACATGTCGATTGATAGACCGCTTTATTTCAGTTATGGAAAATGCATACAAAACATGATCAATGCGAAGATGTTATTGACTGATTTAATACTGATTAATTCAAACAAATACTCACTGGACCCATAATCATTTCAATCATTTGGTCTATACGGTTAATAAAGGCACTATACACGAAATGACTTATCTCTCAAAACATTGAGGATCATATACTTGTTTTATTAGTTTGGAAACGATCTTAGAAATCATTCCCCTGTTACGCTGACATAATTGGGGGGGCCTGGGCGGGTGGGTCCGTTGTCAAAGAAAGGTCGTCAAAATTTCCAAGTTAAGACAAATAAATCGAGTCATATTCAGGAACTTTTCTAAATTTTAAAGCGGAAATGTTCTCTTAGATCTATTGAGATTATCCTCTGTGTGGTTTTTTTGTTTTCAGCGATACATTTCCGAATATAGACGTGTGGTTGTATATTTTCTATAAAAGTAACAAATAGCACGCCCCTCTTCAAACTGGAAGAGTCAAACATCAGATAAAAACAACCGCCCGTGGCAAGAGAAATGCAGAAAGCATTGCTGTCGCGAAGAGTAAACAGAAGTAAAGTGGCCTTTCTGTTAAAGCAGAAATGTGTTTTTTGTGTGGATCTAACCAATGATAAGAAAGACCACAAATGGTATTTGGAATAGCCTTACACCGACTAACCAAGAAAAATACCGACCTCTCTTTCAGAACTATAAACAGAATGGGGCCGGAATAGCACAGTGGTAGGAGGGCCGACATCGTGATCCTGTGCTTGCAGGTCGAATTTCAGTACGGGGATTTTTTCCTCGAGTTAACATTGGTCTGACTCAGATTCCCCATATCAGTCCTTTGAATGAGAATATAAAACTGAGGTTCCGTGTGTGAACACACAATAACAACTGCACACACGTAAAATCCCCATCCACCAAACTTTCGGAGAGAAGCCATTTGGCCGTGGTATGGATGACACGTTACACATAGCATGCACCTTCACCGAAGATGGAGTATGGCTGCCTTAATGGCGGGATAAAAAAAACAACAGTCATACACACAAAACTCCACTGCCTGTCTATAACAGGATTTGGGGTATGGTTGTATGGGGGGGGGGGGGGGGGGGGGGGAAAAATATATGGGGGGTCCGCAGGAATATCAGCAGCCCTGCCGTACGCAGAAAGAAAGAAGAAAGATAAGAAAAAAAAACTTAACAGAAATGTTTCCTGATAGTGAACTGAATACCATTTTGCCAACTGTAGAAATGACTAATAAAAAGAACACATAAAAAAATAATCTACATGTATTACAGAAATACTACTGCCAAGAGAGAATACCCAGTTCAAATTTAGATAGTAGCACATAGATTTTCATGCAGGTTTCACTTTTGGTCATACCATAAAATAAAAACGGCAACCCATGGCCCTTGACGGGTTCGATGGGAAAATCGTAAGCTATCAGCGCCTTTTAAAGCAAAACTCTTACTTACGTTTACTGGTCTTTGTATAACAAACACGCTCTCCGACATGTGCTTTGAAACACGCGGTAATCATACTATTGTGCAAACCAAGAAACCTGGGTTGATCCACCAAAGTATCGATCTTTTTCTGTTTTGTCCTGTTCTTTAGTAAGCAATTAGAATACAACTCAACACGAATATGTCTTTTTTCCTCATACCAACAAATCTAACTACACCCAATCAACTTGATTCAGAGAGAATTTTCTTTCTTGTCAAACAGCTCGTGCCGGTTGGTTGATCGATGGCTTTCAAACATAGTGGTTCTCCTGGAGTACTTTCTGTGGATATCGTAAAGCTTCTCACTGATTAATCAAGACGATGATTCATTTTGATGTCGTTACTCAGAAAATTAGCTGATAGTCCGCTATATTTCGACACCGTAAAATCATTTTTCATCTTTTCTTTCAAACAGACAATACTAGAATCTTAAATCCCCGTCCAGCTTAATGAATTTCCCAAGAACGTTGTGTGTTACAAAGCTCGGTACTGGGTCGTCCGTTGTTCTCCATGTTAAATCAAGAAAGAAGAAGATACCCATAGAACAGAAAACGTCCTTCTAGCTTAATCGCATCCTCAACAAGTTTCGCGATTAAGCTAAAATAAATACATTTTCCGTTCCAGACAAGTAAGACCTCAAACAATGAATTAAAAATGATAATCTCATCACACTCACCTTTCCTAAACAAAAAAATAACGATTTTATTTATTATACAAAAAAACATACTGTGTAGGGTTATACGTTTCAATACTAATTTACTAAACTTTTCAGATTTAGTTTTTGCTCTAATCCTCGCGTTTTTCCTGATCATTTTCAATAACATCATTTTCGCAAGCAACACATTCACAAATGAGTCTCTGTCTTTCATGTGAAATAAAACTACAGAGTCTATTACTGTTCCTATAGTCTTTAAAACTGAGTTATTTTTTTGGCATAAAATTCCACACACTTATCCTCAGCATGTCTTCCACTGAAGCTAGTTTTGACAAAGTGTTTTCTTTTTTTTTACTATCTCTTTCCTGCCGAACAGTCCATCTTAATTAAAATAGTGTCTGCGTTCCTTCAAAACGTCTATAAAAGTGTTCTAACACTCACTCATCTATATTGCTGGGATCAATCAAATATAAGTTAACATCTGCCAAATAAACCTTCTATCATGATATGCTTTGTTGCCCTTTAAGTGTTGGGCAGAAAGTCACAATTGATCAAATTAAAGCGATAACTGTTTGTAATAGGTCTAGGATAAAATATTGTTTTTCCACAACCAGTCTGTCCACAAATCAGTGAACAATGAGGGTTTTTTATCATAAAGTTTAACAACGGCATGACACCAAAGTCGTCTGCTCCATAGTTTTATAACAGAATTTAATCAATTCCAGTATTGTTTTATCATACTCTCTGTCAAAACTTGTTCAGATAATAAAATCCTATAAGATCTAAAAGGGTAAGATTAATCCAATTTAGTTCTGTAAGATTGTTTCTATTTAACCAATAACTGATTTGTTGCTTGTTGTTATGAGCATAATATCCGTCACCGTTGTTAAGAACAACGACAGTAACTTTAAGTTTTTCAACGTCTAATAATTTTGCAGCTAATTAGGAATTCCCTTTTAAAAGGACGTCGCTAACGCCCACAACCCATCCCTCCCCTCATCATTTAAGACAGATATTTCAATAACATGTGAACGTGTCCTCCTAATTTTCATTTGTGGAATGAACTGTAATTTTGTAGGAAGCATCTTCAAATCTGATTCTCTATCTGTGGAGGATTACTGTTTTATTCCCATACAGCATTATTCAATCTCTTTCCACTATTGTCCTCTGCAAAAGACTTACATGTAAAAGGGCCAGAGTTGAATGCTTTTCTGAAACTTTTTGACGGCTAAAAAATGAAAAGGGCTTATGAAATTCAAATTTTATTTCCCATCTAAATATTGGTTCTAAGTGCCATTTGCTGTCAGGTTTTCGAACTATTTATATTTCATACTGGCCCAGCATTATTTGCTTCTAACATAGCGCAGTTGCTCCTAGTTTAGGAAACTTTTGTTTGTCGCCAACCACTTGCGTTTATAATCGCCATCTTAGTGTACTCAAACCCATACAAAGCGCCTATCTCGCCATTCCTGTTCAAAGTCCGCAAACGCTGCAAGGTCTTTTTATTCTAAAGTTATACACCCTCACAGGCGCTAATGTAACTCCGGATTCTTCTGGTCCATGCGACATGTTATTAGTATCAACGTATTATTTTATTTCCAAATCAAGTGCAGGGTTATCCACATTCACGAACTTTCCTGTTTTGTCTGCGATTTTTATATAAAATGAACCGCAACCCTTCCACAAACTAATCTTTTAACTGTAAAATTTGGGAATTTATAAATTTCATAATCGCAATATGCAGCTTTCCCGGATGGAAGAGCTCTTAAAACCGTTGAGAGGGCCTTCAACATAAAAGTTTTCATCAGTGCTCACTCGTCCAAATGAACATAGAGTAATGAATGTAATGCAAGATCGAGCTGATTTCCCCTCATAAGTAGTTTTTGTTTGGTGTAACTCAAAACTATGAATGGGCCTATGGCAGTTTGTAAAGCCTAACATTTTTATCTAGCTCTCCTGCAAATAGGGTGAAAAACTATTTCTTCTTTTTCAGGTTTGAAGTCAAACATTTGTTTTTTTATGATTTGCATGTTTAAGTTTGAGAGTAAATGTCAAAGTTACCCATTGCTTCTTTTAGTGAGCAAAACCCGTAATAAACCATCAGGTATGGGTTAACTGGCCTAACTAATAGTCCTCTATTATCAACTTTTTTAATCTTATTATTCTTTTTGGATTCAGTAATATTCAACATAACAACGTTTGTAAAAATTTTCTGAAGTTGCAAACCCATTCTGGTCCCGCAATCGATATCAATAGCATGTTCAAAAAACGAAGGACCGGTCTTGAGTTGTTAATGTTACAAACATTTTTTAAAACAAAAATAAAATGAGTGCATCAATATACTAATGCAAAAATCATTCTGTTGGATGCGCACTACAATGCTTAAAAATATAACAACTGATACACTTTGACATTTCTGTGACTTCAGTTTGACACCTGTTCAATTAAAGGTTAGTACTCCATTGAAGATCTATTCTTAACCCTCCTATTAAAAACGACACATCCCAAAAGTGTGGTTTAGTCATCCGATGCAGTTTTTATCAGAACCATTAAACTTTGCTGTGTTTTTTTGTGCATCACTGGGTGTGGAGTGTCCGTATGCTGATCATTTAAATCATCCTGATCCTTTGGTTAGGTCATTGTATGTACAGAATTCATTCTATTACACCATCATACGTATTTGACTGACGCAAGCTCCATTACCCAAATGTACAAACCGTTTAATCCATTCAGCAACAGAATAGACATGAAGGCTTTGAAAGGATCTGTTTACGAATTTAAATATTGAAGGTTAAGACAGACTTTAGACAAAATTGGATCTTAATCATGGTCTATGGCACCCCTTATTTTTGGGGCGTGCACAAATGTATAAAATATGACAGAATCCTCCTTACACATCTTTCTCTCAGGCACAGTAGCTGGTTCACGACTCTGGTACATAGAGCAAGAGCATAAAACAGCCATGGACAACATTTAATCTTAGACACTCGAATGGCCCTAACTAAAGCCAAGGAATAGAACGAATAAACGATCTCTGTTCGTACTTACGTTTGGTGTTTGTGCTAGGTTCGCAAGCACAACGAGATCGAGCAAAACTGATCTTCTACTGGTTTTGATGCACAAAAACATTACTTAGTCACATTTCGAGGAACGCCATTAATTCTACCGTTGATTTACCTTCAAGTATAAAAAGATACCAAAATTTTTTAATCAATTTGCAAGATCGAAAGTAGACATTGCTGTTGGCACTGGTTTAATACATCTGCCATTCTGACCTCAGGCCTCCAGATAGGAACAATAATAAACTACAATATTGAAATCCTTGTGGCAGTCCATGAACAAAAGTCGGGAACAACGAAATAAATCTGAGCCTGTAATATTGGCAAGCAGTAAACAAACAAGCCGGACCCCCAAGAATAAGTCATCCCAATCCCCGGGCCCAAGCCGAAGGCTGTTGACCATGAGTACATAAAAAATAATGACCATTAATATGAAAAAGACCAGCGCTTGTTTTGGATTAACTGGCCCCTAAGGATTACTTGGTCATTATCTACTAAAAATTAACCCAACTATAGAGAACTAACGCCATAAGTGCTCGTCATAAAGCCAACTACTTGCAGCATTAAGACAAAAGCAGCTAAAAACACCCCCTAATATACCCGTTAAAGCGGTCCAGCTGTTACTGGGCTAATTCTTTTAATAAACCCGCAAATGATCAAGTATGTTTTTTTTAACCCATGATTTTATTCAGGCGGCGTTGGAGGCGATGGCGGTGGAGCCCAGGGCTTTGGCCACCGCCGCCTGTAATAGCGATCACCATGTGTACTTATGCAAATCCTAAGGCCGTATAAACGCATGCTAATGTGACTCCTTGATCTCTAAACAGGGTTCTATTCTTCTGCTAGCGTCGTGTTTTATCATATTAAATTCTTTGATAGTTATCTCTTAATCTGCACACATTGAGTTCGAATTCTTCATCGTTTAGTAGAACAACACTCATTCTATCTACTAATCTGACTTAAATCTTGAAGTCCAGTTTTGTATTGGTTAACTGTTGAGTTCCTGTAGTGTGTTTTGAAGTTTAGCACTGCATCACCTATCTAATTTTGAGTAAGAAATGCCAAGGCGATTTTGTTACGCTCACGTGAGGGTCGGGAGTCTTTGTCTAATTGTACTCATGGCTTTAAACTTTATGTTTCGTTCATGTGGGTAAAGCTCAACACGTTGTCCTGTCGGTTTTTCACATACAAATGGTCATTTTCTGTTTCAAAATCATTAGGGACTAGAAATTCGGGAAGGTTCTTGACTAAACTTTTGTAAAATACTCCGATCTTAATTTCTGTATTTCACTGCCGCAATGAGACGTTGAGCGATGTGCTGTGTCAAAGGAGTCATATCACTCATGTCGTCTCCAGGACAGGAACATCATAATCTCATTCCTGCCATGTTTTAAATAATTAACATTTTATTTTGTTTTATAAAAATGTCACAAGCATATGTTTCAATTCTAGACCCGCATAGAAGACTGAAAAAGAGCCCTTGGAGTGAAGGAAAATAAAACGGATATTACAGTTCCAAATAATCCATCTACTATTGATGCGGATCAAATTCTTACAGTCAAAATTTCCAGATCTAGGACGATGTGAAGTTATTGTGGCCCAGGCTCTGCGCACTTACTTTCAAAATCGAACTCGAATCAGCTAAAGACACAGTCAAGAGACGTTGTCCAGAATTTGGGACGGGGCAAATCGTTAAGAAAATTTTTTCTATAAAACTTGAAGGGGCAAGCAATATTTTCTTTACACATGCAGACATATATATAACCTATTCTTGATCTATGGCTAACCGATAATGGAAAGGGATTATCTTGCGATCAAGGAATCGAGAAAATGAAGAAGTCACTAAAACTTAAGAAAGGCACCTGCACACGGCGCAATATGTTTAAAAGCAGCAAAAAGTCTCTTAGCTCTAAATTTTGCCGTATGGAAATCGCTTTTGTTCATTCCCTTAGATTTTGAGTTGTTTAAAACGCATGCGCCAACTTTCAAGGAGCATAAAAGACGATTGTTCATATGAACTAACCTTTTATGAATACAGCCGCGTTATCAATCAACGCAGACAACAGACACCGGAGCAAAGCACAAGCATTTCTGACATCTCGTTAGAGTTTGACGTTGTTAGCCAACACTAATTTAGCAAGGCTGATTGAGCAACAATAACAGCTCAAAATTAGCAATATATTACGAAGAGTGATTCATCAAACAACATATCCCAGAAGCAAGCAGACACTATATGGAAATTTTAGTTTAAGTGCCGCGGCAAGATCGATTAAAGGTATTTTAATGCGTGAGAAGATGAAGAACCATTCAAAGAGGAAGTAAAAGTTTATTAATCCTAAAATAACTAAAGTACAATGTTCGATTGAGGGTAGTCCATAACCAAGATCTACGCTAAAGCGTGCTATAGACCTAATCAGCCATTTTGACGAATAAGAAAATTGTTTGGTTGGTGAGGTGTAAGAAGTCCAAACATTAGACCTTTGTGACTAAAAGATCAACACCTTCCACATTGTTAGGCTCGATGATTATTTAACACAAAATACGGCTTTTTGGATTGACACCTAAATCGACAGAGGATATAATCAGTTGCATGAAGTGGGTAGAACTGTTAAAGACGAATAAACATTCAAAATGATAAAGAAAAGATGGCGAATAAACCACTTAATGTACATTTGTTTTTATATATGAATGCGCAGCTGAATATTCAAGATAACAATATTAAAAGATAACAATACTAAATTAGGGATTATTTTTTAAAAAAAAAGCATGTCTGTTCAGGTTTATCCAAATGTGCCTACAGCGCCAGAGTCGCCAAACAAGGGATAGTAGAAACCCCCAACATAAAAACCTCAGATTAATCAAAATTACAGCAAATCAACAAAAACAAGACAAGACCTTTCAAAATACAGCAAAACCAAACAAGTAATTTCTGGCTGGCCTTTAATGTCTGTAATTACTGGAGCATCGGCTTTGAGTGGTCTATCAGCAGAACGAGTGGTAGGCCTCTTAGCAACAGGCGTAGGTGCGATGGCAGCTTTACCATCTAGGCGGTGTTATCTTTAACATCTCGCGCCTGTGTTCATTAAGCTGTAAGTGCTGCTAGCAAAAAATTAAGATACTTAAACTCCAAAAGCACACAGCTATGGTTCAACTAAAAACAGCTAAACATAGCCTCGTTCAAAACTGACAATAAATAAAGCGCTAGTTGACTCAAACATCACGGATGACGAATTTAGGTCGTTTTACATGCCGATTTTGATGACTATAAAAGAACAAAAGTTTGATCTTCAAAAAAATGAGCAAGGGCAAGTTTTCCTCATCAGCCATAACACCGGAACAGATAAAAAAGGAATGTTTAAAAAAAAAGTAAAACGAGACATATAACTCTGATTCTAACAACAGCTCACATAACAACATCAAAGGGCTTTATACTTTAGTTTATGAGTCGCAAAGCACAAAAGACCGTGATATTGATTTCCTGATAAGTTTTTTTTTTATTTAAATAAATAATTTAATATAAAAGAAAACTTAAGATGCTAAGATATATGAGGACCGGCGAATGTTTTGAAGGAATGCTTAAGGTGAGAGCGTTTATCAAGAGCTTTAAATGATATTAATCTAGAATCCCATTGATCCAACTAACGTACAGGCAAGCGTAGTACATGCATTTCTCAAGTTCCAGGTAAACTAACAATATACCCGCCAGTTTAAAGTAATGTTAGCTGTTTTAATAATCGACTTATATAACAATAAATGAAGAAAATGTAGAAGTCTGGTCCTCAACTAAACAACAGGTATTCTTCTCATAATGACTTTAACACCTGTGTGTGGCAGACCAACAGCTTACACAGTTTGATGCGGCCGCTGAAAAGCCAAAATGAAGGCTCTGGTTGGGCAGAGGGGCGAAGTCTAGAGATCAGATTAAAACAGTCTAAGTATGCACCGATTGTCGGCAAGGCTTACTATCCACTCCACCAGCATTAGTCGGCAAAAAGAGCAGTTCTAAACAATAAAGAATACGGGACAACAAATGTTTTATGTGGTGTGTTTTCTTGCAAGGCTGCATTACGTCCGCAAAAACGCAGAGAAAGTATCTAACTATGAACCTTACAGCAATGTTCTTAACTTCAATGGAATATCCTTTCCTGTTAGTGTAGACCAAATTGATCAGTTTGAAACCAAAACAAACCAATAACTGTTCATGTATACACAAGTTGAGGAAAACAACTTTGGTGGCCCTATAGAGTGTCCAAAAAAAAGTCCATCAATTGGCGAACCAGACAAACGCCATGTGACTTTACTACGATGTTTCACCAACAGGGCTACCCCATTACACATTAATACGAAACAATGAGTAACTAATGCGGCATACTTAAAAAAATCATGGCAAACAAGACTCTTATAAATGTTTAAAACAGATGCCACTATTTCCAGCCTGGCGCTTGAACATATAAAACATTGCATCAGCCCCAGTTGACTGTAATACAGAACTAATTACGCCCACCTGGGATCTAAAGTTTTTAATAACTGAAAACGGTTGCAAACTAAGTCCATATGTTGATTACGCAGACTTCGAGTCCGCTTATTGTTCCCTATGAAAGGCCAACACCACAGAACACTACCTAAAACAGCCTTTGTGAGTAATCATCAGATTTTGCTCATTTGCTTTTGTTATTGTTTAGGTCGGATGGAGCCCACTCAGAACCAGAATTGTATAGAGGACCAGATTGCTGCAGAATACTTCCTTAAAACGCATGTCAGCAATGCGTAATGACGTTCTAATAATCTAAACTTATCTGAAATTCATAATGACGCTCTGGAATACCAACAACAGTATGACTCAGCCACACATTGTTGATTTGTGGGGCGGTCCTTATTGCCGACCGGTTAGACCTCGTCATCAGCACGCAGCGAATCGACAGTAAAGAACCATGATCACATTAGCGGAAAGTTAGAGAGCAGCGCACAGTAAATGCAATTCTTCAACTAAAGTTTGAAAACCATAGACATGGAAGCGGCCTCATCTTGCTTTCATAACTTGCAGGGTTACGACTCTCATCTTATAATGAAAGCAGTAACCAGCAAATTCAGGGTAACCAGGCATTGCACATCATCAGAAAAGTACATGTGTTTCACTTAAATAACATGTCTTTTTTATGACTCTATGCAGCACATATGGGTTCATTAGAGTCACCTGGCCATGACCCCTTAAAGTCCTGCCCAATAACAGAAGAATATTTTGACCCAAACCACTTGTTAGAAAGGGGCGTTTACCCTTATGAATACAAGAACAGTTGGAAAGGTTGATGAAGATACACTTCCGCCTAAAGACGCGTTTCTTTCTGTCTTAGAGGAAAGGGCATTAGTGATTCTGATTACAGCATGCTACAAAAGCGTGGCAGAAGTAGAGTGAAAAAACGATGGGAGACAATCATGAATCATACTTGTGGCTATACAGTGATTTGTTGTGCGACGTCCATTGAAAATTACAGAAAGACCTCATGAAACATATAAGCCTGAATCCCGCGCATTACACTTCTTCGCACCTGGATGATCTGGGACTCTTTTCTTAAAGTTTACTGGAGTACAGATTGATTATTGTCAGATTTAACCAATGCTTCAGATGATTGAAAACGGATTTGCGGGAGGAAATAGTATGGCGTCGCATCATTACTGTAAAGCAAACAACAAAACTTGAAGACGATTATGACCCAAGTAAAAGGTCTAAACTACTATCTCAAAAAATGTATTTTTTAAATTTAGATGCAACAATCTGTATGGTTGGGCTATGGCGCAATCACATCACATTACGCAACTTTTAAACCTGTACACAGACGGCGGTTGCGAAATAATATTCAAGGAGCATTAAAGTGGTTGAGCAGTTTGCGCCAGATCAAACAGCGGGATACAATTCATAGAAGGTTGACTTAGGAATAAACCTCATGACTCCATGACCTGCATAATGACTATCCATTAGCAGGCAGAAAGTCTAAAGATGGCAAAAAATGATGTCTGTCAACAGACTTCTACAATTTATTTAAGACATGTTTTAAAGTGAAGCAGTTCATCGTAATAATTGCTTTTGATCAAGAACAGTTCATGAAACCATACATCATGAGAACACTGATCTTAGAACTAATCCACAGTGCTTCAGAAAAAGACTTTTCCAAGCGATGAACAACAGCTGTTTCGAAAGACTATGGAGAAATCCGCACAAGCGTAAAGATGTTAGATTGGTCACCAGAGAGAACGAAGCACTTAAGCTTGACATCAAAACCAAATAATCAGGAGTTCAAAGATTTCATGATCAGCTTTTTGGCATAATGATGAAGAAAAAGAAAGCAAATTGGACAAACCTGTATTATTGGTTTAACTGTTTTAGAATATCAAGCTTTTGATGTTAGAATTTCTTTATGACTACTTTAAACCCTCGTAACCAGAGTCCAGAGTACTTTAACACAGATACAGATAGGTTTTGTTATAGATATCCCTACTGAAGACATCATAAAGACATGAAATAGAAGCAGCTTAAAGGGCATGCGGGATGGTATGACACATCTGATTACCCTAAAGATTCGCCTTTACATTCATACCGTTAATAAGAAGTTTAAGGAAAGATGACGATGAATTACTGGAGGGTGATTAAAGATTTTATTGGTTTAAGGTCGAAATGTAACAGTATTTCGAGCCAGAAAAATCATTAAGAAAGCAAAGGAAATCTTCGCAGAGTTTGCAGTCAACATATCACATGACAACTACAAAGAAGCATATGTTCAATAAACATACTTTTCACAGACAACGTAAAACTACATCAAATCTACATGAAATCAACACAACTTTTTGTAACAAAAAATCATTAGATAAGACAAACACTAAACGGTTATTTGTTAATCCTGAGTTTTCATATGCAGATTGGGCACTGGAGACGCAATAATAATATAGTCATCTTTCGCCCTCGGGTATATATTTTTCCTTAAATTTATCTATAAATCAATCATATCATCTTCCAATTCATGCCAAATTTTTTCTCATGTTTTGCTTGACGTTCTCGAATTTTTTATTATTTCAAGATATTCTATTTCCCATTTTTGATAGTCAAAATTGGGGGGGGGATTTGGCTGTAAGTGATCTGGATGCAGTGCCATGTGCCGATGAATCCCTCGTAATTGTTTCTTTAACAGGCAGAATAACGTATCATATGATTTTTGTATTAATTCCTTAATAGCAGAACACGCATCATATGATTCGCGTATTAAATGTCCAAGTTCTCTCCATTTATCATTCTTGCTTCGTTCCATTTCTTATCGTTCTGGGCTTCCATTTTAACACAAATATATTTTACGTAAATCAGTTAAAGCGGAACTGTGTCTGTTGGGATTATCTGCAGTTTCATCCTTCACAAACAGATCTTTGTGGAGCTGGTTGGGTTTATTTGTTGTGCCAGTTCTCGTAATAATACATGGCGGATTACATTTTTAATACAATTCTTTTATTTCATATGATCAACACCTCCAAACTGGATTCAGTTGCCCTGATGACGAGTGTCCCCTCTGCCTTCCCCCGGTAAATAAAGGTACCTACTTTTAAACCAAACGGTAAAGTTTGCTGGTTGTAAGCTGGAGTCTTCAACAGCAATTTATTGTTAGTTTTTTGGATTGCTTGTACTGGTTTTAGACCTTTAAATTCTTCAGTATTCATTGCGCGCAAAAACTGAAGGGCAGTCTTTCTAACCCCTTCTGTGTTGCGAGAATTGTCAAACAGCTCTCTGTGATACTGGTAGGAAGAAAAGTCATTTCAGATAAACTGTTTGTTGAAGTATTCAACCGAAGCCTGGATCTGTGAACTCCTGGGATGCCTCTTTTAAATGTAACTCTAATGTTTTAACAATAATTGATTCACTTGGCCTTTAAAATTCTTTTCCATCAGCCGCCTTGAATCATGCTAGGATAAGTTACGGGCCTCGATGGTATATCAGTTGTAATGGCAACAGCAACAGCAGAAGCACTCTTTTGTGTTAAAAGGTTCCGCATCTTGTATCTTGAAGCTATGTCAATGACTTGGGTTGCGTACTTAAATCTTTTTCGTCTAATCGTATCATGGGGAAAATATAAAGAGCCATTTGAATGGGTGTCGTTCGGTATTTATTCACAAAGTGTGGACCTCTGTATTCGTCTAGGTTGCAGGTAAAAAATTTGCCAAATTGCGGGGGGGGGAGTGAGCCAGTCCGTGGGGCGTGGGGGGTCACTAACTCCCGCTGCTTGGTTAGCTTTTTTATTGCCGTGATTCCTTCCAATATCCTTTTGGCGAATAATAGATTTTGTTCCATTTTTGTATATTCCCAAAATATGTGCAACCAAAAGATACACAACGGTCATACAAAGACAATAAACACGATTTCTTGCATCTTTTTTTTTTCTGATGGTTGATAAAAGTTGCAGAATTATGGTGGGCAATTTCTCGATGGTTTGCCTGTTACAAGATAATATTCTATTATTGGCTTGATCAACGTCTTTAAATGTGTAAGCTGCATGTCCCTGGTTTTTTCAGTTTGTCCGTTAATAAAATCTAACTGCACATTCCTCTGCTTTCATAGTTATCTTGTGCAGCTGCCTAGTTGCCTCCATAGCTTTGTTATGTCTTTTTCCTCTCGCCGTCATCCCGCATTTAACTAAATGCGTAATTACTTCCCTAAAAGCAAGCGCATTAACCACAGTGCCGCCTATCATCATTACGAATGAAGCCTTTTTATAATGTATTTTTTTAATTTACATATTGAAAATGTCCAGGAATTATTCTTGCTTAACTAGAAAATCTTTCCGTAGCAAAATGAAGCTGTTATAACAGCAATTAGCTTTTGCCTGAATCTCAAAGTCTAGTTTGCCAAGATCTGCCGGTTTTATTTTTAACAGGCTATACCAAGCATTGTGTATCCTACACTTAGCCTTCCATAACACAAATGGGATACAATGTTGGTAACAGTTTTTCGGTGCTCATTTTTAAAAAATAAAATAATTAAAATTAAAAAAAACCATGAACGGCGCTGATCTCTACAGCTACAGGGCAGCCCTAAACCTTCCTGAAAACTTATATTACAAATGATTCAAGTTGAGACCAAGCTATTATGCCTAAAAAGGAAAGACTGTATTCTTTGGCAGACATGTGGAACACAAAACAGTTCCTCGGAAATGAATTCAGCATAGGAACAGATTCAACCATATGTCGCCGCAAGAACATTGTCAAGTATCAACAGTATGAAGCGCAACTATGATCAAGAATGGAAAAAGTGTCGGGCAACGGTTCTTAGTTTGTACAAATAAACTAGTAAGTAAATTTGCGCCATATTGATTCTGAACAAGACTTTTATGTATGATTTAGACAGCAGTATCCAGGTTTTAAGACAAAGTCTTTAGAGTCCCTAGATGGTGATCTGTATACAGATTTGGAACATTATTGTCCGCCGCTAATCATGGTAATTAGTTACTTTATCATATAGATTTTTGTTCCCTTAAAAATGACCGAGCCAGAAAATCAGCAGAATCAGAAAACAATGAATCAGGTGGAGAAAGTGACTATTACAAACCGCCTCAATCTGGCGTGTGCAGCAGGAAAAAGATTAGCAGAGTGGAACAAAAAAAACAAATTAAAATTACATAATATAACTTCAAAATGAAAAATGCTGAGCCGCAGCCAGTTGTTTCAACGATGGGCTAAAAACACACCAGAACAAGTTGATTCAAGACTTACAACAACAGGGTGCCTACATCGCCAAAGTCTTCATGGAATTTTTCTTAAAGCAATTGTCATTTTGCGCATTGCTGCGGGGTGGTAATTAACTAGTTATAAAATAAATAAACAACGCCAGCAAAAAAACCGAAGCAGTCAAAAAATCTCAACACTAATACAGAACCGAACACAAAAGCATGCCATACCCGCCAACAACAAAAAGTTCATTTTGATTCCATTTCAGATTCATAATACTTTAAGAACTTAATAAATAGATTATAAGTAACTTGAATAAGAAACTTAGAGAACTTAGAGAATAACTTAAATACAATGCTTGAGGCAACTAAGTTAAGAACTTAGAAGTTTACTTGGGGATACTTGATAAGAACTCTTGGTGACTTGAGTAAGAACTTGATTAAGAACTTTGGGGTAACTTAATTAAAAACTTTATTAAGAACTAATTAAGAACTTGGAGTAACTTTCGGGGTGACTTAATTAAGAACTTTATTAAGAACTTGGGTGACTTGTATAAGAACATAATTAAGAACTTGGGTGACTTGGGTGACTTAGGGTGAAGGTGTCAAGTGTTTCAAAGCTCGTGCTACAGCAGGGGAGTGCGTGCATGTGTGTGTGTGTGGTGTACACAGAGCTTGATTATTCGTTATGTGTAACACCACTTGGTGCAAGAACGCACTGTGCGTTTTTGTAATTTAGGGCTTGAAAGCAAAACACCAACACGAAGCACAAACAATAACACAGCCGAAGCAGGGCAAGGCGCAAATGTCATAGGGCAGCAAACCGTACATGCATGATAGTTACTAATATTTAGAGCCAGTCATTTACTATTTTTGAAACCGTTTCATGCATGAACGTACTATATTTAGAGCCACCACGCATTTAACTATTTTGAAACCGTTTCATGCATGAACTTTACTATATTTAGAGCAACGTCATTTACTATTTTTGAAAACCGTTCATGCATGATACGTTACTATATTAGAGCCACGACATTTACTATTTTTGAAACCGTTCATGCAAGACGTTACTATATTGTAGAGCCACGTCATTTACTATTTTGAAACCGTACATGCATGAACGTTGACATATTAGAGCCGCGTCATTTAATTATTTTGAAACGTTCATTGCATGAACGTTACTAATTTAGAAGCCTCGTCCCATATTACTATTTTTGAAACCCGTTCATGCATGAACGTTACTATATTTAGAGCACGTCATTTACTATTTTTGCAACCGTTCATTGCATGAACGTTACTATTTTTAAACACTTGTCTAACAGTACACACACACAGCGAAACGATTTCACAAGAGTTTTCACAAGGAGTTTAACTCTCCTCTTTATCATCCGGGCTTAGGACCGCATTGCGGAGTTTAAGGATTTTTTTGGCGGCTCTTTGATTTGCCAGGTAGTAAACGGTCACTAAACATTTGGGCTTTTTGAATAAAACAGCGCCCTTTTTTTAGAAATAGAATCATTGTCTACAAATGCAAAAGCTAATCAAAGTTATCAACATCTCTTCAAAATATATCAGCAAAATCACTGTCTGTGAATCAACAACTATCAAGGTGCTTGTGTAGTTTTCATCAATAGTAGGTTCTCGTTTTTTCTTTCCTCCTCACCTTCCAAAAAACAATACTTCTCTTTGGCTTAAAGAAGTAAAGAACTGGTGCCCTGCCTGATTTTCTTTGTTTAGATACTCCCACCATACAGTTGTAATAAAACACATGAATCATCTATAGCAAGAAGCTGTTCTCTGTGTACACAAAACACGACCGTCTGCATTGAAAGCCATAGCTAACTGAGAGGCAGTGTTTGGGGGGCGATGGGTGCTAGATCGTCATGTCCGGTCACGTGGTATTGCACCCTCCAAGTCATAAAACCCAATACCACAAATAAGTAATCAGGTGACAGCCTAATGATGGGGCTCTGTATTTCATGCATAGGCCGACCCCGAGATAAGAAATCCACCCACACTTAACTCATTAAGCTCTCTAGTTCAGAACTCCGCACAATGTGGGGTGGGAAAGGCTGGCGTGGATCATGTTTATGTATGTCTGTCTGTCTACTTCGTTTTAATAAGATTTGTCATGCTAGGATAGTGTTGGCGGATTTAAAAGACTTTAAGAACAAGTATAAAGACTGAAGTATTTATTTCACATGAAAACAATAGACTCATTTGATGAATGTTTGCGCGAAAATGATGTTATTGAAAATGATCAGGAAAAACGCAGGATTAAGCAAAAACTAAAATCTGAAAAGTTTAGTAAATTAGTATTGAAAACGGATAACCCTACACAGTATGTTTGTTTGTAAAAAATCGTTATTTTTTTGTTTATTGAAAGAGAATGTGTGGTGGATTATCATTTTTAATTCATTGTTGAAGTCTTACTTGTCAGAGAACAGAAAATGTTTATTTAGCTTAATCGCCCGAAACTTGTTGAGGCGATTAAGCTAGAAGGAACGTTTTCCTGTTCTCTACACCCGAAGGTGCAGGTGGGATCCAGAGATGTACTGTCCTCAATCGCCGAACAGACGAGCTGGACCAATCCTACACCAGCCCTGGAAGCCCGCGTTGTATTCACATAGGATGCAGACATGCACAGGGCATTCCTTTAATTTTAGTTTAAAAACTGATCATGAAATATTTGTTGATGGCACAGCTATTGGCACAAGTAATTCTGATGTTCAGCAGTTTGTCTTAACAAGCAAGAAAACAGTTCATACCTACGTGATGAATTGTTTGATTTAACCCTGCTTTATCCAAAAGTGTTTCGGTTTCATTCAAACTCTGAGAGATTGAAATGTTCTGTTGTCTTAATTGCCCTGCTCCTGTTTCTTCTGTACCCCTTCCCCCTCATTTCCATTGTTCCTCTCTTTTTCCCGCCCCCCCCCCCCTCTCCTCTGCAACCCGCACTCCCTTTCTCTTTCTGTCTATTTGTCTTACTTGCACATGAACGTTTATTCTGTTGTATATAGAAATAAGATCAACTTACAAAATGAAATTTTGTATTTCTTTTCTTTCTGAGCCCCGGGTAGTTATGCTTATTCTGTCACCCTCTGTAAATAAATTTCATTTGTGCGTTCTCTCTCTCTCTTCTCTCTCTCTCTCTCTCTCTCTCTCTCTCTCTCTCTCCCTCTCTCTCCTCTCTCATCTCTCTCTCGCTGATCAGTCAGTCAGCGATCATATTGTGAATGGTTGTTCTCTAAAGGAATTTCCACACGAATATTCTCAACACTCGAGCAAATCAATCATTCATTCAGTCAAGGAAAATGAATTTCTTCACATGACCCTCAGCCCTTCTTTTGCTGTATATCTCCACCTTTCTTTCTATGTCTTGCCTCTGTCTGTCTATCTGTCAGTCCTGTCTGTCTCTCGCCCCCCTCTTTCCCTGTCTCTCTCCCCCCTCTCTTTTTTCAAGCCCTCTGTCCCTCTTACCCCGCCTCTCTCCATGTCTGTCCGTCCCCCACCCCCCCACCCTCTTCCCCAGTTGCCCACCTCTTCCTCCCTCTCTCATCCCACACGGTTCTTCTGCCCGCGCAGATTTGGCGAGTCGTGCGCCAGCACGTCCGGAGGTGCAGAATCCCCCAAATCCTTCACGACGGCGCTCCTGGACCACGGCCACGACCACGATGACGACTCCCGACTCGGACTTTCCGGAGCTCATGTCCGGATCCTCCCCTGGTCTGCGCTCCCGTCTGGGCACGGCGCAGTCGGCCTGGAGCTCCACGCTGCACTACCACTACGACGCGGACTACGAGAAGAAGAAGCAAAGGGCGCTGAAGGGCAAGCTGGGCAAACAGCTGCTGGAGTACTTCCCCGACCTGAAGGCCGCCACCAAGAAGCGGCTCCTCCCGGAGACTCCACGGACGAGGCCTACGACACCGACCTGGATGCTGATCTGGGTGAGTCCCGGGAGGTGGATGACGGATGAGGTGGAGATGGAGGGAGAGGAGAGGGGGGGGGGGAAGCTGAGGGATGGGTGGACAGGATGGTTGGGGTGGCTAGACTGCAAGTGGGAGTGATAGTGATGGGTGTAACTGGGTGGTCTAGGAGGATGAGGGACATGGGTCGATGTAGCGTGACGTTGATTTGGGCCAGTCTGTGAGAGGGAGTTACGGTTGTAACGGATATCGAGTGCGCGTTGAATCCAATCGGGAATCCCTGAGCATTAAGAAGTAAATCAGCGGCAGTGCGTTGTTTTCTCCGTGGGTTTCCCTTTGGCGATCTGAAACATTGATATCAGCTTTATTTCCATGTAAGACGGGGTAAACCTGGTGTATGGCTGAAGAAAGGATAGCCAGTATGAGCGACGTGTGGAATGATGGCACTGACGAGTTCAGTGGGGGTAGGGTGGATCGGTTTGTCGGGTGATGACGGAAGCTTCCTGCTTGCAGGTAATAGGCGTTAGAGATGGGGGAATACGACGAGAGGGGAAGTGGGGTGCGTGCGTGCGTGCGTGCGTGCGTGCGTGCGTGTGTGTGTGTGTGTGTGAGGAACCTCAACGGGGACAAAGACCTCAACACTGTAGACGACAGCACTGACGCAAACGTCAACATTGTCATAGACCTCAACCCTGTCATAGACCTCAGCCCTGACATAAGCCTCAACACGGACAAAGTCCTCAACACTGACCTAGATCTGAACACCGACAGAAGACGTTGACACTGATATAGACCCTCAACGCTGGTGCAGACCTCAACACTTACGTAGACTTCAACACTAACCCAGACCCCATCGTAGACGTGGACCTCAGAACTGACATAAACCCTTAGGGAGACTTAGCACTGATGTAGACTTCGATACTGACCTAGATAGTGGGGAAGAGGGTGGATGGTGGGGGTGGGGCGAGGTCTTGTCTTGTCTCACCCTATCCCACCCCCTTTTGTTATCCTGCCCACTCAGCCCCCCCTCCCTCCCCCGTCCCATTCCCTTCATGTACTCTGCACACATACCACACGCACTCACACACACGCGCGCGCGCGCACGCACGCAGACACACGCACTTACAAACACGTGCGCGCGCGCGTGCACACACACACACACACACACACACACACACACACACTCAGACACGCGCACACACGCACACACGCTCACGTGCGCTCATACGCGCATTGCGCACACAACGTCCACGTGCGCACGCACACACAGACACAGACAGACAGACACACACACACACACACACACACACACACACACACACACACACACACACACACACACACACACACACACACACACTATGGGGTTATATTAT
>CM031605.1:19295448-19297148 GCA_018398815.1 Conus ventricosus
CTGTCTAGTCATCTTTTTGTCTGTCTTCCTGTCCGTCTGTTCGTCCGTCTGTCTGTCTGTCTGCCTCTCTCTCTGTGTTTTTGTCTGCCTGTCTCTCTCTCTCCCCTTCTCTGCCCCCCCCCCCCCCCCACCCTCTCTTAACTTACCCTCATTGTACTGACTTCAAGTAGCCGTCCAACTTGTTTGAAGTGGAATATGTAATCAGCCTAACATGACCTCCTTGGTCCGTTGGGCTAAAGACAATCTATTTTTGTCCTCATTTCTAGCTTTTTTTCCTCACGTATTTATTGCCTTTTTCGCTGTCTCCTTTTTCATTTATCAGGTATTTTTTCCACCACTGTATTTGTATCAAGGAAACTGTCACGTGCTTGCTGTTGAATTCTTCAGTTTGTTCCAAAACATTCTCTCTCTCTCTCTCTCCTTCTCTCTCTCTCATCTCTCTCTCTCTCTCTGCTGTTTCCATATCTTGCTTCCTTATATTCCTACTTTTCCTCTCAGTATCTTATAATCTTTGGTCTTATAGAGGAGGATTCAGAGCTGTTTTGGCGAGGGTGCTTTCCATAGCTAAGAACCATAGTCCTTATGGTTTACCCTTTTTAATCCAAATTAGCTGAGCCCTGAAAGGTAGTTCTCTTTCCCAAATGTGTTGAAGATGAGCAGAATGAGTGATATGGTGATAATGCGTATGATGATGATGATGATGATGATGATGATGAGGCCATCAGTCGATGGCGAAGATGATCTTGAATATGATGTTGACGTGTGCAGGTAATGGATTCGGAGAGCGTGGGGCAAAATACATGGCTGACGTCATTGATGTAAGTGTGTGGATTCTATATTTCAGGAAACACTTGCGTGTCAGTTTTGTTATTCTTGCGCTTTCTCTGTCTCTTTCTCTCTGTCTGTCTCTCTACCTCGCTCTCTGTCTCTGTCTGTCTGTCTGTCTGTCTGTCTGTCTGTCTCTCTCTCTCTCTCTCTCTCTCTCTCTCCTCTCTCTCTCTCACTCTCTCTCCTCTCTCTCTCTCTCTCTCTCTCTCCGCGCGCGGCGTGTGTGTGTGTGTGTGTGTGTGTGTGTGTGTGTGTGTGTGTGTGTGAGACTCAGACACAACGTGGTAATAATATATATAATATATACCATGCACAATGTATCAAGGGCCGCCCTGATGTGAAGGATACGATTTAAATTAATTCTAAACTGTCCGTATGTGTAGGCACATCAAAGAATAGTAAGGTTTTTTTTTCTGCGCCCTCAATTTAATGACAGTTGACTTCAAACATTCACACTCATCCGCGAAAGAAAATCCAATATTTTACCGAACATAGTACAGAGATTGGCCACACGTAAAATAGATATGACTAAAAACATTGAAGTAAGAGGGCACATAAGACCGTATGGCGAAAGCTTGGCTGTGTCTGGAGTGGCACTGTCTTCGTCTGTCCGTGGGCAGGGGTGGTTGGGTCTGTGGGGTGTGCTCGGCAGCTGGAGGGTGGTGTTTTTCGCCGGTGGGCTCTGCAGTCATGAAATACGGGCTGGTGCACCCATGGGGATGCTACTTTGGGCTGTTACGAGCTGCATCCTGTAGTCTAATTTACCTCAGTTTAGAGCATTTTTTGTCCCTTTAACTTAATGAGTGCCGCGCGTGCCTGTACCAACGCAAACACAAAAACCCGGCTCCAAGGGGGGGACAGGGCTGCTCTTA
>CM031605.1:19298148-19365648 GCA_018398815.1 Conus ventricosus
TCAGTTTTTTGTGGGTTTTTTATTATTGGGGGGGGGGGGGTGCGCTGGTGGGTGTGGAAGGGATGACTCTTACAAAGACAGTCTTCACACTGAAGAAAGGCCACAGGCTGCCTGTAGCAGTCGCACTGCTTCAGCAATGGCCTGTAGAGGATTAGTGGGGGAGGGAGGCACCGCGGAGAGAGAGAGAGAGAGAGAGGAGAGAGAGAGAGAGAGAGAGAGAGAGAGAGAGAGAGGAGAGAGAGATGATCATGATTACGATGATCATGATGGAGGGGTGGTTGGAAAGAAACACACACACACACACACACACACACACACACACACACACTGATGGTGTTGATGATGATGGTGCTGATGATGATGATGACGACGACGACGAAGAGAGATAAGCATAAGCTTTTTTTTCAGTTCAGCATAACTACGATGACGACGACGACGACGACGACGATGATGATGATGATGATACGATGACCAAATTTGAGAGAAAAGCATACAGCTTTTTTTCAGTCCAGCTCTTTGGGCGAAGAAATATGTATTATTGAAAAAAGTATACCTAAAAGACAAAAACCAGTTTTGTTCTTCTTATCTTCTGGAAGTCTGTTTCAGCACTAATTACTGGCTCTGCCATTCGACATCATGTTGAATAGAAGGCGAGCACCGCGTACACGTGCATCGTGTATTACAACTGTGCTGCTATGGCTCGTTAGCTAAACTGATTTGGGAATAGGAAACACTTAACTGAATTTCGTGAATTTATCCTCTGGTCTGACAGGCAGTCTGACAAGTAGGAGATGGATGTTTCACGTGCACAACGTAAAGTCTCAAGTGTCAGTGAAATCCCTTTCTATGTTGAAGTGTGTATTATTCCCCCCCCCCCCCCTTTTTTTTCATGATCTTATTTGGAATTGCTGAAAATCAAAGCTGCTCCTTGACGTTCAATCTATACTTAATAAAACATCAAAAAAAAAAGGGAAAAACATTAAATAATCAACATAACAATCAATGCACGTGTTTGGGGGCGCAGGGATGGAGGAACACAACTACAATGAGAGAAGGGACGACAGATAACATATGGAATGATCTGTACTGAGCAAGTATCTTTTTTGTTTGATATTGTCACTTTACTTATAAACTTCATCTATGTTTTCCTTGCTTTGGTGTTGTTCACATCTATATATTTACCCCCGAATTTCATTTTATTTTTCAAATCATGAATACATTTCAACGTCCATTTTGCAACCAGTTTGAGAAGATAAGTGACTGCTCGTTCTTCATTTTCATTGTCCTGAATGTTGTTTATCTTGTCTGAGAAGACCAACAAGATCGAAACGCGTTGTATTTTGTCTTGTAATTTGTTCGTCCCTTTTGTCCGGCGGAATAATGATAATTTAGCTTTTAGATCTAGAATCAATTCATATTTGAAGGGACTTAAAACAGGATTGTCGCATTTCTATTCATAGATGGAATAATCCTCTTCAACAAGCGAAATCGATTTCTTCTCATTTCAGATCAAATAGTTTCTCTTGTCGCAGATGCAGACATTGAATGTGGAAATTCAATAGATCATTTCATGATATTATAAAGCAACAGTTTTGTAAAAGAATCAATAGTAATGATGTTTGGAAGTGTCATTTCTGTCGAGCCCAGACTTTTTCGTCGAGCGTGTGTGTGTTACAGTTAGGTACCACCGTGATTTAGCGCACACGCGCACACACACACACATACACACACACACATGCGCGCGCGCGCGCGCGCGCGCGCGGAAATCTTGCAAGTGTAATCGGAAGTTGATGAAATTGCATTCAAACGGAATACCTCTACAGCCACTTGTAACAATGAAATGAGGCCTCTGAAAAATAATACGCATTTGTACCCTTTTCGTGATTTTTCTTCACGTGATTTTAACTAGAAAGGGAACTGTACCCCTATTTCTACATGATCTAAAACGCCGTTTGTGCTCTGATAATAAGCAATAAATGTGATGACTACAGGCTGGGGAAGGATTCTAGTGTGGCGTTTTCTTTCTTTCTTTCTTTTTTCACCCTTCAGGATAATTACCATTTGCCCTGCAGTAAAATGGGCATTAATTTCCGGTCAATATCAGATAACGGGTGATCTTTTCATGTTCAGCCAATATCTCACAACCAACAATTACAATTTTACCAGCCAGAGGGGGGAGCGGGGGGGGGGGGGGGGGGGGGGGGCAGGAATCTAGAAACCTCCAAAGGGAAGGCGGAGGAGAGCAGTAGTCGAGGGAAGGGGGGGGGGGGGGGACAGGACACGTGTTTTTAAACGGGGTCACTGGGGGCCGGAATAGCTCAGTCGGTAGAGCGCCGGACTCGTAATCCAAGGGTTGCGGGTTCGAATCTCCGCCGGGCCGTTTCGGTACAGGGGGATTTTTCCCTCGAAGTTAACTTTGGTTCTGACTCCATTTCCCATACAGTCCTCCGAATGAGACTATAAACCGAAGTTCCGTGTGTGAACGCACGCATAACATCTTGCACACACGTAAAATCCATCACCAACTTTCGGAAGAGAAGGCCAGTTTGGCCGTTGGTATGGATGACACGCTACACATAGCATGCACCTTCCCCGAAGATGGAGTATGGCTGCCTTAATGGCGGGATTAAAAAACGGTCATACACACAAACTCCACTCCCTTTGTTGAACAGATGGGATTAATACCTGCCTTTCTATACAGGGAGTGTCCGCAGGAGTATCAGCCTGCGTACACAGAAGAAGAAGAAGAAACGGGGTCACTGACATGTCGAAAATGGAATGTTCGCCGGCTACGCAGGGGGATGGGGATGGGAGATTCCAGGCACCGGGACCCCTCACCCCAACCACCCCACCCTTCGTCCGGCCGTTCGTAACGCCAGTTCTGCATACAACAACAGTTCACTGTCTCCAGTACTGCATGGGAAAGACGGGAAATCAAGGAAGAAATCTTTTTTAGTTCTTAAAAAGGGCTGGAACTTTGAAAATTCAATTACATGGAATATGGCTTACTGCTGACCTTGTAGGACGCAAGAATATCAGTTACACTGAAACATTTACATGAACAGAACTCTAGTATAAATGTTTGGCTGACGAGAATTATAACACCTCTAGAAAGGGTCGTGGTATTAAGACGTTTAGTTCTATCAAAAATTGTTTGTTTGCGAGCTCTCTTTCTAACCTACAGACGCTCTAGTGGAGGCGCCTCGTATCCTTTGTTTTAAAACTGTGTACAATTAGAAATTTGACCGTATCAACAGAAAACAAACATTGGAGGGAGTTAGTAGATTCCCGGATGTAAACATGCGTGCGTAAAAACTGAAATGCACCATTCATGGACATCAGTAGTAACATTATGTCTAGCAACTGAAAATATAGATAAATTTGGACCTAGTAGTTTCACTGATCCAAACCTCTTCTCGAAAGATCTGTTTTGAGAACATAAACTATTTCATGTCAAAGTTAAACCTACAAACCATCAGAAGTAAATGCAGAACATTTTCCAAAAACGGTGCACACTATACTTATCTGACATTTTCTTAAAAAGAAAAGCAAGGCTTCTTGGCAATGCTTGTTGCATTGCAAATTTACGCAAACAAGACGGTGCTAAAACACCGAACGCATAATTCACAAAGAAATGTAAGATCCGACTTTCTAACTCACTCGGCAGTCATAAGAAAAATAATACATGTTCGTGGGCTTAATGTAAACTTGGAAAATCATAAGACAGATTTACCAAAAGCATTGGAGATCTTATTTTCATAGAAATACAGGGACAAAATAATACCATCACATATACCATCACATACTCAAACAAAACAAAATTAAGTCAAAAGTGTTTGTTTGTTTTTAAATTAAGAAAAATGAAGTGGTTCAGATCGGACTAGTGCATATGGTCATACAAAAAAAGCATTAAATACATACTTCGGAGATGTGTGCATGTAATCAATCACCTTTTGGCAACACTTCAAATTTGCTAATCTTAAATAAATGTTAGCGAACCGCCCAGAGAAACGTGGACAAACGAGTCACAAGACAAAAAACTAAGTGACAAACTCGTTCATTTTCATTGTCCTGTTTGTTTGTGTGTTTGCCTGAAGAAGACCTAAGAGGTCGAAACGCGTCGTGTTTAGTCTTGTGACTCGTTTGTCCACGTTTCTCGTGGCGGTTCGCTAACATTTATTTAAGATTTGTTTAGATTTCCGCCTGCAGTCATCTCACTTTTCAACTACATCAAATTTGCTGTAAACTACACGTGCGCGTAGCACTGTAAATTATTCATAAAGTGAATTACTATAATTTCTGGAAACGATTAAAACTAAGTCAGTAAGTCTGACAAAATATTTCATTTTGTTCTGTTGGTGACAAAATTATATATTTATAGGCGTAAAATGTTCTTAGAGGCTCTTTATTGCAATACGTTAGAAGATCTAAAAGGCAGATATGAACTAGAGAATTATGATGGTTTCATGAAGTTCAGTTCAGTCAATTCCACGCCAACTGGCCTTTAATCAAAAGTTAGGAAAACAAGACAACAGGTATAGCAGACACGCAAACTCTTCTGTCTGAAGTCTACTCAGTAATCTTGAAGTAGCCTAATCTTCGTTTCATTGTGAGGGGCTGCATGCAAGTGATCTAATAACAATGTCAAGAGAACTGTCAGTGTCTATACTGACATCTGAATATCTCAGTAATCATCTCGTAAACAGTGCTTAAAATTCTCAGATCGTTATTCTCGGTAACTACCGTTGTACACAGGTGTCATGATTAAAAAAAAAAACTACTGTATTCAGCAATAGTTTCACCAACACAATCTTTCGTAGTATTATCCCCCATATAGGCACTCTTCAACTGAATTCCACTAGAAAATGCTGCGAGTCAGTTCTTTCAAACGCAAGTCAAGTTTCCTTTCACACACAATTTACAAAACTGTGCTGATAACAAAACTAAAATAATCACAGGAATTACGACACCGCCACATGCGGAGAAATACCCTATAAACGCCATTTCAATCACTGCAGCAGTAACCATTCACTATGAAACATTTAGGAAAAGTCATGAATTCAAGAGTGATTTTCCAAAGCACCCAATAAAACCGTCTCTGGATTTCCTGTTCAAACCGCCAGTAAAAACATTACAGTCGACCTTATTGTCATCATAAGAACAGGAATAATTTATTGTTGATTCAGATCTTGCTTGGTTATATGCAGTTCTACCCTGAGGACCTATAGCATATCCTCATTTTGAAACGCTTTCCTTCATTTTTAGTAACGGCATCTTTTACTTTCATTTCATAGTTCTATGGTCCATTTTTTCGGCACAACAGAGCTGAGAACAAATAGGGTATCTTTGCTTGAAAAGAGATTCACTGATTCGTACAGCGGTTGCGTTACCATAGTTTGTAGGTCTCTTGACACACATCTGTCAAAGGACTTTCCAGTTAAGAGTAAACCACCATCTCAGATTCGAACCTAGAGAGAGAGAGAGAGAGAGAGAGAGAGAGAGAGAGAGAGAGAGAGAGGAGAGAGGAGAGAGAGAGAGAGAAGATGTAACTGTAATTTATCACATTATTGACAACACACAGTCGTACACATACTTTCTAGATTTTTTTCATGTTAATTTATATGTACTTTCCGAGTCTTGAAAATGAACAAAAAAATGTTATCGTCTTGTTGGTAGCCTACTCGAAAATAACAATTCAAACATGGATAAATGACTACTCTCTCTCTCTCTCTCTCTCTCTCTCTCCACACACACACACACACACACACACACATGCATAAGCTCAGGCGCATGCATATTCACCTCACCTTCACTATGTCAGGAAAACAATCACTCCCTCTCTTTACTGGCCCCAACAGCTTCCTCGACACCCTGAGAATTGCCAACTGACAGCCGATTCTATCGCCACTAAACTGTGCTGATGCTATTATCAACCAGCCAAACTGGGCGGACACTCCCCAACGCCAAGGCTGCACGTGATGGTATCAATCGCCAAACTGTCGTGAAACTATCAACCGCCAAACACTTTTCATCCAATGCCGTCAACCGTGACGTCACTGTGTTTGCTTTGTGATCAATCGACTTCACACACTTTCTTTGTCCAGCTCACCCTGTCCACAGGACTGACAGTGTCTGCCGTAGCTTATGGGTTAGTAGCCTAACTGGTTACTCGGCCTAACTGTATGGCTGGTCTTTTGGTCTTTCTCCTCCACCTCCCCTTTTACCTTCGCCTTCAGCGTATAATCCGTCCACTCTCAGGTGCGATCAGGTTGTGAGCGGATCAGGTTTGTGTATCACCCCCGCCCCTCACCCCTTCTCTCTCACTCTCTCTCTCCGAGTGTGTGTGTGTGTGTGTGTGTGTGTATGTGTGTGCGTGCGCGTGTGAGCGCTTGCTTGCTGGCTTGCTTGTATGTGTGTGTGTGTGTTTCACAGACATAATTAAGACTGGAAAAAAAATCTTCATTTACGAACATTACGAACAAACACCGATGTGCTTTTCCAGTCCCTAAACTGAGAATGGTCTACAAGAAAAAAAACAACCCCACTTTAAAACAAATAGAACATTTTTTTTAACCTTAGTCATAAAAGGATGGTATACTGTCAAACTTTAAAACAAATAGAACAAACAAACAAAACCCTTGGTCATAAAAGGATGATTATACTTTCAAAGGGAGAGAGAGTCTCACACACACACACACACACACACGCGCGCGCGCGCGCACACACACACAGAGAGAGAGAGAGAGAGAGAGAGAGAGAGAGAGAGAGAGAGATTATAAGGTCATCCACTCGCGCGTTTTACAGGGCAAGGGATTTGTCTTGCTTATCCGCAGTCCGTCTTACAAGGCCACGCTGGTGTACCACACGTGATCACTAATGTAAACGCAAATTCGGTGCAATTCCACCGACTTCTTTTTTTTCTTTTTCTTTTCTTTTTTCCCCCTCAGTTTTAAACATTTCAATTTAGAAGGTGAATTAGTACCGTTCTTGTACTTTTTCATGCATTAAAAGCAGTGTGAAGCGTTTGTGATCCCATTCATACACAGTTTTACCCGCCTCAAACCCCCCCCCCCCCCCCCCCCCCCCCCCCCCCCCCCCCCCCCCCCCCCCCCCCCTTCCAACCCTTAACCACCTTTCCTATAACGTGGGCGAATTCGCAGTCACACTGCCACCTAGATCAAATCAACCGCTTCACATTCTCCCGAGAGATCGTTCAGAATTGCCACCGTGGCGGCTGTGGAATCAGAAACATCTTGTTGAAGTAAGCAAGTGGTGTCACGACCATCGACTGGCCTTGTTAGCGCAACCCAGATAATTACATTTTCCATTGATGGGATTTAGACGATGTGCACGTGCTAGTCATTCGACTCTGGTTAGTTTCGGCCGCCCCAGGAAGCCGTTCATTACAGGTAGGTGCTTAATGGGGACACATCCTGTGGTATGGGTGGTGGACTCATAGCGCCTACTCGCATGGACTGCAGTGGTGGCAAAACGAAGCTGCAAGATGTTATGTCTTCATTCTGTTGTACAAGGTCATGGAGTGGTGGTGGTCTGTTGTACAAGGTCATGGAGTGGTGGTCTGTTGTACAGAGTCATGGAGTGGCAGTCTGCTGTACAAGGCCACAAAGTGGTAGTCTGTTGTACAATGTCACAAAGTGGTAGTCTGTTGTACAAGGTCACGGAGTGGCAGTCTGCTGTACAAGCTAGGTCACAAAGTGGTAGTCTGTTGTACAAGGTCACGGAGTGGTAGTCTGTTGTACAAGGTCACAGAGTGGTAGTCTGTTATACATGTTATACAAGGTCACAGAGTGATAGTCTGTTGTAAGCTTACAAGGTCATGCAGTGGTAGTCTGTTGTGCAGGGTCATGCAATGGTAGTCTGTTGTACAAGGACATGGAGTGATGGTTAGTTATATACAGTCAAGGAGTGGTAATCTATTGTACACAGACATTGAGTGGTAGTCTGTTGTACAAGGTCACAGAATGGTAGTCGTTGTACAAGGTCACGGAGTGGTAGTCTGTTGTACAAGGTCACGGAGTGGTAGTCTGTTGTACAAGGTCACGGAGTGGTAGCCTGTTGTACAAGGTCATGGAGTGGTAGTCTGTTGTACAAGGTCATTGAATGGTAGTCTGTTATACAAGGTCACAGAGTGGTAGTCTGTTGTAAGCTTACAAGGTCATCCAGTGGTAGTCTGTTGTATTGGGTCATGTAGAGGTAGTCTGTTGTACAAGGTCAAAGGGCGGTAGTCTGTTGTACAAGGTCATGGAGTGACGGTTTGTTGTATACAGCCAAGGAGTGGTAATCTGTTGTACACAGTCATGGAGTGGTAGTCTGTTGTACAAGGTCAAAGGGTGGTAGTCTGTTGTACAAGGTCAAAGGGCGGTAGTCTGTTGTACAAGGTCAAAGGGCGGTAGTCTGTTGTACAAGGTCATGGAGTGACGGTTTGTTGTATACAGCCAAGGAGTGGTAATCTGTTGTACACAGTCATGGAGTGGTAGTCTGTTGTACAAGGTCAAAGGGTGGTAGTCTGTTGTACAAAGTAACGGAGTAGTAGTCTGTAGTACAAGGTCACGGAGTGGTAGTCTGTTATACAAGGTCACGAAGTGGTAGTCTGTTGTACAAGGTCACGAAGTGGTAGTCTGTTGTACAAGGTCACGGAGTGGTAGTCTGTTGTACAAGGTCATGCAGTGGTGGTCTGTTGTACAAGGTCATTGAGTGGTAGTCAGTTGTACGAGGTCCCGACTTATTTTAGCTTTACAGTTCCCTCAAATCCAACGGTCACAATATTCACCTGGGTTACTGGTCATGGTGGCATCTGACGCATGGGGTGGCCGGTCATCTTGCCAAAAGTGCTACAAAGAATTGTCCAGATCGTTCGTACCGTACACAGATCTAAAATCATTAGTTTTCAGTGATATCAAAGCCCTCTGCCCGGAGAACTGGGACACATATATGTATTGTAATTTTTCTGTTTTCAGATACGTCTAAACTTCAATGAGTTTCTACGATCAGCCACTTGAAATCACGAAGGAAGTTTTGTTCTGAATACAGGGAGACCACTCATTTGCACACACGCACGCACACGCGCGCGTGCGCACACACACACACACGCGCACTCACACACACACACACACTGGTATCTCTTCAAAAGCGGGGAGGCTCTATGGTACATGCCATATGAAAAGCCACTCAGCATGAAACATGTTTTTTCAGTGCGTTGGAAAGTATACAAGGCTCGACAAATGCACTTTACAACATATTCCACGAAGATCTTGTCAGAGATGCTCTACCAGAATGCGTTTCATTTAAGTTTTGTATAAATTAGATCAGGCTTTAAGCTGTTTATCTAACATAAATGAAGTGGTGTGTGTGTGTGTGTGTGGTGTGTGTGTGTGTGTGTGTGCGCGTGCACGCGTTCGTGAACGCGCACACGTGTGTGTGTGTGTGTGTGTGTGTGTGTGTGTGTAAGCCCATCCTGCCAATATCATGTTCTCTCTCTCTCTCTCTCTCTCACACACACACACTACAATTTTATGTACTTGATCATTAGAAGCTAACTTCGATCATGAACACCCCAAATTTGAGTAAGTAGCTTTGATTAATTAGCCAAACCGCTGTGCTGTCAGAGACAATACTGGCCTGGCTGTTAACTGACCTGGGACAGGAAGCTTGCCAGGGAAGTAGAATCATACTCCCACAATACAGTCCTTCAGCCTGACTCCTTCCCCCCCCCCCCCTCCCCCCAGACCCTTCCTGGCTTTCCCTCTACTTCCTTTCCCCTGTTCCCCTCTCTCTGAATGAATGCGTGTGTGTGTGTGTGTGTGTGTGTGTGGGGTGTGTGTGTGTGTGTGTGTGCAGTGCTTTTTTCATATGATGAATATGCAATACTGCTGGCACTGAGAACTGCCGCACGATACTGACTTTTTACCAGTTAACAGTTTCATCAATCTAGGAACAGGACGTATACCAGGACGTATACTAGATTTTCAGTTCCAGAAGTCATTGCTATTTGCCTTGACAAGGGGCAGACATATAAACGAAATACTGATGTCGAGTTTGTCCACGCCTGACTTTCCTAAGACCACTGACCTAAAGATAGAAATCATTGCTTCAGACCCAGGCTGTCTCTTCTTCACCTATGCCTCACCTCCCTCACCCTCAAACCCACCTCCCACATCCCCTTACTTCCCACTGTATACCTGTCACCGAGTCGCGGATTATCCCCCACCCTCCCCATCCCATTCTTTCCCCTTTCCTCCCTCTCATCATCAATAAAGACTTTGCAGAGTTGTGGGGAGAGAGAGAGGGAGAGAGAGAGAGAGAGAGAGAGAGAGAGAGAGAGAGAGAGAGAGCGAGAGAGAGAGCAAGAGAGAGAGAGAGAGAGAGAGAGAGAGAGAGAGAGAGAGAGAGAAGGTGGTTTGGGGGTAGGGGCAGGAGGGATGCCGTAAGGAGGATCAAGGACTGGGCTAAGTCCTTCCTTGTCTTCACTCGAGTTGCCAGGTATTACTAACATCGTCTCTCCACGCTTCTTTACTCCCCCCCCCCCCCCCCGCCCTCCCCCATCCGTCCCTGTCACCGTATTCTGTTGAGTCATGGCTGTTCCTCCCATCCTGACCTCTCCCTTTCCCTCCCTCCGTCCATCAGTATGGTCTTGACAGAGTCGGTGGACGGAGGAGACGGACAGAAAGAGGCAGAAAGGCGAGAGGGGGTGGGTGGGAAGGGATGCTATGGGACTTGGATTAAAATACTTATACGTGTGAAAAACATGAAATGAAAGGACATGTGATGTGTATGATGTAGCAGTTGCACGTGTGTGTGTGCACGCGCTCGTGTGTGTGTGTGTGTGTGTGTGTGTGTGTGTGTGTGTGTGTCAGAGAGAGATTGTGTTTGTGTGTGTTGTCTTTTGTTTACCTTTTTTTTCCATATGGAGTGATACAAGATGAAATATAAGATGGAGGTCAAGGCAGGTGGGGAGATGAGGGAAGGGGAGCATATGTGGAGCTGTTAAAGCAAGGGAGGGGGGGAGGGTCAGATTAAGTGTGTTCAACAAGTACAACATGTTCACACACAAATGCAAGTTTGTGTTCGTGTGTTTCCTTCATTTATATGTATGTACATTTGTCAGTGGGGTCAATAACCCAGCGAACCCGAGACAGAGAGACAGACAGATGGACAGACAGACAGACAGAGAAAGAGCGAGAGAGATAGTTTGTTGTTTCCATGAAGACTGACGCCCCTCTCTTACATTCAAATTTTCATTCTTCCGTTCTCCATCTCAACAAAAGCTCAAACATATTTTCCAAATTCATTTACATGTATACAATTCTAAGGCAATTTTTTTCCAAAGCTTTAACCAAAGTTATTAAATAAACCAGGCATTCAAAGCCAGCACTGGTAACCACATTTTTCTCCTGCACAAACAGCTAATCTTGGCCTTGATTCTAATAGTTAAACTACGGGGGAGCTGTTTTGATGTACATTTTATTACATGTTTTCCTAAATCATATTTAAGAAAATATTCAATTTGAAAGGGAAATAAAGCTATCATTTTATAAGTGGGGAGGTGAAGGTGAAAACATATACACATGACAAAACTGGGGCAGCATGAGACGGAGGGGATTGGCGAGGGATAAGGGAGTATGCAACAATATTTAAAAACAGCACAAAGCATCATCTGAATTAAGTGGATTAACATAATATCACAAAACATGTGCGTGCATACACACATCCATAGACACACATAACGCAGCCTGAAAAATATTGCAAATAATGGAAGCAAATTATGAGAGTCCAGTTCCATGGCTCATCTTTTCTTATAACACATGCATACATATACAAACAGAGCAGCAACAGTAGTTGTTGACAATGTTGTGCATACAACAGAAGTAAACCAAAGAGAAATCTCAGACTTGACAGCACTCTTTCCACAAAACCATCCAACGGAGCAGAATGAAAAATCAATGCCTCCCCCTACCCCCCATCTCCAATTCTCCTCCTCCCTTTCTCTCTCCTTCCATTACACCCAACAAAACGGCTCATACCATCTGCAGGGTAGTTACCCATCTAATACATAGATGTAAACATTCAGTTACTCATCTAATACATAGATGTAAACATTCAGTTACACATCCAATACATAGATGTAAACATTTTAACTGGTGTTTATGTAGCGACATTTCTGCTTCAGCATCTTGTCAAATCTGCTGTACTTACTGGCCTGCAGTTAAGTCTATGTGATCTTTGATACGCAGTTTAGGTCAAAACCAAACTTTACAGAAGTGAACATTCTCCTAGATAAGAGTACTTGGTATCAATTAATTAGTGAAACTACTGAGCAACTGCGGGTGATATTCATGGAAAGACAGGGGGAAACATACAAGCTAGCCTGCAAAATCGCACACTCACAAGTGATGCGAGTGCTTGAAATGTTTAACAGCAACCATTACAGGATTTTTTGCAGACAGTGGCCAATGTAGTTGCATTCCACTTTACAAAACAATGCAAAAGCACAAGTCCTTGTCACTTGCCTGAACTCATTCTCCAAAATATTGGAGGGGAGAATACATACTTCAGCAAAAGACATTGGTGATTTATTGGGATTCAAGCACAATTATATGTAAGTTTACAATCTTAGCAATAAAGATTAAGGTGCATTTGAAAATCCTACCGCTTTGACTGCAAACTGATGACCAATCGTCTTTTTCCTTTATTAAATTCATACCACAGTGCCAACCCCAAAGATCACATGACAGGAAAATTTACATATTTTGTCATTATCACAGCAGACATTCTTCTGGAGAATCAATTCAGGAACAAAAGACAAAGGCAGCATCTTGACTTTGCACTGAAAATGTAACTGCCTCCTGCTTCATCTGATGAAGGTAGGGCTTACAAAGAACAAAAATGTCTTCAACTATGTGTTGCTGCCCACATTCTCAGAACATAATTTTGGCTGCATCCTGTACTTTATTCATCCATTCCTCAAAATAACCCCCAAACCCCACATTTTTTTAAAACATAGTTTTGAAAATCTGGAAATGTTCACGCACTTTACGATTTCAGCAATGATTTTTATATCAAAATTAATGACTGAAAAATCTGTGGGATATTGGTTCCTAACACCCTGGACATGAATAAATTGTCCCTAACATTTTCACTATTTTTAATACAGATATCCTTGGTAGGCCAGCAGATGCGTTTATTGTTATCTTAAAGTGATCCCCCATCAATAGAGAATTAAAGCACTTCCCACATGACCTGACTGGTGGAGAAAAAAACATGCTTATTGAACAGTGACTATCATTCCAGTTAATCCAGTCCACATCAGAGAGAAAGAAAAAAAAACATAGCAAGGAACACTTCTTAAAGTTTGAAATTTCAAACAATTAGCTCATTTTCTCCTGTTCTTTAAAAAAAAACAAGTCCTGGTTTGTAAAGGAACCAACTCAATATGGAAGATCTTCTACACCGTACATGGCCACAATCAACACAGCTTGCCACAAAAGCAGATTCTGGTCACACGTGTAGTTCACTGATTTCTTCACAAATCAGGAGTTGCCACAATCAACACTGCCATAAAAGCAGATTTCAGGGTCACACACTCCAAAGAAGAAACTAGTTGTTTCACTGATTTCCTCACAAATCAAGAGTTCTGTTGCAAAGGCAAGTTAGAAGTGAGACTGTCATACTATTGTAACATCCAACTCTTATATTCTGAACTTTTTCAAAGAAGATCATACACACGTATCATTGTGAAAAAAAAAACCCTACAAACCCAATGCAAATCCAAGTACATGCATTTTTGTTGTGGAAGCTGATCAAGTGTCTTTGGATTCAGACTCAGGATCCTCTTTGCCAGGTCGGAACTCGGTGAAGTGAACATCACACCGAGGAAGGGCTGATTTTAACATGGCTTCTGCCTTGGCACGATCTCTCACCTCCGGCAGTTGAAACAAAATCAGCTCCTTCAAGTTTCTGGACAAGGATAAAGGAACAAGCTTTAACACATACCTATACATAAATACCCGTCCTATCATGGACTCGAAATATACAAACTGAGACAGACATTTTTAAATGTAAAACTGAGAAATAAAAACAAAGTTGAAAAAAAAGAAGATGTGAAAGTAGATTACATACCATTCATAACTTTGTGAAATATAGTTTGTTTTTCTAACAATAAATACAAACCCATTACAGTCTCTGAAATTCTGAAATTGGAGAAATCCTGGGATTTTGCCAAGAACTCTTATCAGCCTTGTCCTGATTAAATATAGCCATTCTTAAATTTAATTGTCAAGCAATAGGGTGAACACAGACACACGAAAATGTCTCTCATCATTAGCCAGTCACAAAGCAGCACAGTCATATAAATTTCAGCCTGTGAAACCTGTACATTGCTTCACGCGATTTTCCACACAATCTACCTATGACAAAAGAAAATCTTCCCCAGAGTACAAAAACAGAATCAAGATGCTTACATCAGCTGTGTAAGGGAGACAAGGCCACGGTCGGTGATGTCACCACAGTTACTGAGCTGCAAAAACTGCAGTGTGTCCTTGACAAGTGGAAGGTGTTCCAGGGCATCGTCATACAGGTAGCGACAATCATGTAGCACAATGCGCCGCACATGTTTCAATCCTTCTGTTCTGACAGAAAACACGACAAATAAATAATACAAGTTTTCATCCTAATGTGCGAGCATAAAACTGATGAAGTAATCCCCCTGCTCCCCAAACAACAAAATGCAATCCAAACTCCATAGAATTATTGTCACTGTATTCATTCATGCTGTCCAGTCATCATGAAATACACACTGTGTCTAATTATCAATCGTCTAGCGATTAGTCATTCACAATGATGTGAGATGTGATGCACGCGCATCTAGCCAGTGATGCTTGTATCATGCCAGAGACAAGACACGTGCTTTTTCCGTCAAAAGAAAAATCACCATTTCACAAGGTCAATTCATTCCTTTATTGGTTAAAGATAGCAAGGCTGGGTCCTTTCAGTGACTTTTTATCAGCCAGATTTCGTGTTGCTGATCACATCAACAAAATAGTAATTGCCGGCTTTCAGTCTGGTATCAGTACCAAGTCTGGCACCATGGCCTCACATGATCAAGATGAAAGGCCTGCCGTTGAAGGTAAGGACTTGAGAGATTCCAAACTGGAGGAAAAACAAGAGGCCAGGCTTCAAGATGTAACTCACAGTTTGGATGCGAAATGGGAAAAGAGGTTCGATGAACTTGAAACTCTTTTGAGAACTTCCTTAAAACGTACACTCGATACCGGAGACATGAGCGAAAACGATTCTGACGTGGAACATGATGAACGCAATGTTCTTGTTCAACAAGAGGATCAAGAAGAGCTAGACCTACAGCAGTGTGAAAAGGCACTGATTGAGGGAAATGGGTGTAGTTCCACCTCTAGCATCACTAAGAAAGACAACGCTCAGTTGTTCGATGAAACTGCACAAGAGCTCAGTGGAAAAGAAATGCTAGGTTCAAAGGTCAGTGATGGTCTGGCAACAATAGTGAATGGGCGTTTTAGCCGAAAGTTGAGCGAAAAGGTCCAGAAGGCCAAATCTGAGGCTCACAATGGACCTGAAAATTGTGCAAAGTTAGTTGTGCCACTGGTAAACAAGGAGGTATGGTCCAAACTTTCAACAGATGAACGCAAATCGGATCTGAAGATTGCACACGCACAGCGCGGCATTATCAAGGCAACAACCCCAACTGCCCATGTGGGAGACCAGAACGAGGCTTCGCAACAAAATGCATAAGTAATACGGAACTGCACAGATACAATTGCGTTGCTAGGAAATGCCACACACAAGCTATCTATGTTCCGCCGTTGAGCGATGTGTCCACCGGTCAACCCACGCTTGAGCGACTAAAGATTGACGTTACGGAACATTTGTTTGGCGACAATCTTGCATCCACGCTCAAAGATATAAACGAAATGGAGAAGATAGGCTACAAGGCCTTGTCTGCTGGGAAAAAGGGAAACAACCCCAAATCTAGTCGCTTTTGGGTTGTTTCCCTACTGTGATTCAGTATTTAGGAGTGATCATCGACTCAGTCTCAATGACGGTCACTTTGACCTCAGAAAGGAAAGAGAAAATGCTTCTAAGCGGCAAGAACCTGCTGAAGGCAGCTGAGATATCCATAACAGATTTGGCAAAAGTCATTGGGTTAATGGTGTCCAGCTTTCCTGCTGTTACATTTGGGCACCTGCATTACAGGCAGTCGGAAAAAGTTAAGTGTAGAGCCCTGAAGAAAAGCAAAGGACATTTTGACCAGGTGATGGAGATATCTAAAGCTGGAAAAAAGGAGCTGACATGGTGGATTGACAATATTCCTGATGCTTTCAATGATGTCTGTTGCAGAGATCCAGGCATTGTGATCCATTCTGATACAAGCCTTCATGGCTGGGGCTGCATGTGTGCAGGAGTCTCTTCAGGAGGAGTGAGGTCACCAGCAGAAAGGAAGATTCATATAAATTACTTGGAATTAAAAGCTGCATTTTTTGCCTTTAAATCTTTTCAGATGCAGCTTTAAGGGAAACATGTAAGGCTCATGCTGGACAATACCACAGCCATAGCATGCTTAAACCACATGGGTACATCTCACTCCGACTCCTGTAACGATTTAACATTTCAGATCTGGTCTTGGTGCATTGAACACAATATCTTTGTCAGTGCAGCCCACATACCAGGAGTGGAAAATGTGGTGGCTGATGCAGAATCCAGGAAGGTATATCTGGACACCGAATGGAAGCTGAACAATGATCTTCTGCAAGCTGCCCTTAGACAGCTGAATGGAGCACCTGACATAGATTTGTTTGCTTCTAGGCTGAAATGCGCAAATGAAAAGATTCATCTCTTTCAGGCCAGATCCGGATTCAGAAGCTATTGATACTTTCAGTGTAACTTGGAGAGACATAGATTTCTATGCTTTTTCTCCTTTCAGCGTTGTCACCTCATTCCTCCAGAAGGTGCAGAGGGATCAGAATTCAGGTGTGCTGGTGGTCCCAGATTGGCCAACTCAGCCGTGGTATCCAGTACTGTTGCGACTGTTGACTGCAGAGCCAGTGCGTCTGACCTGCAGCAAGAATCTGTTGCATCTCCCCAGCCACCCAGATGCAGTCCATCGCCTGATTCAGCAGAAGAGGCTTCACCTGCTAGTTTGCAGGATCTCAGGTGTTCTTTAACCAGCTCTGGTCTAAGCAGTGGGGCCGCTGACTTGGTTATGAGCTCTTGGAGAAACTCTACCCAGAAAGTGTATGACTCTTACATAAGGTGGAAAACTTTTGTAGATAGCAAGGGAATAAAAACACCAACTTAAGTCCATGTAATAAATTTTCTGGCAGACATGTATGCTTCTGGGGCTAGTCACAGTACAGTAAATTTAGCCCGAAGTGCAGTTTCAGCTTATTTGCACAGGCCAGGCACCGAGGCAGTAGGCAGTCACCCACTAGTGTGTCGTCTGGTGAAAGGGGTGTTTGAAGAGAGACCCTCCATTCCCAAATATCATGATACATGGGGTGTGGATAGTGTACTACAGTACTTAGCTGGCTGGCCGGACATAGGAAAGATGACTCTTAAGCAGTTGACCCTTAGACTGGTTATGTTGTTAGCCCTGCTGTCTGGTCAGAGGGGTCAAACAATCCACACATTAAAACGTGATGATGTAAGATTTAAAGACAAGTGTGTCTTAGTGTTTAGTGCTGTGCTGAAGCAAACTAAACCAGGGTCACATGAGTAACCATTAGAACTAGTCTTTTGTAAACAAAAAAATGTGTATTGTGTGAGTAACTCTCAGGAAAGGGAAACAACTCTTCATTTCATTTGTCAAACCCCACAGTGAAGTCTCAAGAGACACTATATCCAGGTGGATTAAAACTGTTTTGAAGTTAGCCGGGGTGGATATCAGCCGTTTTTCAGCTCACAGCACCAGAGCTGCTAGCACTTCAGCAGCATTCAGCAGAGATGTGCCTGTTGACTGCATAATGAGAGCAGCTAGCACTTCAGCAGCATTCAGCAGAGATGTGCCTGTTGACTGCATAATGAGAGCAGCTAGCACTTCAGCAGCATTCAGCAGAGATGTGCCTGTTGACTGCATAATGAGAGCAGCTAGCACTTCAGCAGCATTCAGCAGAGATGTGCCTGTTGACTGCATAATGAAGGTGGCTGGGTGGTCTAGACAGACCACTTCTACCAAGTTCTACTGCAAACCTGTGCTTCTGAAATCTTTGGGACAATCAGTTCTAGACAGTTTTGTAAATAAGAAGCAGGAATGCTGCAGGGTCCAGTTTTGACCCAGTGACTGACTGATGTTTCATGGTACAGTTTGACCCAGTGACTGATTGAAAATGATTGCATGCCAAATTACAAATTGTTTTTGGATTACCAGAAACTTTACAGTTCTTGTGTAATTAAATGTAGACAAACAAAATCCATCAACTTGTTTAGACTGCTTTTATGATTGATTCAGTACTCATGACCTCTACCTCTGAAGTCTCATGTCATTGTGAATGACCAATCGCTAGACGATTGATGATTAGTAAATTTAACGAGACTTGCCTTTAAGTTGAGGTTAAATTGGAATTATCTAGAGTCGAGGGATGGGAATGAGCAATTACGTGCCCTCCCATCTCGGCTCTGGATGATTCTCGCTTACCCTCCCACGTATTGTCTGTTGAATTTATTTTAGAGGTCATTCGTGTCTAAATACTGGCTAGATGCGCGCGCATCACATCTCATGTAATTGCTTATTCCCATCCCTAGACTCTAGATAATTCCAATTTAACCTCAACTTACAGATAAGTCTTCTTAAATGTATTAATTATGATGCCCTTCAAGACCTGCTGTCTAAGTGACCAGAGTTTGATTTCCCCTCCACATCCAGGCTAGGGGCGAGTTGGTCTCCATGTGTTGAGAGCTGGCACATTTGTGCGAAATGCTAATGGGTGGACTTGAATGTGATCTCTATTCCAAGGAAGAAAGTAGTGGATGGAAGGGGGTGTCACACTCAATCTGGCTCTGTGACCGAGCAATAATTGTCCTCACCAGCGGCCTCAGTGGATAGCATTCCACGATAATCAGAACAGATGCTAGTGAACACCACCACAGTGACTCAGTATTAGTGCAGGGTCTGTTTAAGTTTCAGTTTCATAAAGGAGGCGTCACTGCGTGCAGACTAGTCCATATACACTACACCACATCCGCTAAGTTTTGAGACCACACTAAATGTGCAGGGTCTCTTGTGGTGAGCAGTCTTCTGGTGACCTGATATCAATAAGGTCCTGTGGTCTGGTGTGACGGGACTGTGACAGGACATCTTTGGGTGTGGCTATGTGTGGGAGAAGCTGGGGCAAATGGTAAGGGAGAAAAAGGTAGTAAGTGCCATGGAAGATCAGGAATTGAAAAAAAAAGAAAAAAAGAAGGATACTGCACAAGCTTTTTTTTAGTGCAAAGACACTCATAACATGCGGATGCATGCATCACAAAGTTACATACTCAGATGTGGAAATCCCAAGGCCATAATCGTGGAACCAGTGCCATCAATTTCCTCGATTTTGTAGCGCTCAAAGTTGGACCCTGGCAGAAGATTGTAGTCCTGTTCCCAGAATTCCTTGCCCTTCCATTTCACGGCAGCACCACATCGCAACAACCACTCCGCACAGGCACGATCAGGTCCTGTTTGTTTTATTCGGTCTTGGTCAACTCTGAAACATTACTGTAGCATATATAAACTCTTAAATAGTATGTTTTTGACTACAGAGTTCTCATGTGGTGAGAAACATTAATGTCATATTTAGTATTATTGCAGTCCCAAGTATATTAAATGCTTCAAATTTTAATGGTGCTTGACTACAGCTTGTAGCATCAACACTCGTCAAATTTTAAAAATCAGAGGGAGGTAAAGGGGGAAAGGGCTGGGGAAAGGGGAGAGAGAGAGAGAGAGAGAGAGAGAGAGAGAGAGAGAGAGAGAGAGAGAGAGAGAGAGAGACACAGAGAGAGAGAGAGAGAGAGAGACAGAGACAGAGACAGAGAGAGAAACACAACTCAGAGAAAAATCAAAGAAGAGCAGATCCACCATCCTAATCTATTGGTTAGTCATATCCATCAGGCTGACTTACTCTTCCATTCAAAGGAGTTTGTTAAGTTGATAACTGATCTATTGGTTAGTGATATCCATCAGGCTGACTTACTCTTCCATTCAAAGGAGTTTGTTAAGTTGATAACTGATCTATTGGTTAGTGATATCCATCAGGCTGACTTACTCTTCCATTCAAAGGAGTTTGTTAAGTTGATAACTGATCTATTGGTTAGTGATATCCATCAGGCTGACTTACTCTTCCATTCAAAGGAGTTTGTTAAGTTGATAACAGACTGAAGAAACCAAAGCAAAAGACAGGTCTACAATTGTGGGAAGCCATAGAATATTCACGTACTCAATGTGTAGTTTTTTTTCCAACATCAGGCGACTTTCAACATCAGGCGACTACTTTTTACTTTTCACTTCAGGAGACAAGCCATTCTAGGCATGCCCCACTGTAAAATAGCACCTAGGTTTACTACCATCTACTCCCATTCTGTCATATAGCACCCTGGAGTTGAAAGAGATGTGATGGTGATGTCCGCTGCCACAGATGTTCTGGCGTTTCATTCCAGTCTCTGTTGGCAGCAAAGCATGCAAGGAATATTGTTTGCTTCAAGTTCAACACTGAAACTGACCAAGCTGTTGAGGGAGGCTTCTGCACTGTCTCACAACAGGAACACTATGACTGGTAATGGTATGCAGCATGATCAGTCTTGCTATTTGCTGCTATGTGGGACGGAAGGCCAACAGACAGAAAAACAGACAAGACATAGAGAAGAAACCCACACCCCTAAACACATTTATGATCTACCAACACTTACTGATTGGCGACAGAGTTCAGCCATGCCCAAAACAATCTTACAGGTCTTCCACAAGGGGCAAAACTGCTCCCCACAGTCCTCTGCACCAAGCCAGTCCGCTGAAACAAATAAAGGAGAATTCTCTGAAGGTATATCACAAAAATCTATGATCTGCAAATTAATATACCAGCATCCATGTCATTTCATTACTATATAATTGAAACTGTCATGACAGATGTGAGAATTTCTGGCTGCTCTCGTGAAACATAGCACATCATTACAGTCCACTGTCATCTTTTTCTGTAGTACTGTTTCAAGGTACACCCAACAGTCCTGCATTGTACTTCCTGCAGTTAAAAGCTTTTCATATCATACTTCCGTTTTTCGTTATTCCACATCTATAAAGTCTAATATCAAGTTTGAGATTTTTTCAGCTTTCAATGTCTCCACTAATAAAGACATACTGCCATTTGTCACGGTTACCTTCATATCTCGCACAAAATGTAACTGCATCGAATAAAAAGATGGAAGATCAAAATGCATACACACACACACACACACACACACACACACACACACACACACACACACACACACACACACACACACACAAACAAACAAACAAACCAACAAATGAAAACACTGCACTTGCTCTTTTTCAGATCTCCAGTTAGACAATGTGGTTGCATTGATGGTTCCCATGGTCAAGTACTAACCAGCATTCTGCCTCAGCATAAGGTCCAACCAACAAAACAAGAAACCAAAGTTCCCACGTTAATGATGCCAATTAGGATCTTAAGCTACAGAAGCTGGAGAGAATTCCATGGTTAGATGTCACGAGGAAAGAAGCAATTAGCACAGGTAGCACATGTTAGTTTCTGCAAATTTACTGACTTGGTTTTTGAAGATTCTGCCAAGATGGAGATGACCTATGCACAGAGAGGATGTCAGTCAGATTATTGCAAATCTTCTTAAGCGGTTGGCTCCTGTTATATTTTCCATAATGTCTCAGTTCATTTTATGCAACATGGCTGCTATGCTGTTGCAGTCCCTGGTGACATAACATTTGCTGCATAGGTGAGGGCGATGAGAGGCAACAGCTGAGGTGAATTCTATATAAGACTGCCACATATTAGACACTGCAGAACGTTTCCTTTAATTTTCTCCTGTTTTCCGTCTAAAATACAAAGTACGATATTCAACTCGAGGCAAGGCCTGATTAGGGTGGGATATGTGTCGGCCTTGGTCTTGTGGTTCTATGGTCCTAATGCTGTCCATTCCAAGGTAAGGTAGTCTGACAATACTGCAGATCAGGGGCGTCCTCATTCTGAACACACTTGCCCACTACATATCTTTGCTTTCAAATTTAATACAGCTTCTTCAGAACTGCCATTGTGGTGAAACATGCGATCGGTATGGTTATATGACATTGGTACATTCAAGACGTTTTCAGCCTGTTGAAGTTGGCTGTCGACACCGAAAACTGAAAGAAGAAAACGTAGGGGTAGAGTGTCAATCATTGAGCATTGGATGTCACAATTCTTTGGGTTTAGAATGCTTGATAAACTATTAGTCATTGTTCAACCTCGTCTAAAGAAACTGGCCTACGCGACTTAACACACACACACACACACACACACACACACACACACACACACACACACACACACACACAGTGGTCGTAGTCAAAGCCTGTTTAGGTTAAAATTGGAGATGAAATGAGGCAGGGAACAGTAAACAGTAAACAAGTGGGGTAACGTTTGCTCCATAAGAAAACCTAAGTTAACACAGAGTAACTTTTATTCAAGACTGGCACAGCCAACAGTCTATATTTTGACGCCAGGATCGCAGACACAACCAGCCGTGTCTCCCTGGCGAGTTCCGACCCAGCAGACGAAAGGCCTCGGAGCAGGCAATACAAATATATCTGCCTTCAAAAGGGATTGCGATGGTTCCCTTATGCAGCTAGTGAAGAGTTTTCATATCTGTAAATATATTTTCTTCATTTCATGTTCCCAGTTTCGCCATCTTCAAACTCCCCCTCCTTCTTAAGTCTAAATCTTTGCCAAGTCATTACTATGAAGATAGTTTGTTGGCCGTGCTTATTTCCACCCCCCCCCCCCCCCCCCCGTTAGATTGTTCGTCTATGTATTTGACTTTATTCAAGTTTAAAGGGCTGTGTGCCATCTTGAATAAAAGTTACTCTGTGTTAGGTTTTCTTATGGGAGCTTCTCTTCTTCTTTCTTCTTCTTCCTAAAAAACTGGTTCACTCAAAAACGAGTAGGTCACCAGCGCGCATATTAAAAAGTAAAATAAAATAACATAAAACAGTGCGACTCAGACTGTTGGCCCCTGGAGCAAAATTTGTCAACAAAGGGGTCGCACTCGATATTCAAGAAGTTAAAAAATGGCTAAACTCAGGCCCAGGCAATAGTAAAACATCTGGGGAAGTAAAAAATAGAAACTCATCAATATGCAGATCTCAAAACTGTCGAATCACCTGTCCTCTAAATGAGATCGCATTAGTGGCATCTTGATGGCACCCGGCAGTGAGTTCCACAGCCGTACAGAACTGGGATAAAAAGAATGTAGTGGCTGTCAATATTTGATGCAGGTATGGTATAACATTGACCGCCACTCCTGGTGCTACTTTTATTCAATACTGTTGTTCCATTGGAATATCAATTACTTTAGCTCTGCCTTTGATGAAAAAGATGTTAAGTTTGATAAAAGCTCTTCTCTCTTCTTCTTCTTCTTCTCTCCGTAAGGGCGGGTTCATTTCTGAACGTAAGTGGCCTGCGGTGACGTATCGTTGATTCCGGCCGCGGAAGCTAGGTTTGGGGGGGGGGGGGGGGGGGGGGGGGGAATTAAAACTATGTACAGGGCAGTTAGGGAGGGTCATGGGGTGCCCACAAGTGGCTGCAGAGCCCTGCTGCCACCGAGTCGTGAGCGGGAACATTCCCAGTGACGTTGCTGATGTCGTAGAGGTGGGGAGGCTGTTCCAAGGGTTTCCATTTCTAATTTCCTCATGTTTCTTCCTAGTATTCCCCTTTTCTCTGATGTGGTTCCCTGTTACGAACCGTGCTGCTCTCTTCTGAATCTTTTCGAGGTTATCAATATCCTTTAGATGGTAAGGATCCCAAACTGAGCAACCATATTCCAGTACTGGTCTAACCAGTGTTTTGTAGCAGTCGTCTTTAACCTTTTGGGGGCAGTCATTGATATTCCTGTATAAGAAAGCTAAGATGTTATTTGCTTTCTTACATACTAAATTGTAATGTTCTTTCCATTTGAGACGACTATCTATAATCACACCTAAATATTTTGCAGCATTAGTTTCTTTAAGAATAGTATTATGAATAGAATAATCTGATCTAATTGGTGAGTGTTTGTTACATATACGCAACACTTGGCACTTTTGGGGATGAATTCCATTTTCCATGTTCTTTCCCACTCTTGTAAAGCGTTTAGATCTTCTTGTAAATGCGTGTATCATTCTTGCTTCTAATTGTTCTATATACTAAACTGTCATCTGCAAAAAGCCTTATAGTAGTTCCAGGAGGAGAGATTTCTACTTATGTCATTTATATGAATTAAGAAAAACAAGGGCCCCAGAACAGTTCCCTGTGGTACACCTGACAAGACTGGTTTACAATGGGATGACGACCCTTCCACAAAACTTTCTGCGTTCTCCCAACGAGGAATGATCTAGCCCATTCTTCTTCTTTTCTTCTTCCTAAAATACTGGTTCACTCAAAAACGAGTAGGTCACCAGCGCGCATGTTAAAAAGTAAAATAAAATACATAAACAGTGCGACTCAGACTGTTGGCCCCTGGAGCAAATTTAGCAACAAGGGGTCGCACTCGATATTCAAGAAGATAAAAGCAATGGCCAAATTCAGGCCCAGGTAATAGTAAAATATCAGGGAAGTAAAAATAAAAAATCGTCAATATGCAGATCTCAAACTGTCGAATCAATATTTGTTTTTTGAATGGATTGCATTTGTGGCAATCTTGATGGCACCCCGGCAGTGAGTTCCACAGCCGTACAGAACTGGGATAAAAAGAATGTAAGTGGCTGTCAATATTTGATGCAGGTATGGTATAACACTGACCGCCACTCTGGTGCTACTTTTATTCAATACTAGTTGTTCCATTGGAATATCAATTTACTTTAGCTCTGCCTTTGAAAAAGGTGTTAAGTTTAATAAAAGCTCTTCTCTCTTCTAAGGGTTTCCATTCTAATTTCCTCATGTTCTTCCTAGTATTCCCCTTTTCTTGATGTGGTTCCCTGTTACGAACCGTTGCTGCTCTCTTCTGAATCTTTTCAAGGTTATCAATGTCCTTTAGATGGTAAGGATCCCAAACTGAGCAACCATATTCCAGTACTGGTCTAACCAGTGTTTTGTAGCAGTCGTCTTTAACCTTTTGGGGGCAGTCATTGATATTCCCGTGTAAGAAAGCTAAGATGTTATTTGCTTTCTTACATACTAAATTGTAATGTTCTTTCCATTTGAGACGACTATCTATTAATCAGCCTAAATATTTTGCAGCATTAGTTTCTTTAGAATAGTATTATGGATAGAATAATCTGATCTAATTAGTGAGCGTTTGTTACATATACGCAAACACTTGGCACTTTTGAGGATGAAATTCCATTTTCCAAGTTTCTTTCCCACTCTTGTAAAGCGTTTAGATCTTCTTGTAGAATGCGTGTATCATTCTTGCTTCTGATTGTTCTATATACTAAACTGTCATCTGCAAAAAGCCTTATAGTTTGTTCCAGGAGAGAGATTTCTACTTATGTCATTTATATAAATTAAGAAAAACAAGGGCCCCAGAACAGTTCCCTGTGGTACACCCGACAAGACTGGTTTACAATGGGATGACGACCCTTCCACAACAACTTTCTGCGTTCTCCCAACGAGGAATGATCTAGCCCATTTTAGCAAAGAACCGCCAATTGCCAATGTGTTCTAATTTAAGCAGCAGGCCTCATGGTCAACCTTATCAAAGGCTTTAGAAAAATCTAATAAAATTGCATCTATTTGCTGTCTGTTGTTAAGACAGTTACTAAAATCATTGAGAGTTGTTATAAGTTGAGTCTCACAACTCCTTCGCTGTCTAAAACCATGCTGGGCGTTATTTAAGAAATCATATTTGTCAAATGGTCCATTATGCTACTATATATTATATGTTCAAGTAATTTAGCTGATATGGATGTAAGAGATACAGGTCTATAATTCTCTGCTTTTGTTTTGTACCCTTTTTAAATAAGGGAACATGCTCGCATCTCGCCACTCATCAGGTATTACTCCTGGTCCAGTGAAGCTTGGTAAAGTAATTGGTATACCTCACTCAATTCATTGGCACATAATTTTAAGAGCTTGCCAGGAACGCCATCGGGACCAGTAGCTTTGTTTTCATTGATATTGGTCAGTAACTTAAATACTCCTGCTTTGTTTACTTTGATGTTTTGCATTTCAGGAGTTTATCATCATCCTTTAGTCCAACGCTAATTAAAGGTTTGGATTTGAGAAAATGAACAAAACTGCTTGTTTTGTAGTTTGCTTTCCTTCAGGGTCCTGTATTAGGTTATTCTGGTTGTTTCTCAGGTCTGGAATCCCAATGTTGTCCTGTCTCTTACTCCTTTTGAGACCATAATTTCTTGTTTTGATGATCACCTTCCGAAATCATCGAATTAACATAATTGGAGTGAGCAAGTCTACATTCTCTCTGACACCTTCTCTTAATATGTTTATACCTAACCAGTAATCTTTCTGAATTAGGATTGTAGTTTCAATTTCTTAAAGAAACGGTGTTTCCTTCTCAACAAACGTTTAGTTTTAGTAGTAATCCATGGTGGTGGTTCTTGCTTGAAGTTATTTTAGTAGGTATGGTTGTCATCCATAATATATTCCAAGTTAGTTTTTATACACTTCCAAAGATCACTGAATTATCTTTAACACTATGGGACCTCAAAAAAGACGACTGAATTATGAGTATCCCTGCGCAATTTTGGTAAATCTGCTTGGTTCCAGAGTCTGATGGTACGTTTAGGGGGTTTTCTTCGAAAGGGTTGAAGTTACTCTCTAAGAGAACTATGTCATGATCAACCCAGGCCTGCAATTAATTCCTGATTGCCTAAAGCGCCTGGACATATGGTTAAAAAATAAATCCAGGAATGCCTTACACGAGTTGGTGATTCAACTGACTGTACTAATCCAGGTCTTTGGTGGCATCAAAAAACTGAGTATTAATATTTTTACTGTATTGATTACCAAGTATGGCATCTTCACCCAATCATATCTGGTAAATAAAGTCTCCACAATCCATAATATTGCCTTCCTATTGGCCAAAACAATGTTAGAATGTCTCTGCAAATAGACAAACATACATTTTCATCTGAGTCTGGAGGTCTGTAAACTGATCCAACAATGACAGGTCTCTTATTCTTGAAATTAATCCTACAAAATAAACTTTCACTATTTTTGCCTTGATATAAAAACTCACTGGCTAAGTTCTTCCTAATGGCAATCAAGACTCCCCCACCTCTTTTTCCAAGTCTGTCCTTTCTATAAATATCAAAATCCTCCATTAGAAGTTCACTGCTGGATGTTCCAGTTTCTAGCCAAGTTTCTGTTCCAATTACAACATCAATGTTTTTTTCAGTGACTAAATTACTGGAGTTCTTCCTTTTTCTTAATAAGAGATTGGAAATTTACGGACTATGCATTTAAGTTTATCTTTTTCTCTTAATGATTTAGGGTTCAGTTGCACTTTATGATTTGGGATTTTATCAGTTTTAGAATCAGGGGTGGATGCAAACTTAGGACAAAATTTCAAGTTTTCTTTTGGGGATCGGTCTGGTGAGATAGGGTCAAAACGGTTGCTTTCTGAGCTGCAGTTTTCAATAGAATCCTCAAAAAGTCTTGAACTAAAGTTTGGAAGCCCGCAGGTAAAACAAGTCCATGATATATCACTATTGCATAATGCTTCATAAACTGCTGAATTCATTAACATACATTTAGTGTGATACCATGAATTGCAGACGTCACAGGCAACTGCTTTATGTTTCCATGTGACTCTCAAATTGCAAACTCCGCATGGATATTTTACTTTGGTGACGGACCAGGATTGAGTTCAATGTCTCCTGATAGGATAAGGCTTAAAAACCATAATTTAAACTCCTCTATGTCTAACTCTTTTAATCAAACAATTCCTTATCACTGTACTATTTCTGATATTAATTGAAATCAGGGGTTCAAATCTGGGCTAGTAATAGACGGAAGAACAGTACTCGGCACAGGTGCACACGGAGACTAACATGGTTCAGGTTGCACAAAGTTTTAAAACCTGCAAAAATGGAACTAAAGGCGTCTACATCAACATCTAAAATTTTAAAATTAAACTGAGTGCTAGGAATATTGTTGTTCCTGTCACATGTGGAAAGAACAAGGAAAAATAGAAAACTTTTAACGAAGCGAGGAACATGCCGGACAAATGTTCACCGGACAAATGCTCACCGGAGAGATGCTCACTGGACAATTGCTCACCGGACAAATGCTCACCGGGAAAATGCTGTACTCAGACAAATGCTCACCGAATACATAATAGAATATATTATATTTTAATATTTAATTATAAAAAGTTTTATACATATTAAATCGAATAAAAGATCAGGATAAAAGACAACACTGACACACAAAGTTCTACATCAATCGAATGTTGTGTGCAACAGCTTCTAAAAATAGCTCCAAAGGCCGGGTGCCAGCTGCAAACTCCTGGCACAGAGTGCGAAGGCGGATCTGGCGCTGCTGAATGCCCCTTTTTTGTTTCTTCCGTGGTGGCTCTCCTCTCTCAGCTGGGTAAGCTTTGTGGCTGCCAGCGCTTGGTCCATTCTCAGGCACTCGATGGTGGTCCATACTCCAGGATGGTGATGCCCCACCAAATGCCGGAAGCTGTTATTCCAGGTTTCACAGAAGTTATTTGTTCTGGAATCATCTGCCAAGGTGGCCGTGTTCACATTCCAGATGGAAGGTGGAAATTGTGGTGGAAACCTCCGTAACCTGACTGGACCCTCGTCGTTATGCTGGGCACGGCGATAGCGTCCTGATACATAGGTTTGGTCAAAGTAGTCCAGGAGACTTTCCAGTAAGTCTTGATCCACCCCTGGTTCATTTGGCACGTTTTCCCGAAGATGTGTCATTCCATCTGCAACGCAATCTTCTGGTAGAAAGGCAAGGGCATCCATTTTCCCAACAAACGCTCTCACTTGATCGTTGTCTTTGTAAGCATTGGTGAGTCCCACCTCCTGCACCTTTCTCCACGTAGCTTGGCACAGGTGATAGAAGCAACACGTATACTAACATGTTCACCAAACACAGAGTGAATAGCCTGGATAGCGCTTTCTCAAAGTCAATGCTGACGGTCACTGGGTCTGGGTAGAGGTGTTCTTCCTGACATTTGGTAACGATGGCTTGAAATAGCTCTTCATACACGCCCTGGTGTTTACCGCAGATCAGTGCATAGACACATGAGATGGCGCTGTTTCCGAGTTCTGCTCGAATTACATAAATCTGCCCATAGATCTTTGGAGCCATGCTAAAAGTACCGTCCATGTACCATATGTTAGCTCTGGAAAGATGACGGAGCGCTGCCCTGGTCGCAAAAACAGTCACCGGTTGGGAGAATCTGGTCCACTGTCATGGAATAAAAACGGAACAACATTCTCGCCACCAGTGGTCCTCCATTCATCCTCGAATACAAGCTCAAACTGCATCGAGGGTTCCTTTGGGAGCACAGCCCGTCTTTGACGCCGAAGGTCACGTTTGACAGACTCCAGCTGTCCAAAACCGTCTCGCGTTTCTTGCGATGCATTTTGTAGTACTTGAGCCAGGATCTGACATGGTTTGCTGCGCGTTTCTCGTGCTGTTGCTTTCATCCGCCCTCTCAGTTTCTGCACTTCAACGGCAGCGCGATCTGGCTCATGGCTGTGATCCTTTTCTTGACCGTACCTCCGCAACCTACAGACAGATGGACAGACGGTTGAGAGAGACAGAGAGAGAGAGAGAGAGAGAGAGAGAGGGGTGAGAGAGGCAGTCAGACAAATATATATGAGAGAGAGATAGTGGAGATATATAGATAGATAGATAGATAGAGATAGATAGATAGATAGATAGATAGATAGATAGATAGATAGATAGATAGATAGATAGATATAGAGAGAGAGAGAAAGATGAGAGAGAGAGAGAGAGGGAGAGAGGCAGTCAGACAGATATACGAGAATCTTGCTTGTTGTACTTACATTCAGATCTGTAGTTACAGCTCCCTTGCAATGCGCGCTTCTCTGGTGCACACACTGCCACCGAATCCAACCTCTTTTCTGCAACTTCCGGACGTACATTACCCTTCTAAACAGAGTTTCTGCCACCGAGCTGACTGAGTATAACCTCCATGTTTCTGTCTACAGGATCTGACCAGGTTTGTCTGCTGCCGTTATGTGTCATGCACCAGTTTGATAAGTGCCCATCCGTATAGGACATTTATCAGACACCCGATGGGTCGTGAACTGAAGCTCTCTAACATTTCATTAGGTCGTCACCTAACAGTGAGCATTTGTCCGCGTGCAGCACTTTTCCGGTGAGCATTTGTCCGGTGAGCATTTGCCCGGTGAGCATTTGCCGGTGAGCAATTTTCCGGTGAGCATTTGTCCGCGCTCCGCCGGTAGCCATCTTGAAAGCCAAATAAGAAAGACTCACCTTTAAGAGGGTTTAAAACACAATTTCGTTAAGATAAATAAAATTTAGCATTAAACTACCAATAGTGCTGATCATTGAAATTCACAGTTACTCGTATGAGTAAAAGATGTAAAAATGTAAAGACGTAAAAGATGTAAAAATGAATTAAAAACGGGAGCTCCAAAAGCCAGGCAGCCTCCTCGCTGGACATTTTAGCAAAGAGCAAACGTTACCCCACTTGTTTACTGTTTAGGTTAGTTTTGCTAAAGTACGGTTCGAGGCAAACTGATTAAACAAGCCTTCAACTCTTAAAATAACGTGAAAGTTTGTTCTTTAGCGAAGTTCAAAAGTACCGAAAGTGCAGCGAGCGCCATGATGCTCTTCTTCTTGGAAACCAACAAAATAATGATTGACTATTTGCAGCGCAGTACTTATTCTTTTTCCTTGTAATCAAACCGTTTGCAGCGCGCGTGCCACACACACACACACACACACACACACACACATACACACACACACACACACACACATACACACACACATACACGCACGCATGCACGCACGTAAGCACGCACAGTTGCTTTTAACTTCTTGAATATCGAGTGCGACCCCTTGTTGCCAAATTTGCTCCAGGGGCCAACAGTCTGAGTCGCACTATTTTATGTTATTTTATTTTACTTTTTAACATGCGCGCTGGTGACCTACTCGTTTTTGAGTGAACCAGTATTTTAGGAAGAAGAAGAAGAAGAAGACATCCATAAGCTTGAGCGTGAGGGCCGGAACAGCTCAATAGTTTGCAGAGCGTCGGACGATGACTGGAGTCATTAGTTCAAGTTTCTGTAGAACCACCCGGGTGAAGGTAAAATTTTTCCTTCAGATTTGAATATTTTTCCTGCTGTCTCATCTCTCATGCCACCTTAGTGGCATTGCTGCTATGCCATTCATTCTGCTTTTCGTCCACATCCATACCTCTGCTTGTCTCGGCACCATCTGTCCACGGGGAGCAGTCAATGTCATCGTCAAGCCGTCATGAGGCAATCCACCAAAAGAGATACTCACTGCTACTGAGTTACTTTGGTGGTGCTCAAGGATACATGTTCTGATCCAACATATGCAGGACACCACTACTAAATGCTGTACAGATGACAGTAATTGCTTAGTCGTGAAGGCAGAGGAAATGAGTACTTTCCGGAGGCATGTAGCACCAGGCTGTTCAATGGTGGTACCTGTGACCTCAACACAAATTCACGGAGGGGACAGTTGAGGACAGGATATTGAGACTGAGGTGACCATGGGAGCAGAGATGAAGGACCTCAAAGGCTTTCATTTTTAATGGTGATCGTTGAGGATGAGGATGATGAAGATGAATGAATTTACATACCTATTCTAAGATTGCATGACAAGGTTATTGAAGTTCAGGAGCTGCGTTTCACAAGAAACTGTGCTGTTTCGGGAAGTGTATAGTGTTCCTCTTTAGATGGTTCTTTAGGCACAGACTATGCTATCTTCCAGGATCTTGCACAGGTTGCTTTTTAGTGAGACTGAGCAGTACATGGCTGAATTGTAATGTTCTCCCCTTTTAAGAATGGGTGCAATGTTGGCGGCACGCCAGTCGAATATGTATTCTCCTCTCTGAGTGTGTTGTGTGCGTGTGTGTGCTTGTGTGTGTGTGTGTGTGTGTGTGTAGAAACAAGTCTGTAGCATATTTCTCTTCCCTTTGCTTGACGCATTCAAGCATGTACAGATTGCATGTGTGCGATTTTGGAAGTTGATCTCCTCTGAGAACAATCGCTACGGCTGCTTTTTGTATAATTGCGATAACATTTAGAGTCAAGGTCAATGATCGTCTAAACTTTGAGGCTCAAGCACGCTGTTTGGCTGGGTGTTCCTGTGCTTGCAGTTGTTATCTGCATTGCTTCTTTTTGTTTTGCATTTCTTATTGAACCTTTTTCACAGACAGCAACAATGAGCTTAACTAAATGTGTGACCATCAGAATGACGACAATAGTGCGGTCAGTTCAGGTTTGTTGAAGCCCACCTTTTTGTGTTACACACCAGTAGACTTGCTACTGACTCAGAAAGTATTCACTTGATCAGTGTGTGTGTATGTGTGTGTGTGTGTGTGTGTGTGTGTGTGTGTGTGCGTGTGTGTGTGTGCGTGTGTGTGTGTGTGTGTGTGCGCGCGCGCGCGCGTGTGTGTGTGCATGTGTGTGTGTGTGACTGTGAGGGAGGGGAGGGAGAGGGGGGATTGGGGTGGGGTTGGGAGGCGTCCACTGTTCTAGCATCCTTTCTCACCCACACCCGCTTTCTTCTCATGACCTCTTCATTCCTCCAGGTTTAACTCCACATGTACTGTGTATGTGCACTTCAACGTGACCCCCATCCTCATTATCCAAACCGCCCAGCTTCTACCTTGTCACAACTTCAACATATCCTTTCCTCCCAGAACAGTATTGAAGATGGAACTGGAACTCGCCCCTAAGAGGTAGTACAAGCTCTTTCATGGTCAGCATATGCCTTCATTGTGGCATTGTCAAACCACTAGTAAGCAGTCCTGTAAAGTTTCTCTTTCTTTGACGTCTATTTCTCCCACTCCTCATTCCCTACACTCTTTGCCTCTTGTATTGTAACCACATTAGACAACATTGTGAATCATGATATGATGGTTCTTCTTCTTCTTCTTCCCTTGAGCGACCAACATCAACATTTTGATGGCTACTGTCACTTTTGGGATGAAGCATGCGCGCAAAAAAAGAAGAAAAAAATCACTGGGGGTCGCGCACCCTTGAGAGGAAGGGTGGGAGCAGAGACTGCATGGGGTTCTAAAGAGTTTCAGTCTCTGATGGTACGTGGGATGAAGGAGTATTTCCTATAATCAGTTCTGCAGAAGATGTTGTGGTAGGCTAGGTTGTGACCTCGTCGTGCTCAGCCTCTGGTTTGGGGTCTCATGTTTGGGGCTTTTACATTTATCAGCCCATGGTGAATGTTAAAAAGCATTCCCAAGCGGGCAGTTCTGTGCTGTTACTTAAGGGTGGGCCAGTTTAAATGATTCAACATATCGCCAATGCTGGATTTGTTCCTGTATCGATTTAGGACGAATCTAGCTGCCCTCCTCTGTACTGCTTCCAGTTGGTCGATTTGTTGTTGTTGGTAGGGGTCCCATACACAGATGGTGTACTCCAGAAGAGGTCGTATGAGAGCCTTGACTGCTGTTGCCTTGATGGTCTCAGACCCAATACGGAGGTTGCATCTCGGGAAACCTAAAGCTCTGTTGGCTTTAGCACAGGTGTTGTTAATATGGGTGTTCCACTTGCAGTCAGATTGAAGTGTGACGCCTGGGTATTTCGCAGAGGAGATGCAGGGTATAGTCGTGACTCTTTTGTTCTCTGCATGATGAAATCATTCTTGGTTTCTTCTGGAAGAAGGAGAAGACCCTCAATCAGTCAGTGGCTCAGATGATTTACATTGTTTTGGGCAGCAGTAATGACTAAATCACCACCAGAAGCCCCTACTGGCTACAAAGTCCTTTTTTTATCCTATAATCATCATCATCATCAACATCATTATTATTATTATTGTTGTTATCAATTAATTAATTAGTTCATTTTATTTGTATTGCACATACTGGTATTGATTTGTAAAAATAATCAGAATTGCACATACTGGTATTGATTTGTAAAAATAATCGGAATGGTTTATGAAAAAAATATCGAAAATTCAGGAATACGAGAACGGTATACACACCCACCAAATCTATTCAGGTTCATGATTTGTGTGTGTGTGCATGCGCGCGCGCACGCGTGTATGTGTGTGTGTGTGTGTGTGTTATACGTGATGAAGATTAAGTTCAGAGGTAAGGTGATGCCTGTTTGTGGTTACCTTTCAGCTCCAGAGCAAACATATAAGCATGGTGATACCCAGCAGGCAGGAGAGCAAGTGGAACTGGCAATACTCGTCCAAGGAAGGGATCCCCAGGGAGATCCTGACCATGCTGACCCAGGACTACAACTTCAGCTGGTCCAACATCAAGGCCTACCTGGAGAACTCCCGACGGATGGCCGTCAGGAAGGACCATCGGTGGGCGGAACTGCATGTGTTGATTGTTGATTGATAGAGTGGAACCTCTTCAAGACATCCACAGATATGTAAACACTTGAGGCGGGAATAGCTCTGTTGGTAGAGCACCAGACTCATAGTCCTGGGGTTGCGGGTTCAACCTTCTGTCGGGCCGTTTCATTTTAGGGGCATTTTTCCCTGGCAGTTAACATTGGTTCTGATTCCATTTCCTGAAATGTTCTCAGAATGTCGAATGAAACTATAAACGGAGGTTCCATGTGTGAACACATGCACTATATCTTGCAGGTACGTAAAATCCCCATCACCAACTTTCGGAAGAGATGGCCAGTATGGCCGTTGGTATGGCTGACACATTACACATAACATGACCCTGGGTGAGAAATAAAAAGAATGAAGGAAAAAAAAAGCAGAATAATTGATATTGACTGAATGATATGGGAAATGACTGAATGTATAACCAGCAAGCAGCTCTTCAGTCAGCTCTGCCCAAGTAGCAGCCCGTTGTGTAAACGATAGCGTGGATTGTAAAGCGCTTAGAGCTTGGTTTCTAACCAAGGATGGGCACTATGTAAGTATTCTTAAGAGTAATTTTAATAACAATAATGATGATAATGATAGTAAACATTGGGTCTTACATGGGAAAAAGTCTTGATGTGGAGATGAATATTGAACAGAAATCCTCCCGATAAAGTGTGTCTTTATGTAAAGACCCATAAGATATGTGGACAAGGTTATGGAGAGATTCAACTGTACTGTTAGTGCTGGTGGTACGTAGTGATCATGATGTTCTCTGGGTTCTTTCCTCAGCTAGACTGGTGATGTCTTCACACATGTCCCTTGGTTGATGGATTGGTTGGTTTGTCAGCAAGATGACACCCACCCCACTTCTGAACTGATTTTGATGAAAGTTGGCAGATGGATTGTTCTTCAAGGACAATATTCATTCAGTCAGATCAGTGTCAAAGTTTGAGTTGTCATCATCTGAAACCCTGCTCTTTGGACTTCTTTTTTTTTTAAGGAAAAAGGAAAAAAATTTACATCTTCAAAGCAGACACCTAATATTATAGAAACAAAGGTATAAAGTTTGAAAAGGCTTGTACCTTGAATTCAGTAGACTTCCCTTTTTATCTACTATAAGTAATTGAAGTGGATAATTACATGACAAACAAAAACTAAAACAACAACAGGAAAAAGGACCTATCCTCAGCCCTTCTACTTGATACAACCATGACTCACCACAACAGATGCTCAACACACCAGATTTTACAGTTATGCTGCTCTGATGAAATTGGCTGAAGTGAACTAAAAGTCATGAAAACAGTTTACACTCCAAAATAATTGGCTGAAGTGAACTAAAAGTCATGAAAACAGTTTACACTCCAAAATAATTGGCTGAAGTGAACTAAAAGTCATGAAAACAGTTTACACTCCAAAATAATTGGCTGAAGTGAACTAAAAGTCATGAAAACAGTTTACACTCCAAAATAATTGGCTGAAGTGAACTAAAAGTCATGAAAACAGTTTACACTCCAAAATAATGGTGAAGTGACTAAAGTCATGAAACAGTTTACACTCAAAATAATGGCGAATGAACTAAAGCAGAAAACTTTACACTTCAAAATATTGATAACTCTTAGTTTTGGATGAGTGGTGCCTACTGAGACGTGCATGATTCTGGGAATGCATACTCACAGCAGGCTAAATCACAACTAGACAGAATTACAAACAAATGAAACAGGAGTGGTCAAAATTGCCTTAAGTGTTCCACATCTGAGAATGGCGTTTTATTGATTTGTGGTATTGGGGGTAAGAATTGATAAATTCTCTATTGAAAAGTTATCTAACCCCAAACATGCTCTCCATAGCAACTTGGTGTATTAGTAAATCACATCCAGTTTGACTCACCTGATGTAAATATTTTGGTGCAGAATTGTGTTGCAGATATTAGTCACAGGGCAGATCCACAGTCTGTTTGGAACAATGACGTGAAGACTACCAAACTCATTTCAAAGACACTTGATGGAAAGATGGATGTGCACTCCAGGATGGATCCGATGACTTTTAATGTGGATCTGGGTCAAAGAGTAGATATAGAATGTGTTCCACTGTGGCAGAGGACTGTGTTCTCCCGAATACCCTTCTAGTAGTGATGCTGCTGTAGTGCCGATGATGGTTTAATGGTAGTGATGGAGATGTTACTAGATTGCTGATAGAGCTAGTTGTTTAGCTGATTCTTATTTCGTGACATGTTATGGTAAAGGAAGAAAAAAAAACTCGGCATGGATGCAGTGGTGACAAGACAAGTTAAATTGACTCATTACTGTGTAATGTGGCACATTGTGCAATGTAACACAGTACTGTGCTGTGCAGCACATTGTAACGAAGCACTGTTACACAGTGCTAATCAGGACAAGTGTAACGCAGCACATTGTGACAACAATAAGTTCCACACAGCACAATCTAACACATTGTAACACAGCACAGTACTAACAGCACAGTGGTAACGCATTTCAGTGCATTGTTGTGCAATACAGTCAAATGCCAAGTGTTCAGACTGAGCTGTGTTAGGTAATGCCAAAGCCATGCCCTACATTGCAGGTTTGTTCCAATGCTGTATGGAAATATGTTGTAGACCCCAACCTGTGGCTCTAGTTACAAGAGAGGGTGGGCATAGAACAGAATGTTATACATGTGACCCCACTGATGAGATGGATTTGAGGGAAGTGTGTGCGTGTGTGTGTGTGTGTGTGTGTGTGTGTGTGTGTGTGTGTGTGTGTGTGTGTAACTTTAACCCTTTTTAACAATTTTTTTGTTTGTCCTGTAGGTGTGCATTATAATGTGGGTGAGCTAGCTGATGGGATATCATTAATTAGACCTTATATCACATGCCTTTGTGCATGTGTATGACCCAAAGACCATTGAGAAGGACAGCCAGAGTTCAGCGTGACATGGATACCACTGTGTCCTTCACTATTCTCTCTCCTGATGTCTGTCCTGATCTGTCGCCTCTAGGTTTATACCGGAGCGACACAGAACACTGGGGCCTGACTTGGCGACAGCCCACTTCCTGGTGAAGCGGGGAGCAAAGGTGAAGTTTGTCGGGCGGAACATGTGGTTGGCGCAAGATCAGCAGGGCAACATGCACCTGCCCAACCAGTTTGTGCCTGGACTGCACCTGGAGGCCATCGACTGCACGGGTGTGCAGATGTCCTATGTGGCCTTTGACAACATGAGTAGGTGGAGAGGGTCTGCTTCGTTGTATGAGTGAAAGGGCTGAATGACATGGTGTGTGAATTGCACAAAGGAAGTAGAAAGGCGGGCGCATGCCTGTGTCACAATTACAGACTAGAGAGAGGGAGAGTGTGTGCGTGTTTGTGTGTTTAAATACAGATAGATTGATACAAATATATAGATTTATAGATGGATATCAGAGTTTCCGATTGTTGGTGTGCGCTCGCCATAATGCGAATTTTTTTTAAAATGTTGGGTGGTGCTTTCTCTGGAGGCACCTTTAGCTGCTCATCAATTTCTGAAGTAGCAAATGTCAGATTATTTTAATGAATGACTGTCAGTCCCATAGCAAACTCAGCTCTGAGTAGGAGCCAGTCAGGGCAGAAAAATCCCACAAAAGTAAATCGCTGTGATGGGAATAGAACCCACGGCCCCCCCAGCTGGAGTCTGCAACACTAACAACTTCACCAAGGCAGCCCTTAGGATGTCCACACCAGGATTTATATCAGCATGTACGGCTAGCAGTGAGTAAAGAGAAATATTGATAATATTACCATTACTCATTGCTAGCACCATCCACTTTGTCATTATTTGAGATGAGGCCACTTATATGGTATCCGACATCTACCTTTTCATCAAGCATCTTCAGCCCAGTTTACAGCTCGTAGAGTGACGTACTACAGCCTGTGTGAAATTTGGTCCTAGCATGGGATAGGAGTGGAGGCTGTCAGTGAAATTTGGTCTGTGTTTTCAGTTGAGCTGGAGCAGCTGCGCTACCTGAATTTGAGTCGCTGCATCAACGTGGACGACTGGTGTTTGGCCCGGCTGTACCAGTTCCAGGACAGCCTGGAGTTTCTGGACCTGACGGGGTGTTGGGAGGTGACCCACAACGGCCTGGCCTGTTTGCACTTGCTGAAGTCAGTGTGTGTGTGTGCTGTAATGTGTATGTGTGAGTGTTCTTGTGTGTGTGTGTGCACAAGTGTTTTTCTGTGTGTGTTTTTGTTATGTGTGTGTGTGTGTGTGTGTGTGTGTGTGTGTGTGTGTGTGTGTGTGTGAGTATGTACGTATGCAAGTGTCTTTTGTGTGTGTGTGTGTGTGTGTGCGCGCGTGTCGTTCTGTGTGTTTGTGTGTGTGTTTTTGTGTTTGTGTATGTGTTTGCACACGAGTATTTTTCTGTGTGTGTGTATTTGAATTTGTATATACCTGTGTTTATGTGTATTGTCTGTGTATGTGTGTATACATGTGTGTGGCCTTGTGTGTGTCATAAATGTGCATGTTTCTTATTAACCCTTTTACCGCCAGACATTCTGTTTTGCATGAATCCCCATCGCCAGCCATTTTTTTTTAGAAAAACTATAATTTCATACCAGCATGTGTGAAACACAGATATCGCAGGAACTAAGGAACCAATTCTTATTCTGTTGGGTTTTTTTGAATGGAGGAGAAATGCTGTATTTTTGTAATATTATAATACATTAGTAATGGTTAGTCAAGAACAGTTTCAAATATTTTTTAGTAATTTCAAGTAATAAAAAAATGCAGAATAAAATTTTGAATGTTATCTTTCATCTCAACATAAAAAAGAAGTAAGCATGCCAACAAACTCTGAACAAGGAAGGAAAAATACTCCACTCACCAAATGAAGACCAGAAAGTATGTTATATCCATCAGAAGAATGAAAAATACAGCCTCAAAACCATATACTCCAAATCAGAAAATTGGTGATGGCAGTGCACAATAGACAGGCAAGTATCAAGTTTGTGAGTGTGTCCAGGGTTCAGTTTTCAGACAGAATGAAAAAAAAAAAGAATTCTACAACTACAAATGACACTATTTCTACTGTCTGTGCTGTGATGCAGAAAAGCAATCACACACACACACACACACACACACACACACACACACACACACACACACACACACACACACCACAACACAACTCACACACACACACACACACACACACACACACACACACACACACACACACACCACTTCTTACACTTAAAGGAATAGCACGCACTCACACAACTTATGCCCTACTGGTACACACATGAAAGAAAGAAAAAGGGAACACACACACACACACACACACACACACACACACACACACACACACACACACACACACACACGCATCTTTCATTCTCACTTTCGAAAGCAATAACTTTATGAAAACAAAGTCATTCATCTGCCTGTTGGCCTCTGGAGCCTGGGGAGCCATTCTCCCAGGCAAACTTTTCTCTGGCTGGCCTAGTTTGCTGTTGCTGCACACCTCTGCCACGTGTCACTCTGCCACGCCCCCTTCGACCTTGACGCCTTTGTACCCCAGCTGTGCTCGCAGTCACTTGTCTCTGAGCCCTCTGTGTTGTTCGCCCCGACCTTTAGGCCTACACTTTCAGTCATCTCACTCATATTGCCAAGTGCTATCAGTGTCAGTGTGTGTTGGCTTGTCACCAACAGCACACAAGCGCACAGTGCACCAGCCAGCCTCGCCCCCTTTTGCTTACCACGCATGCAACTGGGTCAGCCACGTTTTGTTCCGACTCGGTTGAGCTTTCGCGGTCCGATAATGTATCCAGGTCACCATCTGGGTGTTCTTGACCCAAATCAACATCAACTGACCGTTTACTCAACATTTCCAGCACCTGATCTGCAGTAAATGTACGTCGAGGCCAAGTGCCTGAAGTGCTTGGTTGTGATGTCATAGTGAATGAAAAACATATCAATAGAAATGGATAAAAACACTTAACTGAACACCGCTCTGATGAAGCTAATGGCTATGACTAGTGAGGCATACGTCAGTGAATACCAGAACTATCACGGTTATCGCTGGCTTTCTATCTTGTTAAGTTCGAGAGTGAAAGTATCGGGAGTTAGGTCACCCTAGTTGCGTGGTGAGCCACGTTGTTGCCGAACGGCGATGTCGGCGGCATAAGGGTTAAGGAGCTTGTTTACCTCAGCTTGTGTGTCAGTGTTTGTGTGTGTATGTGTTATGTGTGTGTGTATATGTGTGTGTGAAAGTGTGTGTGTGCGTAGCTGTTAACCTTCCCAAAGTTTTCTGGAACTTCCCTAAATTACAAATTATTCCTGAAATCCCAAATTTAGTATAAGAAAATCCAGAACTTCAAAATTTAGTTGAAAAAATGGGGGTTGGGGTGTGTGTCATTTTTCAAAGGGATGATTAAGTATTACAGTTAAAACCAAAGTGATGTTAGACGTATGTTTGAAATAATAGTATGGAAAATGTGTTTTCTTTTAATCTCCACATTTCTCTGCTGACATTAGGGGATTAGAAATGCTCTCCGTCAAAAATCGAAATGGCCCTTTGTCATGCCCCATCCCCCCACCCCAACCCCTCTTCATCCCTTTGTTCCTGAATTTTGACTCCAGATAGGTATGGTGTGTGTGTGCGAGTTTTTCCTTCTTGAAAGTGTGCGTTTCATGTAAAAGTGCGTGTTTTATGTGAAAGTGTTTGTGTTTTGTATGAAGTTGTGTATGTGTCCTTATGCACAAGTGTTGACAGTTGTGTGTGTGTGTGTTGTGTGTGTGTGTGTGTGTGTGTGTGTGTGTGTGTGTCTCTCTCTCTCTCTCTCTCTTGCGTACGCAGGCTGACACTCCTGCGGACACCCCCTGTATAGGGAGTGGAGTTTTGTGTGTATGACCGTTTTTTATCCCGCCATTAAGGCAGCCATACTCCATCTTCGGGGAAGATGTGTGTGTGTGTGTGTGTGTGTGTGTGTGTGTGTGTGTGTGTGTGTGTTTGTTTGTGAACACATCCATCCTTCCTTGCATCTTGTAAGATGTTCAGGGAGTCACTACAATATAAATGCCCTTAATGCTTCAGGTGAAACCATGCTTTTTGTCATATTTGGCAGTGTGTATGCATGCTTGTTGTTAAATTTGATATGTTCATTAAATTCATAACTATTTTCTTTTTTCAGGGGGAAAAAAAAGGAAATTCTGTGGTAATGTGATGTTTGTTACTTGAAGACTACTTTTTCGTCTATGCACAGGTACAGAAATTCATTTTTTAGTATGTGCACAAGTAAAATTCAAATGAAATGATTAAGTCAAGATTAGAAAGTTTGGACATGAAATATAATCTGACACTCGCGCACACATGCTGTTCCTGTCCCTCTGCCATCACTAATCCACCACACTGCAGTGTCTTCTCCACCTGTCAATACCCTACCCCTTACCCCACTCTTGCCACCTCCACCACATCCTTCACTTGCTAACCCCCTTTCCCTTCATTCCTCAAACACAGTGACATCCCAGTGAGAACAAAGTCATTAACATTTCTTTTAAATCAAAATCTTCAACTTCCCCAAAGTTGGAGTATGGCTGCCTTAAGTGGCGGGATAAAAAAAAAAGAATGGTCATATACACAAAACTCCACTCGCTTTGTTGGGTAGATGGGATTTATCCTTGCCTGTCTGTACAGGGAGTGACCTGAGGAGTATCAGCCTGCATATGTGGGGGGAGAAAAATCAACATTTCTTTCAAATTAATTGCTCACAGTGTACAGTAGTGTCAGTGTTCAGTAAAGAGTGCCATCACATACACAGCATTCCCAACCTCCACCTCGCCCTCGCATACCTGAATAGTTTCATTGCTGCTCCAGTCAGAACTCCAGCATTGTGTATGTGTGTGTGTGTGTGTGTATGTATGTGTGTGTGTGTGTGTGTGTGTGTGTGTGTGTGTGTGTGTGTGTGTGTGTGTGTGTGTGTGTGTACGTGTGTGTGTGTGTGTATGTTGTGTGTGTGTGTGTGTGTGTGTGTGTGTGTGTGTGTGTGTGTGTGTGTATGTGTGTGTGTGTGTGTGTCTGTGTGTCCAGGAAGCTGAAAGGCCTGAAGCTGACGGGGCTGCCCAACGTTCAGGACATGGGCCTGATGGTTCTTCTGCTGGAGGAGGCTCTGCCACAGTGCACCATCTTTGGCGTGGAGGAGGAGAAACTGGCACTGCCAGGCGGCGACAGTGACAGACCCTCGTTGTCCGGGCGATTACAGAGCATCACCGAGGGTGGGGGTAAAGAGGAGAGTGTGGATAGCAGGTCGGTGGAAAGATCTCCTGGGAGAAGAGGGCAATTGAAGCCTTGATGTGTAGAGGTTTTATATGTGTGTGTATGTGTGTGTGAGAGAGAGAGAGAGAGAGAGAGAGAGAAAGAGAATGTGTGTGTCTGTACAAAACTACTGTGAGTATCTTGGTATATAAGATTTTGAAATGCAGGCTTGTTGATTTTGAAATGTGCTAGAAGCCTGGAAAAAAAAACCCAACTGGCTGCTGTGATTAAGTGTGTGAGAGGAGGGGGAAGGAGGTTGGGGGTGGATGAAGAACTGAACGAAAGGGGAGAATAAATCAAGGGACATCGTGATGAGTTGCACTGTTTGTTTTTATATGGCTGTATGAACCCATGTGTTTGCATGTATTACAAATGACAGGTTAGTTTTGATAGTTATATCACTTTCAGTGTGTGTGTGTGTGTGTGTATATGTGTGCATGCGTATGTGTGTGTGTGTATGCGTGTGTGTGCATGCATGTGTGCATGTGTGTATGTGTGTGACAGAGAAATGACACGTAGATACGGCGGGGGAAAATCTTTGATGGGAATGTGTGTACGATTGTGTTTCAAGCTAGTTTTTTAAGAAGAGTGTCTGCATGAGTGGGTGTGTGCTCATTTATTTAATTTTACCGGTCAAATTTTAAAGTAAAAAGAAATGGAAATCTGCTTCTAATCTGTTTGACATGGCATGACACCATCATTATAGCTGGAGCAAAGGCTGTGTATTGTAGATGTTGGTAGACACAAGGCTGAAAACTTGATTCTGCTGAGGTCGAAAAACAAACAAATGAATAGCTCAGTTGGTAGAGCGCCTGACTCGTAATCTTGGTGATCCTGGGGTTGCGGGTTCGAACCTCCGCCGGGGCGTTTCGGTACAGGGGGATTTTTCCCTCGGAGTTAACATTGGTTCTGGGAGCCGGTATAGCCCAGTGGTAGAGCGCCTGACTCGTAATCTTGGTGATCCTGGGGTTGCGGGTTCGAACCTCCGCCGGGGCGTTTCGGTACAGGGGGATTTTTGCCTCGGAGTTAACATAGGTTCTGACTCCATTTCCCATACAGTCCTTCGAATGAGACTATAAACCGAGGTTCCGTGTGTGAACGCACGCATAACATCTTGCACACACGTAAAATCCCATCACCAACTTTCGGAAGAGAAGGCCAGTTTGGCCGTTGGTATGGATGACACGTTACACATAGCATGCACCCTGCGTGAGAAATGGAAAGAATGAAGGAAGTAAGGAAAATGAGTGATCGATATTGAACGATATTGACTGGATGACACAGGAAACGACTGAATGAAGCGCCAGCTGGCAGCTCTTCAGTCGGCACTACCCAGGTAGGCAGCCCGTTGTGTAAACGAGTGTTGATTGTAAAGCGCTTAGAGCTTAGCCTCTAGCCGAGAATAGGCGCTATATAAGTATTCATTATTATTATTATTATTATTATTATTCTGACTCCATTTCCCATACAGTCATTCGAATGAGACTATAAACCGAGGTTCCGTGTGTGAACGCATGCATAAATCTTGCACACACGTAAAATCCCATCACCAACTTTCGGAAGAGTAGGCCAGTTTGGCCGTTGGTATGGATGACATGTTACACATAGCATGCACCCTGCGTGAGAAATGGAAAGAATGAAGGAAGTAAGGAAAATGAGTGATCGATATTGAACGATATTGAATGGATGACACGGGAAACGACTGAATGAAGCGCCAGCTGGCAGCTCTTCAGTCGGCACTACCCAGGTAGGCAGCCTGTTGTGTAAACGAGTGTTGATTGTAAAGCGCTTAGAGCTTAGCCTCTAGCCGAGAATAGGCGCTATATAAGTATTCATTATTATTATTATTATTATTATTCCTATTTTGCATGATCCCTCCCTGCCCGCAGAAATACCGGAGGTGGAAAATGACCTGTTTGGGAAGCATTCTTGACGGAAAAGGCAAAGTGGTTGATTATGGATAGAGGAGTAGATGATTTTGATGATTCCAGTGTAAAAAAACAAACTAACAAACATTATTGATGGAAATGGTGTTAGTTTGATGATTCCAATGTAAAAAAAACAAACAAACAAACATTATTGATGGAAATGGTGTTCGATGGAAACAGTGGTGAAGGAAGAGAGGTTTGGGAAGCATGTGAGGTGCAGTGCCTTGACTGGAGCACGTGCAGGACATAAATCAAAATCACAGGCACAAGGGTCAATGTGGCTTTGGAGACCCAAGTGTGAATGGTAATCCACCGAAAGACAAAGAGAAACATTGAAAGGAACGTGCTGCTGTGTGTGTGTGTGTGTGTGTGTGTGTGTGTGTGTGTGTGTGTGTGTGTGTGTGCGCGCATGCGTGTGTGTGTGTGTGTGCGTGCATGCGTGTGTGTGTGTATGTGTTGTGTGTGTGTGTATGCATGTGTGTGTGTGTGTGTGAGACTTGAGAAAAATCAGAACGTATATGTTCGTGTATGTGTGTTTGAAATTTTGCGATAAAAATGCTCTTCTTGCCTGTCTCTTAGAATCTAAAAATTATGTCCAGAATGCACAAGACTGCACAGGTTTTAGTCTGGTTAAAAAAGAAAGAAAACTCTTCCAGGCAAGCACATGGTTGGACCCTTTGCCCCCTACATGGGAACCACCACAGTGTCACACCATGTAAAGAATCTTTTCTCCTCCTTCATCCTGGACCGTTTCAAGCTCTGAAGACTGTATTTTGTGATGTGGAGAACAATGTGTTCACTACATGTAACATTACATGCTGTGTGTGTGTGTGTGTGTGTGTGTGTGTGTGTGTGTGTGTGTGTGTGTGCATATGTGCTTGCACTTGCATTTTAATTTTTGTTGTACTACCTATGTTGCATATGATCCAGAGACATGCTACAGCCACATTTTCTGAACTAATCAAAATATTCCACTGAAAATTCATGTATTGGTTAACAAAAAAAAAACAACCTAAAGTATCTATTTGTCATTCAATCTCTTCAAATTCTTTCTTTCTTTCTTCAAATTGAACTATACTTTTCTCAATATGGATTCACACTCTCAAATCTTTACTAGAGATGGCTTTTTGAATCCACATGTGTATTTATGTGCGCGCGCGCGCGCGTGTGTGTGTGTGTGTGTGTGTGTGTGTGTGTGTGTGTGTGTTTGTGCGCGAATAATCTGTTTTAAGAGTCGACTTCAAGGCAACCGCCCTGATATGGCCTTTGTGTTCTGCTGGGCTATAAGCATTATGAACTGCATTCTCTCACATTTCTGACGATGCAGGTCGCTCTTGACCTACACATTTCAGAGGTTTTATTGAGTGTCATGGTCTGCTGGTGATGTGGGACTTCCAGAACCCACTCTCTTTACAGACAAAGCTGCTGTGAAATGCATGGCTCATGAGAGATCAGCATCATCAGAAGTCTGTTGTCACAAGCCACGTCTGGTAACAGTGAACATATTTGAGCCTGGTGCTTCTGTACATGTATGTATGAGAGAAAGAGAACACTTGTTTCCATCATTTCTCCACGTCAACAACAAACATAAATATAGCCGTAAACAGTTCACTTTAATGAAGAAGAAAAAATGCCAGTGATCATTAAAAAAAAAAAAAAGGCTGACATCAAAGAGAATACATATCAAATACCAGTAAAGAGTAAGTAAGGCACATGTGTATAGATGGCAATAGACCAAAGAATGCACACTTGCATGTATACCTGTATTTTTCTCAAAACAACAAACGAACAGAAAAAAAGGGAAAAAAAAGTGAGCAGTGAAAATCAACGTCGGCTCAAACCACCACCACAGTGCACAAACATGAGATTCGACATCAAACCAGTTAGGAACTCATGCATGAATACATTGACCAAAAAAAAAAAGAGGCAGTGTCTGAACTCGAGGACCGAGTCTATAACAATGCAAAAAAAAAAAAGAAGTCTTTTTTAATGTAGAGTCAAAGATCTATTGGAACTACACAAGTTCAGCACAATCAGACTACAGACAAACCAGGAAATATTTTATAAACAGCAATACATCTATATTCACTATGATGTTAACAGATCAGCTATCCAGGCTACATCTATTTACTAAATGACCAATGTGGAACATGTAAATCGATCAACAACACCAAAACAGATTGGTATACCTTCTGCCATTGTCCCTTTTCTCAATCCCAACCAGATTACATGGTTTGGAAGTCACCATTTTAGAAAGGAAAAAAAATATGTTAAAGCTTTGAAGAGTGGACCTGTGACAGTACAAAATGTTGATCCCAGCTGATGGAAACTGACCATAAGGAAAGTCTCTGTGCAGAAAAAAGCTCATTAGACACAGCTGACAAAATGGAGATTGGAGGGAGGGTGAAAGAGTTTTTTTGTTTACTACTTCTTCCTAAAATACTGGTTCACTCAAAAACGAGTAGGTCACCAGCACGCAACCTTACCTTGCAACATTCATGATGATGTTCTTCGTGTTAACTGGCCAACAAAAGCAAAAACGTTACAATTTTCCTCTACATTTGAAAAAGTTCCACAGCTTTTTAATGTGAGCAACACTAGAGCAACTTCTTCATGTGAGCAATACTAGAGCAACACAGCCTCTTAATGTGAGCAACACTAGAGCAATATAGATGGTGCTTGATGTTGATTGATCACAGATTGAGAACAGCACTGTGTAAAACAGGATTATGACCCGCTCAGTATTATAATCTGACTGGCAATACTTGTTTGCTCAGACTTAATACTATTTCTCTCTCAAGACTGGTCATGGGATGATTGGTAGCTTTCACAATATTAAAACATACTTGAACGATATTGTGGAAAAGCCAGGATTACAGTAGATTATATCGAGGGCTTCCTGCCAGAATGGACCATCTCAATTTTTTTCACATTTTCACTTTTTACATGAAACTAACTTATTAAACAGCTAGGAATATAATGCCGATGTCCGTTTTGTGATATCTCAATTTATTAATTAGTTATTGATAAAACTGTAATGGACCACTGAAAAAATGCTTAAATGAAAGCATGCCAGAATGGGACATTTACGCCTGACCCACTACAATCCTCTGTCACTTGCATGATACGGGGCTGTAGGCCCTGCTGAAATGAGATATCTGATAAAGTCTCATTTCAGCACTGCCAAGAGGGAAACCCATGGCCTCTCATCTGTTGGACTGTCTTGAGACACTCCCGGTGTTCCACTCAGGCAGGGCGGCAGCAGAATATAAACAATCCCTTGCCTGGGGTCGGCTTGGGTTAATAGAAAGTGTCACATGCTGGCTTGGCAGCTTTGCTGTAAACTTCGATGAAACCGAGTCCTGTCTGGTTGCTTCATTACTGTTCACACTTCTGAAAGAGATGAGGAGAACTGGAGCTTGCTCATTGCTCATGTAAGTATTATTATTTTATGTCTCAGGTGTGCATGTGCGTGCGCTTGTGTGTTCATGCTTTTGTATGCGTGTGCCAATGTGTGTTTGCATGTGCGCGCATACTTTTTTGTGTGCATACATGTATCTATTTCTATTTACTACAAGTGTGCACATGTGCATGCATGTGCGTGTTTGCGTGTGTGTGCATGCGTGTGTGTAATGCAATGCAATGCATTCAGGCACTTATGTATTTTATTCACACGTTCTTTTACTGGTAGGAATAGTTTAAATACATGTGTGTGCACGCATGTACGTACATGCGTAGGAATGTGAGTGTTGGATGCATGAATGCGTATGTGCATGCATGTGTGTGTTTGTGTGGGTGTGTTTAACTGTGTGTTTGTAAGTATGTATAATCATGTGCTAACATTGTGTTTGTGTTTAAGTTTAATAGGCCAAAAAAAAATTTTGTTTAGGGTAACATGACCCAAAAAATTAGGGTTGGTCGGGTTTTTCTTTTTGTTTTTTTGTTGTTTGTTTGTTTTTGTTGTTTTTTTTTTGGGGGGGGGGGGGGGCGTTGTGAAATGTCCCTTTTATTTCTAGAAAAAAAAAAAAAAAAAATTTAGGGTCGACGCCAAAACGATAGGGTCGGTCGGGTTACCCTAAACAGACAATTTTTTTTTTTTTTTGGGGGGGGGGGGCCATAAGGTTGTGTGCGCATACATCTGTGCGCATGATGTTTGCAAGTGGAAGAGCTCTAACATTGTGTCTCTGTGGCGTGTGTGTTTGTGTGAGTGTATATATGTGGAGATGAGCGAGAGGCATTATTACCAGCCGATTAAACGCTAGCTACCTGCTTATGTTTTCAGATTAGCCTGAATCCTTGTTTCCTCATGACAAAGCGCTTTTTCCACATTAAGACTTGAACGGATCTTTTCATTTTGCCGGCTTATAATTATATAATCAGACTATCTAGGATTTCTTTAAAATGCAGATAAAAGAGCAAAGATTAAGATCACAGTATAAAAAAAAATACACTTTTAAGTTTTTAAATAATTTTGATAGCATTACACTCAGTATAGTCCAGTATTGTGGCCCAAGGTTCACGGTTAGGAGTAATGAAAACTGTAAAAATATAAAATATGTTCTTGTGCAGGGGCTATCCGAATTATATCACCATTATATATTTAACTTATATGCATTTTAATGTTATGTCAATATGTCTCAGGTGAGATTATTTTGCTGTGTATACACTATGTGTCATCTGGCTAGCAGATTTAGTGTGAGCACTCTTTCTTTTTCAGAACTATGGATTGTTCTGAGGAGTGGTCTGATGATGACGCCTTCCTCAGCTTGGCAGCATCTCTGACCGCTGACATGGACAATCAATGCGCTGACTCTGAATTCAACACTAGTGACAATCTTCCTCTCAGCAGACACCATGGACTGTCCAACGAGTCTGACTTCAACGCCAGCGATTACCTTCCGTTAAGCCAGTATCAACACCAGCTTTCTAATGACTCTAGTGGTAGTGACCCTACATACCAACCAGGGACACGCTTCTGTTTAAGGAAAAGACCCAAGAAAGCGCAGCAAGAAGGAAAGAGACCTTCGTCAGGCTATTGCCAAGAGTAAAGCACAGGGAGACCAAGAGGCCAGTGACCAGGCTGTGCACAAGCAACGTTTGGTGAACCTCCTGTCTGCCAACGCACTGCAGCAAGTGGAGGTAGCATCAGATGGCAATTGCTTTTTTGAATCCTGTGCTCTCTCCCTCAACATCACAGCACCAGACCTGCGTAAATGTCTCTGTGACTATCTTGAAGACAACCTCGGTATGTTTATTGATTTCATGCCCTTTGCTAAGATAAGATAAGATAATGTTGCTTATAGCCCAGCCGACCGCAAAGGGCCACATCAGGCTGTCACCACTGAAGATTGCAACGAAAGGTACATGGATATATGCAAAACATTCTGGAAACTTCGCCATCCTGGCAGATGGAGCAACCGTGCTGGCGACATGCTTCCTTTGGCTCTTGCGTCATGGACTGGCAGAAATGTCAGGCTTTTTAGAAGCACCCCAAGTCAGCCAGTCCTTGATGTCCATCCTTGAATGCTCCCTCTGGTGAACCACGAGATGCAAACACGATTGTTCTGGCCTTACTGAACTATCAAAGTGGACCTCACTACAACAGTTGCACAGCTGAGATCAACACAGAGGCCCCACATTCAGCCACACATTATCACCACCCCAGGAGATCAACACAGAGGCCCCACATTCAGCCACATTATTACCACCCCAGGAGATCAACACGGAGGCCCCACATTCAGCCACATTATTACCACCCCAGGAGATCAACACAGAGGCCCCACATTCAGCCACATTATTACCACCCCAGGAGATCAACACAGAGGCCCCACATTCTGCCACATTATTACCACCCCGGGAGATCAACACAGAGGCCCCACATTCAGCCACATTATCACCACCCCAGGAGATCAACACAGAGGCCCCACATTCAGCTACATTATCACCGCCCCATGAGATGCACAGAGACCCCACAACCGACAAATCAATGTCACTTCCACCGTCTCATCTCCATGTTGAAACTTCTCCGCCTGTAGAATCAGTTACACCTTCATACCACCATTCACCAACTGCGCAGTCCAATGTTTCACCTTCACTCCAGCAAAGACCGCAACAAGACAAAAGAGCGTTGCCTGAAACACTCAGGAAATCAGGGAATTTCAAAACCCCACCAAAAAAGCAACTCACGAGAAAAAGAAAAGCACAACCTGAAACCTGGAAGAAAAATGTCAGGAAAGTTCTTCGACTGCAAGGAAAATGCCATTTGTCAGACAAAGGAACCCATGTCCCAGCAAAGAAGTTGAAAATAGTAGACTGTTCAAAATGCAGTATTAGGTGTGATAGATTGAATAAAAGAAGAGCAGAAATTTTTCAATCATTCTATGCACTAAATTCACAAGAGAAACAAAAGCAATTTGTCTGCACACACATCACTACCAAGAACACCAAGACCATGCATGACGACGTGACATCTGCAGCCGTTCCGAAAAACAAGACACGTGTCCAGACAGTATCACTTCACAGTGGATGGACAGAGTGAACGCGTCTGCAAGAAATTTTTCACATCGACACTGAGTATCAGCAACAACTTCCTTGAACATGCACTCAGAAACAGCGAAAATGGTGTGTTTGTTGGTCGAGAAAATCGTGACCAGAAACGCCCACACAACAAGACACCAGACAGAGCAGTGGAAAGAGTCAAAATTCACATCACATCATTTCCCGCTGTTCCTTCACACTACACCCGAAAGGACACCCAGCGTGATTATCTTTCTTCAGATCTCACATAACAAAAATGCATCAACTTTACACAGAAGAATGTAAGAAAGAGGGAATCTCCCCAGTTTCATCCAGGCAATATAGAAAAATCTTCAACGAAAATTTCAATATTTCATTCCATGTACCGAAAAAGGACCAGTGCTCCACATGCGCAGCATTTCATAACAAGAAGGCAGGGGGACAGCAACAGAAGCGGATGAACAGGCCTATGTGCAACACCAGAAGAGGAAGGAAAAAGCCAGGGAGGAGAAGGAAGCTGACAAGCAGGCCGCTGCAAAAGACCCGTCAAAACATGTCGTCACGGTGGACCTCCAGGCAGTCCTGCAGGCTCCCTGTGGATTAGTCAGCCAGCTGTACTACAAGAGAAAGCTCTGCGTGTACAACTTCACCATCTATTCTCTTGCGGATGGAAAAGGCTCCTGCTTCATTTGGGACGAGTCGGAAGGCAGGCGGGGATCCTGTGAGATTGCCAGCTGCCTGGTCCTATACCTGCAGTCCTTGCCGAGCACTATCAAGGAAGTGGTCATCTATTCTGACTGCTGCGGAGGACAGAACCGCAATCAGAACCTCACCGCTGCCCTGATACACGCAGTGAACTCCATCCCAAACATTGAGATCATTCAGCAGAAGTACCTGGAGACTGGCCATACCCAGATGGAATGCGACTCGATGCACGCAGCCATATCTCTAGCCAAGAAGTGCACATCCATACATGTGCCAAGTGAATGGGACATTGTCCTGCGAATGGCAAGAAGAGGAAAGAAATACACTGTCATTCCTCTGAAGCATGGTTCATTTCTTGATTTCAAGAAGCTGTCAGCATCCTTCGTCAGGAATACCAAAACCGATATCGAGGGTCAGAAAGTCAACTGGCTACACATCCGCAATATCAAGTTGCACAAAGGACAGGAGGATCTGGTGTTCTTCAAAACAGATTTTAGAGATGAAGACTTCTGTACTCTTCGCCTGACTGGGTCATCCAAAAGAAGCAGACCAACACCGCTGAAGACAGTACCCCCGTGCTACAGTTGCAAACTGCCCATCTCCAAAGCAAAACATCAGGACCTCATGTCGCTGTGCACCTCGGGAATCATTCCCTCCCATCACCATGCGTTCTTCCAAGGCCTGCCAGTGTCAGCAGCAGCCAAAGACAAGCTGTCTGAGCCCGATGTCCAGGACTCTGGCACAGGGAGTGACACAGAATAAGACTGTCTGAGTCAAGATGCTGCCGCTGTTGCTGCTATGTGCGTGTTTGGAGATAGCTTGCAGTTGTGTGAAAAAGAAACAGAAAACAAAAACAAGAAAAAAAATGTGTAACTTTAATAATTTTCCACTTTGTTTCGTTTGTTTAGTTTGTTGTTTCTGTTTAGTTTTGTTGTTGTTGTTTTTTGTTTTTTTTTTTCAAGTAGGAAAAGAAAACTGTGAGAAAAACAACAAAACTGCAGAACAAAACGTGCGAATATAAAACAACATATTGCAGCAAAAAAGATGCTGCCTTGTAGTTCCTGCTCTTTTAGACAGCTTACAGGAAAAAAGGAGAAAAAAACTTATACAGAAACAAACGTGTGATTTATTTCTTTTTTTTCTTTTTTTTTTTTCTTCTAGTGAGTAAAAATAATGTGACATTCATTCAATGGCCAGTGAAAGCAGAGAGACATGAAGACAAAAAATGTCTGGTGACTGAAAAACATTGTGAAGAGATCCCATGAAACAGACATCTCAAGATAACAACAAATCTTCGGAAATAAACAAAATGTGTGTGTGTTATTTTTTTCAAACAACTTACATTATTTCCCAAACTTGAACCTGCTGTTTTTTGTTTGTTTGGTTTTATTTTCTCAAGTGAGATTAGAACTGTGGCTTATTGAATCTCTTATCCAGTGAAAGGAATAGCTATTTAAAGACAAAAACTCTCTGAATGGTGACTGGTGGATATTGTGAATAGGATAACTGATGAAACAGCCACCTCAAGATACAACTCAGGCGATAAAGCCGGTATGTGAACATTTTCCTGTGCATGCAGTTTGTATTATTATTATTCTCCTAGTTTGTACCTATGGGTGGCACCAGCTAAGAGGATTAATGTGGTGGGATTCGATTCCTTTATGTAAGCACATATACCCATGCATGTGCCCACAAGGATATCAATTCACACTGATTGAGTGGGACAGAAGAAGAAAGAGTGGGGAAAAAAAAACAGAAAGAAAGATGGTCACTCAGTGTTTTTATTTGCCGCGAATGGTATGGGTATGTATGTATGTGTGCATGCATGCGCGTTTGCATGCATGTGTGTGTGAGTCTGACTGTGTGTGTGCCCATTGTATGTATGCACGCTCGGGTAAATATTCAGACTATAAGGCTATTTTTTCTCAACATCCAATGTGTTTAACCGCGAAGTGAACTCCATTGGAATTGAATGCTTTTGTTCACAAATAATATCGCACCGACCGAATAAGAGAGGGGGAAGAGAAAGGAAAGAAAGAGAAGGGGAGGGAGGCTCACGTAGGAGAGAGAGAAGGTGGGGGGAGAGGGCATAAGACATACCCTACGAGAAATAGAGTGGCGGGAGGGAAGAGTAGAGAGGAGAGAACGAGAATGAGAGGAGACAAGACGAGACACTGACCAAAATGCAGAGAGAGAGAGAGAGAGAAAGAGAGAGAGCGAGAGAGAGAGAGAGAGATATATATATATATATAGCCTATTATTTTAATAATTTCAATAATTTTTGTTGCTTTGTAAGCAAACTTTTTTATTACCACGATGTTTAAAACAAATCCAGCTATTCATTTTTTAATCCGGAAATGAATCCTTTTATGATTTCATACAGTACATTCTCACAAAGTAATGGACAGACCAGAATGAGATATCTTGTAATGGCTCTACCACTGACTCTCAATGTTCTGTTCAACTTATTGCAACCCCCATCCCGCTGACCTGGGACAATCCCAACTAACGCAGACCGGCAGGTTGTTGATAACAGAGGTAAGCAGGAACCCTCCTGCCTGCATGGTACACTGACAGCTGGGTCTAAACAGCTCTCCGCTTTCTGAACCCTTCCTTTCCCCTCACTGCCTGCCTGCATGGGCATATATCTCGTTACACTCATGCTGGTCGGTAGTTGACTCAGGCTTGGAAGACAGTGAGAGCAAGCCAGCATGGGTTAGGGGACACTTATGTTGATTGATGAGATATTGTGATAAACACAGACACTTTGTTGATAAAACTTCCCCTTAGTAGCACAGAAGAGAAAGGCCTAAAGCTAGCCCAGTGAAAAATGAAACTATTTGTTTCTTATAAAAGGCACACTAAACTCTCGAAGTTGTGTTTTCATTTTACTAGCAATAGTGGAAAAATTGAGATGGTCCATTCTGGCAGGAAGCCTCGATATTTAACCTGAGATTGAAGGCACTGAAATTTTATTTTCAGATTAGCTGAACATTTTTGTTGGGATTAATCAGACTCTAGATAAGTCACATTTTAGGTGAACATTACCATCCTTTTCTTTTTAACCACAAATTTTCAATCGCAGGCTACAAAACTGCTAAATGACCCAAGTTCAAACTTTCTGAAGAGGTCATACGTCAAAGTAAGATGACAGAAGACTTGGTTACAGGTGATGTCAATGATACTGACCTGTTCACCGCAGCTCAAGTGTTTGCAAAGTTTTCACTTTCTGTCTCTATGGTACAGGCCCAATGGGGTGTTGTTTGAACTGTCAGTAAGACCCAAGCCAAAGTCATCGTTGTTCTGATTTGTGAGTTTGCATACTGTGTGAGGGGCTTGCAAGCAGACTGAGTGGCTTTCTGTGAATGGCTGAAAAAGAGATCAAGGCCCTGACAGCTGCTTGTTCTACGGTACACAAGCCATTGTGTGACTCCCAGTACTGTGAGTTTCACTGCTGCAGGGTTTTCTGTCATCACGTCATGAACACTTGGAATTGGCACTGTAGTTGTCTCCAGTAGAAATTGGTGTAAGTCTTTGCAACATAGAGTCGGACTGTTGACAGCATTGTGCAGAAGAACGGGTGTGATCTGATGAACACACTGAAACAACCTTCTGTGTCAATGACAACAAATGTGCACCAGTTTTTATATCCATTTGTATTATGTAGCTAAAATCTCATTCTACTAACTCTGTAATTGTAAATGTTTGTTTTTTCCACAGGTACAGTGTTGATTACATGAAAATTAAAGAGACTAAAATCAATGGTGATTAATGGCATTAACGTTTGCTCCCATTGTCAAGGCACACAAGCTAATTGTTACAGTTATCATCCTGCTAGATATTTTTGGTGCAAGTTATCACACCTCACAAAAAATTTCCTCACAAGTATACTGCAATCACTAAACTTTCTGTCTCCCAGAATTCAGTCAGGATTCTGGATCATGCAAGAGAACATGCAAGTTCATCATTCTCACATAAGATGGCAGAAGAAATTTCCTTAAAAGTAAAGAGCAGTTACAAAATATCTTTTCCCCTGCTCCTCCCCAACCCTGAGCCCAACTTCTCTTCTCCCCCTCTCTCTCTTTTTCTCACTCTCTCTCTTGGAGTGCAGTATAGCATTCAGCCATTTGAGACAACACACACAACAATACACTGGACACATGCTGACGAAGCAGCACAGCAAACTGTTTCATCTGACCGATGCCATACAAGAGTAGTCTGTGCACTGGATATAGCATGGAATTCAAAACCACCCAGCGCCTTTTAGATGAAGGCTTTAAGAATTTCTTCCCCTGATTTCTTATGTCAACAGGTTTGCTTACGTAAGAAATCATATCAAGGCATACTGATATGCGTAAGCTAAACTGTATTTGATGTTAAAGGCCAAATGTCAAAAGTTCTCTGCATTGTGAAAATAAATGTACTTGCCATGCAATAATTTTTAAAAAGAATGGAGTGCACTAGATAAGTATATCTATCAAGTATTGGATCATTGATCTAACATTGAGACAGATCAAAGTCCTGTGACAACGCATTGTGGTACTAGATTGACAAGTTGAACTGAACACTGTCCTCCTTAGCGCAAACATCAGAATGCACTGTGGTAATGTACTAGAAGATTCAGCAGACTGATGCAGTAGTTTTCAATTGATGCATCATGAGAAATGTATGTTTTATCAAGAGTCTCATCGGTGCCTGCACTAACATCTTTCAGCTCTTTCCTTATTTTGGCTGCCTCTTTTTTTCTTTCTGGTATTACTCCCATAAAGCTCACTGCAGGTCTCCCAGACACAAGTACAACCTGACTTTACCTTTTCACAGTCCCAGCAATTGGTGGTCCACAGAAGCAATAAATAACAAGTCATCATGAGGCAACCCATCAGAGGAGACGCTGCATGGTGGCAGCCTCACTTCCATGGTGTTAAGTGGTGCCTGTTCTGATCCAACATACAAAGGATACCATCTTCTACTACCTCCACCGCTGACATGTTTCTCATGAATCCAGCGTGAATAATTCCCCTTCCAGAGACAGCTGACATGCTCCTCCTACCACAGCCTCCATGAACTTGACAACCCTGAAAATCTTGGGGTATACACATCTACAGAAGTTTGAGGTCAATATGAGAGCAGAGCACGACAGGAAGCAGCATCTGAGACCTTTTTTTTAAATAATGAAAAAAATGCTGAGAGTTCCATTCCAGTCAAAGACTGCACAAGAAAGCTTTGTTCTAAAGGTTTCATTTCACTACTGTTCAAGTACACAGAAGCCTTCTGATTTATCTTTAAAGTTCACACTCCTTGGAAAAAATGACAGCCAGCATAAATGGTACACCAGGTCATGTTAAATATTCCAGCAGAACAATAATATTAATTATAGTGAAACATGGTAATTATTGTCCTCTATCCTTCTTCCTCTATGTTTGAAAAACTGTATACAACATAAAACAGGAAGAGTGAAAGGGGAAAGGAGTGAGATTTTTCTTTCATTCTTTTTTCCTTTATTTCTACATTTTTCCCCTTGTAACTACATGTCAAACCCTGGTAGCACTATTTTATGTTGCAAAACAATAGTTAATGATTGATCCATGTTGATATCCAACTGGATTCTTAAAATGATTGTTTCCTTGTTTAAAATTGTGAAAATATTGATGTAGCATGTATCCAAGAAAAGTAGAGCCTTCAATACAAGGTGGAGACCCAAAAAATTCTGGCAGAACAGCATATGTAATGGAGACACCAGGCTTGATGACAACCAGCTTTATGGTCACATTGAAATTGTCCGAAAGGCTGGTGATAAATACCCCACCATAAGCAAAACCGATGAACCACATTACAACAGTTTCAACATTCAGATATGGCATTTAAAATGCAAGGCTTTAGCAATACATGTTGGATCTTTTCCTTTATGTCTAACATAAAACAGCAGAGGATTTGAAACCCTGAGTATACAATACTGCAGAGGTCTGCAGTTTAAAGCATTGACTTTATTCATTATAAGTCTATTTATTCTTTTCAATTTTTCCCTAAATATTGAATACATTCATACAAAAAATCCCTTCTGCCATTTTCTATTGGTATGACCACAGACATACTATCGACTTCATGAGCGAATGTTCCCATCCTTGCATATTGCAAGAGGACAAGTGCACACACATACTCATGCATGCACATACACACATGGATGCCTGAACACACACAAGCATCATCACTAAAGTAACTGAAGTAGAGTCTCCAACTACCAAGCCACTCGAAGCCTGACCAGAGCGTCGGGTTTGCCTGAAGGTCAGATCAGGCATCGGCTAAGTCTGCTCTTGGAGCCCCTCTATCCCACTCTTTCCCAGCTTAGTCATTCACTTGTCAATCCTTCAGCTGCAAGCCATGCACAACGTGGTCTCATGGTAAGCCGAGCTGATGTAGTGTATAAGGATGAGTCAAGAGTCAGAGACACCTCTTGCATGACACTGACACTGACTCAAGAACTGACACGATATCTGTGTATCCTCTAAACAATCTGAAACTAATTCTGTGTATCCTTTTTAAACAATCTGACACTGATTTTGTAGTATCCTTTAAACAATCTGACACTGATTCTGTGTATTCTTTAAACAATCTAACACTGATTCTGTGTATTCTTTAAACAATATGACACTGATGTGTATTCTTTAAACAATCTGACACTGATTCTGTGTATCCTTTAAACAATCTGACACTGATTTTGTAGTATCCTTTAAACAATCTGACACTGATTTTGTAGTATCCTTTAAACAATCTGACACTGATTTTGTAGTATCCTTTAAACAATCTGACACTGATTCTGTGTATCCTTTAAACAATCTGACACTGATTTTGTAGTATCCTTTAAACAATCTGACACTGATTCTGTGTATCTTTGAACAATCAGGTTTTTGTTGTCTTTAAGATTTTGTTACAACAGTATGATCTGAAACAATCTTCAGTTGAAGTTTCTCACTTTAACAAAAAATGCAGTTTGAGGCTGTTTCAAGAAACCTGCGATGACAAGTTGCAAGATTGTTTATTTCTATATTTGTTCATAAAGGCATTAGATTGGTTTGCAAACAAACACATATAATATACTTATACAAACACTGACATCACAAAAATCTGTCTGTCTGTCCATCTTTCTGTCAGTCTGTCTGTCACACACACACACACACACACACACACACACACACACCACTTTTGTTTAATCTATGCTACATTCACTTGAAAAAGGAAAAAAACAGAAACGTGTGTATATATAATATATATATATAAGATAAAGCTTCACAAGGAAAAACAGGTTCAGATACAGGCACTAGACATAAAACAGAAGATTACGCCATTGCAGCAAGGCAACGATTTGCTATTGTCCTCCTCTTTCTCCACCCCATCATCGTCATCACCACTGTCATCTATCGTGCCTGGATGTGCAGCACACACATGACACCGGAGATGAAGACACAGATGCAACCAGCAATGGCCACACCCATGGACCAGCCGATGTCAAATCCTCTCTCCTGAAGTTTGGTGGCGAAGACGATGAACCCAATCACCATGGCCACCACTGTATTTTGTGGATGGAAAAAAAAAAAAAAAATCATCAACAAAAAAAATGTATATTTTTGTTCAACATAACCACAATCATGCAAACACTGAACAAAATCTAGACAAAACGTTTTTTCAAATGGTAAAATCAAATTATGAAATGACGGGAAATTAATTCAAATGTATCATAAAATATACTGACATTCTGAAAACCCACCCTCCCTACCCACTTTTAACTTCTCCCTTTTGAATATGATTATTACAAAAATGTTCTTGGGTTAGAACAAACAAAAAGCAGCCTAATTTTGCAGATGATGTGAAACGCGATACATGGAACTTCTCGCGTCCAAAAATTGACGACTTTCTTGTTCCTCAAGTCTCTCAGACAACAATCTTTGCATGACAAACTACAGGCCCCATAGATAATGTCTAACTTATCTATCTGTCAGTCAGTAAATTTGTCAGCTCTCTTGGAAACAAAGCAACGCATGCATACCCATGTTTCTTTGGCAAAACAACAACAGGACACTGGCAACTGGCAATACAGAACATATCTTAGTTTGGTTCAGTCTTTACTTGTTTGAGGCAGGATTTTCTGGGTCTAACTCGTTCACAAACCAGACCAAACCACGGTCATTAGGACAACAGACTGACGGCTCGTGTGCTGCATAAGCTGGTCTACATCATCTCAGTTGTAGGGTGCAAGCCTTCAAGAGGCTGAGTCCTATAGCCTAATGACTGTAGGGACAGTACAGTGTTCTGGTTCACTGTGTCTTGGGAATCAAATGATTTCAGGCGATCCCATCCCTGTCCTTCTGTTGCCTTAACCCTTTCCCTGTGTATACAGATGGAGCTCATCTTTCCTTGTGTCTGTGCCCTGTTCATGGTTGCCTAACCGTTGCTTACATAGCATATTCAGCACATTTGCTTTTTTTTCTGCTCATTTCTCTTTTAGATCTCTGATCTGATTTGTTCATCATTTTTTCAATAGATATACTCAATTTTATTACCAAAGTTAAAGTGAGGTGACCGAAGGGGAAAATTGGAATAAACCTAAAAGAAAAATGACCCTGCCACCGAACGAAAGAAATGACAAACAACGCGGTTAGACCTCTTTGGTCTTCTTCAGGCAAGACAAACAACATTCAGGACAATGTAAAACAACAAAGGACAACCATTTTGTCTCCTCTACTTGGGTGCAAAATGAATTCCACATCCATTTTGGTCACAATGTGAGGAGGCACGTGATTGTTCGTTCGTCATTTTCATTGTCTTGAGGGTTTTTTCCTTTCTTTTTTTTTTTTCTTTTTTCAGTGACTTGTGAGTTGACTTGAATGTGGTGACAGCCCAGATATATATGGCCCTTTGCAGTCGGGCTGGGCTATAAGCAACAGATAAGATAAGATAATGTTGCTTATAGCCCAGCCGACCGCAGAGGGCCACATCAGGGCTCTATAAGCAACATTACCTTACTTTACCTTTATTGCCTGAAGAAGACCAAAGTGATCAAAGGGCATCGTGTTTGTCTTGTCATTTGTTTTTTTTTCGTTTGGTTGCAAAGTTAAGGCAGAGCTAAACTAATTGATATTCCAATGGAACAACTAGTATTGAATAAAAGTAGCACCAGGAGTGGCGGTCAATGTTATACCATACCTGCATCAAATATTGATAACCTTGAAAAGATTCAGAAGAGAGCAGCACGGTTCGTAACAGGGAACCACATCAGAGAAAAGGGGAATACTAGGAAGAACATGAGGAAATTAGAATGGAAACCCTTAGAAGAGAGAAGAGCTTTTATTAAACTTAACACCTTTTTCAAAGGCAGAGCTAAAGTAATTGATATTCCAATGGAACAACTAGTATTGAATAAAAGTAGCACCAGGAGTGGCGGTCAATGTTATACCATACCTGCATCAAATATTGACAGCCACTTACATTCTTTTTATCCCAGTTCTGTACGGCTGTGGAACTCACTGCCGGGTGCCATCAAGATTGCCACAAATGCAATCTCATTCAGAAAACAAATTGATTCGACAGTTTTGAGATCTGCATATTGACGATTTTCTATTTTAACTTCCCCAGATATTTTACTGTTACCTGGGCCTGAATTTGGCCATTGCTTTTAACTTCTTGAATATCGAGTGCGACCCCTTGTCGCCAAATTTGCTCCAGGGGTCAACAGTCTGAGTCGCACTATTTTATGCTATTTTATTTTACTTTTTAACATGCGCGCTGGTGACCTACTCGTTTTTGAGTGAACCAGTATTTTAGGAAGAAGAAGAAGGAAGTCATTTTTCTTTTTAAGTTTGTTTTACTATTAATTTTAGGTTACCAACAAAACGGTTTCATGCACTGCATGCCGTGCACTCAGACTGTGCCTGCCAGTGCTGGGCAGTGTCAAACGGAGCATGATACTGCCGCCCATACATGGGTGCTGCACAGGGAAAAAGTTCCCCTCGCCTGAACTGAAGCAAGTACCCATTTTACTGTTGGGTCGGCAGAAGGTTTTCAACCCAGAGCAATTTGATCCCATGGGCAGTTTTAAATCACGGCCATCTCTGTAACTGAATGCTCTTACCATTTTTCTGATTTCAGGCCAATAACTGTAATGCTGAATAGTTTTAGAGTTCATACTTAAAGTAACTCAGGAATCTGTATTTGACGCTGAAATGAGGCTTTGAATTGTACCAGTCTTTTCCTAGACAATAAGAATTCGTATAAAGTTTACAAACAACAGGGACAGCCATGTCATGTGTGTTTCTTTTTGAGTGTGCGTGTGTTGCATATATATACACAATAAGATGCATTGTATTGTACTGTATTGAATTGTACGGTATTGTATAGCACTGTATTGAACTGCATGCTTGTCACAACAGATTTTTCCATACAAAATTTAGGCTGCTCTTGCCTGAAGAGTATGTGGCAAAGGTACAAAACCACATGTTCTGTTGTTGTTTTTTATATTTTATTTTCTGCCTGTGTATATTTGTGTCATCCTATTAAAGAGGATTTTTTAAGCAGAAGTTTGTCTCATTATGGGTTTTTTTCCATGTGCAAAAGAATGCTGAACATAGAACCTTGGCTCATCATCTTACCTAGAATACGAACTCTCAGACAACCATTAAAGTCTAGTCATAAATGTTGTGTTCATGCTTCTTATACGAGATTTGTATAAGAAGTCATTTTGGGTTCGGTACGAAAGGGAGACCGCCATGATGTTCAGTTGATGAGTACCAAGTAAAAAGTATATACTCTCCACACGGTGTTTTGTTGCTATGGACGAGCTCTACAGGCATGCATACACCACACATACACAACATTTGGCGACGAGGATAACTCATGGACTTCGCGTGGACAAAGCGAAATTAACATTCAGGAGATATTTGATTTATGTCAAGGCTCAAGACTTCAGTACAGCAGTTCGTAGAACAACATGGCTACCAGTTTACCGAACTTTGAGAAATTTCCTGTTCACACAGAGGAGAGTAGTACCGGCATTCGATGGAAAACATGGATTATGAAATTAGAAAATTTACTCTGTGCTTTAGACATACAGACCGATGCCAGAAAGAAGGCATTGTTATTACATTATGGGGGTGATGATATTTTTGAAATTTACGAATCTATGACAGATGAACAAAAGGGAATTGGTGCTGTAACCAAAGGCGAGGCCCCAACTCCAAATGAATATGTAGTCCTCAAAAAGTCATTCACTGACTATTTCACTCCAAAACATAACACAGCTTACGAAACTTTTAAGTTCCGTCTAGCAAAACAACAGGATGGTGAGTCCATTGATAGCTTCTACACACGTCTCTGAAGTCTCGCATCGCTATGTGACTTTCATGAAATGGATAAAGAGATCCTAGCGCAGATTATTCAGGGTTGCACTTCTACCCGTGTGCGGCAGAAGGCACTGAAGGACAATATGAATCTGAAAGCTGTACTTGATGAGGCCAAAGCCCTCGAACTTTCTGACTCCAGAGCAGCAGAGATCGAAAGAGTGTGTGACAGTTTCAATACTGTTTCAGTGAATGCTGTGGCAAAGCGAGGTGGTTACAGACAAAGTGGTGATGACCGTGGTGGTCATGGCTCTGGTGGAAGTCACAATACCGGTTACAGCAGTGGTCCTCGAAGCAGCGGTGGTTTTCGTGCTCGTGGTGGTGTGCTTTCCAGAGGTGGACGAGGTGGCCGGCTACACCGTGGTTCTTCACACAGGGGTGGTGGCCCATCGTCTGTGTCCCGCTGTCGCTACTGTGGATACGATCTTCCCACTACAACTCCTGTCCAGCCAAGGGGAAGGAGTGCAAAAAGTGTTTCAAGATTGGACACTTTGCCAGGGTATGTGAGTCGTCTTCGCCCCACAAGGTACGACATCTTGTTTCTAAGCATGCTGATGATGACATGAATGATGAACCGGAACATTCAGCGATGAAAGCGTGTACACTGTATCCAGCAGATACTCTCCCAAATCACCAGTAGCACAGGCGTGTTCTTCAATACCCAAGTCAAGTTCATTGTGGAACAGGGGCGACTGTGAACATTCTAGACTATGACACATACACCAGAGTGTGCCCAAATGTCCAGCTGTATGGACCATGTCCCCCAATTTTTCCTTACGGCATGAACACCTCACTTCGTGTGAAAGGTTATTTCACCACTGACATTGAGTTCAACACTCACAGCCAGAGAACCACTTTCTATGTTGTGAAAGGTGACAAACCCAACCACAATCTCCTCAGCTCCCCCACAGCTCAGGCACTACACATGATACAGTTTGCCTTCTCAACCTCCACTCCCAACACCCTTTCCAACAGCAGTATCCTTTGCTCTTCAGTGAGGGAACCGGAAAAAATTGAGTGTGTGGAAGTAAAGCTCCATATTGACAAGTCAAAACAACCCATCATGCAGAAGCATAGACGCATACGTTTCATGTTCGCAAAGATGTCGAGCGTGAGCTTGAGAGACTTGAAAAAGACGACATCATCGAAAAAGTTGACGGTCCTACTCCATGGGTCAGCCCTACTGTAACAGTTCCAAAGAAAAAATGGAGGTGTCAGACTATGTGTAGATATGAGAGAGGCCAATAAAGCAATCAAACCGAGAAACATCCCATGCCAACACTAGATGACCTCATTGCCGATCTGAACGGCTCCACAGTTTTCAGTAAACTGGACCTTTCGGTGCATACCACCAACTCGAACTGGCTGAAGATTCTCGGTACATTACCACTTTCAGCACGCATGTAGGTCTTCGCCGGTACAAGCGTCTACTTTTCGGCGTCAATGCAGCGTCCAAAATCTTCCAAAATGCCATTGCAGAACTTTTGCAAGATATCCCAGGTGGCCCGCAACCTTTCTGATGACATCATAGTACACGGAAAAACCAAGCAGAGCATGATAAGAGCCTGAAGGCAACACTAAAGAGGCTCAGTGATAGAGGAGCCAAACTGAACAAGGACAAGTGTGTTTTCTCAGTACACCAACTCACATTCTATGGACACGTATTTGGTCAGAATGGAGTATCGCCAGACCCAGAGAAGATCAGAACGATCGTCGATACGCCAGCCCCAACGTCCGTTGCAGAAGTAAGGTCCTTCCTAGGCTGTGTCAGTATGTCGCCAGTTTATCCCCGGCTATGCAACCACCACAGAACCACTGAGGAACCTGACAAAGAAGGACACAACCTGGAAATGGGGAAAACCAAGAACAACAAGCTTTCGACAAGCTGAAACAGACACTCGCAGGTGCACATGTCATGGCTTATTTTGACACTAGTAAGCCTACTGAAGTCATTGTTGATGCCAGTCCAACAGGTCTTGGAGCCATCCTGACCCAGAACGGAAAAGTGATTTGTTATGCAAGTCGCGCTCTCACCCCCACTGAACAGCGCTACTCTCAGACCGACCGTGAGTTCCTCGCTGTCGTGTACGGTGTTGTACATTTTCATCTGTCCCTGTTTGGCTCACGTTTGGGGGGTGACAACTGATCACAAGCCACTCATTGGAATCATGAACAGTCAGAAGCCTACTACGGCCAGGATGGAGAGATGGCGTTTGCGTCTCATGTCATAAGAGATGGATCTCGTATACACCCCAGGAAGAGACGATCGAAATCCTGCCGACTACATCAGTCGACATCCCCAAGACACACCACGTTTTTGAAAATTCTGGTGAAGAGTACATTTGCTACATCGCAAAAAACACTGTCCAAAGTCCATGACATTGGAAGAAGTGAAAACCGCAACACAAAGTGATCAAACCCTCCAGAAAGTGATGGTTGCTGTACAAACTGGAAATGGTATGACAAAGACGTAGAGAACTTTGCCCGTTTTAGAGATGAACTTTCAGTCCATGACGGCCTTGTCCTCAGAGGGCCATCGCCTCATAGTTCCCTCAAGTCTTCAAGTCAAAGCATCAGTATTGCTCACCAGTCTCACCAAGGAATCGTGAAGACAAAACAGTGTATTCGTGAGAAAAATCTGGTTTCCTGGAATTGACAGGCTAGTTGAGGACACTGTGAAAGCTTGCATTCCTGCCAAGCATCATACCCCGGTCCCAAGACTCATGAACCCATCATTCCCACCCCATTTCCTTCCGAACCATGGAGTTCACTTGCAGTCGATTTTGCTGGACCATTCCCTTCCGGTGATTATCTGATGGTAGTCATCGATGAACATAGCAGATTTCCAGAAGTAAAAATCATTTCCTCAACTTCATCATCTACTGTCCTCCCACATCTTGAAGAAATCTTTTCCGTCAGGGTATACCCAAAACTGTGAAGACAGACAATGGACCTCCCTTCAATGGCCAAGATTTCACTAACTTTGCCAAGGAGTTTGGTTTTCATCATCTCAAAATATCCCCACTCTGGCCTGAAGCAAATGGTGCGGCAGAACGCTTCATGGCCTCACTCAATAAGAACATTCGAGCCTCATCAGCAGCAAACCTCAACTGGAAGACTGAGCTTCAGGCTTTTCTCCGGCTGTACAGAGCAACTCCCCATGCCTCCACAGGCATACCTCCCTTCGAAGCTCTTACAGGCCGAAAGCTGAACAATTGGACTACCAAGCCCCACCACCCACTCATCCCAAATTCCCGAACACCCGCATTGCTCATAATGACACTGTGAGCAAACAGAAGATGTCTGCCTACGCTGACCAACGACGACACACCAAACAGTCAGGACTCCAGCCAGGTGACCATGTGCTTGTGCGACAGCCCAAGAAGAACAAAACTGTCCACCCCTTTCTCTCCCAATCCTTACATGGTCACCAGAAGAATGGCAGCATGGTTACCGCCAAGCGTGGTAACAACACCATCGTCAGGAAACTCCTCATTCTTTAAACCTATCCAGGGCGTGCCACCCAAACTCTTCGAGGAGGAGGAAGAAGAGGAAGAAGATGATCCAGTGTGCCCAATGACAATACCAAACCCTTCTTGCACTGATCCGGAATCGCAACAACGACCTGCACCAGCTGCAGTCCAGACACCCAGAGCTGCATCAACTCAACCAAGTCCTGTGGTGTCAACTCCAGCCCAGACCTTTCAGGAAGTCCGTACCCACAACACTGCATACCTCGACGCCGACACCGACACAGGCTGTACCTGGTTCTGCGTTCAGACCAGCCCGGCAGCGCAAGCTTCCAGCCTACCTGAAAGACTACGATACAACTTGACAACTCGGCTTAGCTAACGGACGATCACAGACGTTAATTTACACAATCACTGCAGTCTGACTAAAACATGACGACAAGTGATCTGTATGCGAGTGGATGTGAGAAGATAAGG
>CM031605.1:19375648-19385648 GCA_018398815.1 Conus ventricosus
CTGTCAACAAGATCAAATGCTTTTTTAAAATCAATGAATGCAATATACAATTTCTGGTTATTAGATAATTGTTTTTTAACTAGGGCAAATAGAGTATAGATATGGTCTATTGTGCTGTATTTCTTCCTAAAGCCAGCTTGCATTTCACTAATTATATTATTATTTTCTACACACAGGGTTAGACGTTTATTTAGGACGTAACTGTATAACTTCCCACTAATGTTTAAAAGTGAAATGCCCCGATAATTGTCTGGAAGGTTAATATCACCTTTTTTAAGTATCGGTTGTATTAAAGCTTCTGACCAATCACTAGGGAACAGTCCTGAGTCAAACAGTTTGTTAAAGAATACTGTAAGAAAAGGAATAACTCGAGTATCAGCGCATTTAAAGAACTCACTACATAGTCCATCTGGTCCAGCAGCCTTATTATTCTTTAAAGCCCTCAAGGCATCCCTGACTTCACTTTCAGAAATTTCTGTTTCCAGGACAGAAATATCATAATCTTGACTCTCTGTATCTGCATAATTAATGCTTTCATGAAAGTTGTCTAAATCTTGCATAGTATAATCAGAATTAATTACTTTACTAAAATGCTGAAACCACTGTTCCTTTGTTATGTCATTGGTAGTTGGAGCAGCTTTGGATACATTTTTTATAGTTTGCCAAAATAGTTTTGGGTCATTTTTGTTATCCTCTATGCTTTTATTAAACGGTTTCTATGTTCTTGTTGTTTCTCATTTAATAGATGTTTATAATCTCTAAGGAGATTACAATATATCACTCTGAGATCCTCTTTCATCACTACGTTGTTACACTGTTTAAATTGTCGTAAGGCAAATCTGGCTTTCTGTCTTTTTTCCCAACATCTGGATCAAACCAAGGTTTCTTTCTATCATTGCCACTAGTAATTGTTTTTAGCATACACTGACCTGCTTTGTATAAGCTTCATTGAATTTACCAGTGCCAAATTAATGTCTACATCAATTAGATTTAAAGCATCAAGAAAAAGTAATTGTACATCCTGAGAACATAGTTGTGTAATATATTCTGGTTCTTTATCCTTAGTCCATACAAATTTATTTACTTTGCATATTTTCTTTACATTCTTTTCATTTGGATGATGTTTAGCAAGCTGTAGCTCAAAATGAACGGGCATATGTTTTGACTCGATTTTAGACAATACTTTAAGCTTTACACCCAGATGAATAATGGAGCTTGACATTAAAAAATAGTCTATTACACTAGACCCGTTGGGTGCAATATATGTGTAACTGCCATTTACATCACCTGCAAGAAATCCATTGAGAATTACAATATTGAATTGTTCACACACGTCAAGAAGATACTTTCCAAAATCATTGACAATTCCATCTTCAGATACACGTATAAACAGAGATTTAACGTCAGATTCCTCTCTCAAATCTCAAGCATTCCACCATTTGGTAAACAAAGTTCTTTAACATTCGTATTGCCAGTTCTTGCGTTGAGGTCTCCAAAGATCAACAAAGGAAGGTCCCCATGGTCTTGTGTGAGGTCAAGTATGCACTGTTCTAAAAGATATATACCATTTTCTATTTCTGTTTCACAGTAATACTGACTGTGAAGTGGAGGTAAGTACATACCTATCAGAAAACAATCCATAGAATACCCAGTTAGATCTCTAGACATAATGAGAATTAAACAATTGTCCAATTCTGTAGGGATACACTTTATGAGATGTACAAATTGTTTCTTAACTAACATCACAATCCCTCCAGACAGACGGGCAGTGACTATGTTTGATAGTTTTACACCCGGGGACACAAAAACCTTGTAATTTGGAAAAAGACTAACTGGAAAATCAACTGAGAACGTTTCTGTCAGTAAAATAAAATCATATGATTGTAGAAATGATCTAATCTCTGGATCATAGATTTTAGACAGTCCTTCTATATTATAATTCAAAAAAAGAAAGAGTACTGTTCGAATCATTAGAATTATTTACAGGACAATGAACATGGGCAAGGCCTGACCCTAGGTGTTTGTATCTGGGGTGTTGGTTGTGCGTTTAGTTGTGCTTCTTCCACCTGTGACTGTGAAAGCTTCTGTGAGGTGAGTCTGTCTGCCATAGTCTGCTTCGTGTACGGGGACCACATCCAGGGGTGTGGTCCTCCTCATCCTCCAAAGATATGAAGGTGTTTTGAGGGACTGGACTGGACCTAGTAGAAGGCTTGTCAACAGGTGATTGGCTTTCAATGTCATCCTGAAATACAGCATCAGTGTCTTGTGCATGATTCCTTGTCGCAGTTTCTTTTTCAGATTGTATTTTGTTTACAAGTTGCTGGTTTCCTACTCTTGTCTTTTGTCTCGGTGTTTGATAGTCTTGAGTGTTGTCCATGGTGAGGGGAGTTGTTACATTGGTCATGCTCTGATTTAGAGTATGTTGAGAATGATCAGGCTGGAGATTTGATCTATCTGTTCTGTGTTTATACGCAGGGGCGTTCTCTGATTCGCTAGCATACGACTGTCTTTCTGTCTCATCAACAGCAGACCATGGATCTGCCAGCTGCTTAACACATGTTTGGCTTAAGTCCAGTTCGTTGTTTGTTGTGGATGGGGTGACTAGGCATTCACCGACTGGTGTTCTGATGGTAGAGGGGGGTGTAGATGGCTGAGTCACTTCAGGAGGAGCTGATCTTGCAGCTGTACCATGGAGAGGCTGCATTGAAGATTGGAGTCCATCACACAAGACAGAAAGTGTTGTACATAGCATTTGGTGCTGCAGGTAACGCAGTTGATGCATCATCACTGGGAGTCTGGCACACTCCACTAGTATTAACCCCTGTGACATAGGTTGTCTGGACATTCTTCATAGGCTCCTCCTTGCTGGAGGGTGGAGAATCGGGTGTCTTAGCTTGGGGACCAGCATCTCGGTAAGGACTGAAGCCTGGAGCAGACTCTTCACCGCCTTGTGCTGAGGGGGACATAGCCTGGCTCCCCACTTATCAATTACTGTCCTTTGCCTAAAATGGTGGGTACGTTGAGGCATGGGAGGATTCACTGGCTGGTCAGTCGTCTTGTTTGATGAAGGAGTGTGGTGGGGCTGTATCTTCCTTTCTTGCCTTTTCCTTTTAATTTCTGCACCTGGCTGATCACTAGACTTTCCGGTGTTCTGGTGTTTTATAAGTCGTGGGAAGGTGTCCAAGATTGCAAACCAGGGTAATTCACTAGCATCCTGGGAGTTTGATGTCTTTTCATTTGTTGTATTTTGGGGATTCAGATGGATGCCTTGATCATCATTTACATTTCTGTTTGGTGCATCATTGGAGTGTTTAGCATGTTTCTCTGGGAATCTTCGTGGAGAACCATTTGTTTGTCCCTTTCTATAGAAAGGCGACCATTCCAGAAGTAGAGAGAGAGAGAGAGAGAGAGAGAGAGGAGCGAGAGAGAGATGAGGAGGAGAGAGTAGAGAGAGAGAGACAGACAGACAGTAAGACAGAGATAGAGGCAGATGTAGCAAGCCGTGACAGAGAGTCTGAGAATATGAATGTTTACTCTGAGAGAGAGAGAAGAGAGAGAGAGAGAGAGAGAGAGAGAGAGAGAGAGAGAGAGAGAGAGGAGAGACAGACTGACCGATACAGAGAAATAGAGTCTCGGTATTATGTTTGTGTGTGCATAAACCACACACACACACACACACACACGTGCGCGCGCGCACACACACACACACACACACACAGAAAGAGAGAGACAGACAGAGACAGGGACAGACAGACAGACAGATACAGAGACTGAGACACACACACACGAGTGAGAGACAGACAGACAGACAGACTGACTAGACAGACATAGACTGCACATCCACTCCGCTCTCCATATGACGGTTTTTCCCCGACTTTCTCAGAGAGACACGGACAACACAACTGATAGCCGAAACACAACACAATTCCTCAGTCTTTCTCTCTCTAGTCTACCTGCCACGGCGCCATAGCGGTAGGCGACACATCTGGAGCGCGTGCAGTCCTTGCCCTTCCACAGGCCTCTGTAGTGCCAGGTGTAGCGGTACGAGGTCTCCGACACCATCCAGCTCTCCGTGGCGAAGCCCACCACAAACAACACCACCCCCAGACTCATGAACACCAAGGCTAACTTCATCCAGGTGGACAGCGATCGAAGATCTCTCACCGGCATCTTGACTTTTTCTTTTCCCCCTTCTCTTTAAATTTTTTTTTTTTTTTTACAATAGGTCTATTCCTCCTGAAGAATCGCCGTGTGATTCTCCAGTTCCTGATCCAACAGGGCAAGCGCCGTCCGTAGTCGAGCGTGCTACTACTAGGCCTAGCCTACTGCAAACACCACGCGATCCAGAAGGGCGGAGGCTGGAATCCCATCCACTCTTGGCACCGCTTTTGGTAAACGTGCCAAACTGTACCCCTTCCAGAAACCGGCTGAAGCCTCTAGCACCAGACGATGAGCGCACCTTTTTGCTGTCGGAATGGCTGAACCGGTTCAGCTAATCAATCGGTTACCCGTAGACTCGATGAAACAGACAGAACTTTGGCCCTCAGAAAGCAAGAATCGTTACCAAGGCTTGGAGGGAAAAAAAGTTTGGGAGGCAGAAACTTGCACCGCTGGCTGGAAACGTGAGCCGGCGAGATGCAGGCCTACAAGGCTGCAGAGGAGGGAAAAACAAGAACCTGCGACTTATGGCTCTTTCTTGGTTTCAAAAGATCGTCATGCCTTTTCTGTGAGAAAACAGCTATCTTCGTCAAGAATCAGAAAGTGGAGGATGCTGTTCTCACTTGAAAACAATAATTAAGTCAAAGAAAACGGTAGCTATAGCGGGGTGGAGGAAGGGGGGGGGGGGGGGGGGGGGGGGGGGGGGCGAAACGCCAATCAACTACTCTGCCAAGCGACCAAACAACGACAAAACAGATCGACGTTTTGGTATGAGATATTTTGCCGCAATTTTAGTGTTAACAACATTTCCTTTAATGAGCACACAGTTATTCTGATGGAAAACAACAATTTCAATGTTGCTGTTCTTATCGTACCCTGGCTAAAAGACTCCAGGGATCATCTGAACAGCCGAAGTACTTGAACACTATGGTACAAATGCATCAGCTGGGGATGAGAACATCACATGTGTGACCGTTTTGATTACCTCGCCACGTGGGCAGCCGCACTCTGACTTCGAGGGATTTTTAGAGACTGATAATGTTATGCTAAGAGCTTGTCACGACTGAAGACAATCCCCGCATAACTGTGCAGAGCATAACAACATTTTGATGTAGCCTTGGTGTTCTAGCCTATGTCAATTAGTCTGACACAGCCTTAAACCATGGCGGAAATTTAATGTAAAACGGCAATATTCATGGGGACAAGAGTTATTTTAATGGAAAACAGATATTTGGATAAAAAAACAGTTATTGTCATTGAAACCGGCAATTCTAATGGGAGAACAGTTATTTTGAAGGGAAACCCGATATTTCAATGGGGAAATTTAATTCAGTTCAGTTCAATTATACTTTATCGATCCACATAGAAATTCATTTGTGAATTCACAGGCTTATTATAAAACTGCATAATGTAAAGCTCATGAAAAACCTATCATAACCAAATAACACATCATAGATTAAAAAAAACTAAATCCAAATCCGCTAAACTGTTCTCATATCCTACAAATCACAAACACCACCCGAAACAAACACACAATCCAAAAAATCACACACACACACACACACGCGCGCGCGCGCATGCACACGCGTGCACACACCACACACGCACGCACGCACGCATGTACACACACTCGCGCGCGGCGCGCGTACACACACACACACACACACACACACACACACACACACACACACACACACACAGGTTAGCGTCCAGTTTGAGGAGATAAGTGGTCGTTCTTCGTTTTCGTTGTCTTGAATGTTGTTTGTTTTGCCTGAAGAAGACCAAAGAGGTCGAAACGCGTCGTGTTTTATCTTGTAATTTGTTTGTTTCGTTGGGCGGAACAGTAAAATGGGAAGAATGGTGGCATATTTGTCAAGTTTGTCCCGCATTCATCGGCTCAGTTGTGTGTGCCTTTCCTCTTTTTCTTCTTCTTTTTATTTTTATTTATTTATTTTTCTAGTCTTCTCTTGCTACTATTGTTATGTAATATGCTTTCCATTTTCACTTCTTCATTTCTTTTTTTTCATTATCATTTTTACATCATTATCACTCTTCTTCTTCTTACATCATGATCATTCTTATCATCATCATCATCATCATTACAATTTTCATCGCAGTCAGCATTCTGTTCATCAGTACTGTTTTGATTTTCTCCACTATCAACATCACCTTTAATGTTGTTATTGCCACTGTTGTTGTTGTTGTTTTTTATCATCGTTCTTGCTTTTATTGATGTTGTTGTTGTATTGATCGTCATCATCATCATCATCATCATCATCATCATCATCACCATCGTCGTCGTCGTTGTCGTCATCGTTGCTGTCGTTCATATTGTTATTGCTAAATTGATCCGTAACTACTATGTGGTCTTATGAACAGCCATTCCCCACAATGATAATCAAATGAGCACACACACACACACACACACACACACACACACGCGCGCGCGCGCGCGCGCGCGCGCGCGCGCGTGCGTGCGCGAACGCACGCATGTATGCACGCACGCTCACACGCACGCACGCACACACACACATGTGTGTAGCCTATGCACACACACATACATGTTCGCACACGAACGCACAGGCATGCGTGTGGGAGCATACTTACACAACTCCGTAGATGATGCGCGCGCGGGCGCGCGTGCTCACACACACACACACACACACACACACACACACACACACACACACACACACACACACACACACACACACGCACATGCGTGCACAGACACCGCACATACTGGCACCCCCCGGGCTTACCCGCTCACTCACAGATGCACACGCACACACATGCATACATATACATGTACGTACACATACAATCTAACACACACATACAACTGTAATAGTGGCGCAGACAACATCAAGTCAGTATCTAGAGATCTACTAGCAAAGGGAGGCGACTGCAGGCGGAAATCTAAACAAATCTTAAATGTTATTGATAGCGAACAACCAAGAAAACGTAGACAAACGAATCACAAGACAAAACACGACACATCTCGACCTCTTAGGCCTTCTTCAGGCAAGATACAAAACGTTACACTCAGGACAACGAAAACCAGCGAGCAATCACTTAGGCCTGTCTCCGTTCACTTCGGCGCAAGATGGGCGTTGAATGAAAACGAGGCTGTCAAGAAGGAGACAATGTGTGAGTCGAGGTAGTAGGTAAGATAAGATAATGTTGCTTATAGCCCAGCCGACCGCAAAGGGCCACATCAGGGCTGTCACCTTCGAGGTAGTAATAATGATAATTACATTATTGATTGGAATAATGATAATGGTAACGATGATGATCAAAATATTAAAAAATAAATAAAGACAGGATTACTACCACTTTTGGTGATAACTTGGCACTAGCAGTTGTAGTGTGGGAGAAAGGAGAGTGGGTTAGAGGATTCTTAAACAGCATGGTTGCCGTGGCAACGGTGTTAATGGCGATGTTGTTGTTAATGGTAGTGATGGTCATGTCAATAATGACAATCGTATTGATAATAATGATGGCAATGCTTGTCTACGTTTTCTTGGTGGTTCGCTCTTAATTACATTCAAAATTTATCATCACCATCGTCGATGTCGACACGTATCTATAGTCAGACCAGCACGATGTGGACACACAGCTTAGCAAAAGTGGAGTAGCTGGACTAGTTTGCTTACAGTGACACCTCCTTGAAGAAACTGAAACTGAGACAGAGGATAAACAGCACTTCTAATTTAAAATTGTTTTGACGAAAAACAGTTGTTGTTGTTTGTTGTTTTTTCTTGGGAATTTTTTTTTTTGTGTGTGTGTGGATGGAAAGCATTTGTTTTGATGGGAAAGCAGCAATATAAGCTTACTGGAGAATGGTCATTGTCGAAAGTTATTTCGATCCAAGAACAGTTGCTTTTGATGTGAAGACAGTAAATTTGATGAAGAGCGGTTATTATCTGTTTATTTTTTAATGGAACATTGGGTATTTTGGTGGAATCTTTTCTTTTTCATGAAAAACAGTTTAATGGGAAACAAAATTCAAACATGAAAACTGTTACTTTGCAAGGGAAACCGCTCTTTGGTTGGGAAACAGTTACTTTGAAGGAAAATCAAACGAAAAACAAATATTTTGATGGCAAGAGGGTTACTTTAATGGAAAATGGCTATTCTAATGTGAAAACAGGTGGTTTGATGTGACAAACAGCAATTTTGATGTGAAAACAGTTGTTTCATGGAGAACGACATTCAAAATATGAAAAGTTACTCTCCAAACGGTTATTGCAAAAATGATTAGTTTGATGTGAAAAGTCTTTTTTTTGTAGTAAACAGCACTTTGAACGTAAAAACAGTTATCTAATGAGAAAACCGTCATTTTGTTGGAAAATAGTTGTTTTGATGGAAAGCAGCAATTTTAATGTTAGAACAGTTATTTTGAAGGAAAACACTTATTTCGATGGGAAAATAGATATGAAAACTGTTATTTTGATGGGAAAGATTTTGTGAAAAACAATTATTTTGACGTTAAAATATTCATTTGAACGCAAATATGTTATTTTCATTGGAAAGTTATTTTGCATTTACGTTAATCACAGGCGACTTGGTCTTGAAATGTCTGACCATTCAGGAAATACAGGTTCGAATCTCGAAAGGCATTAGAGAGACACGCGGCCCGATCTCCTCAGCGTTCTAGGCTGAAAAATAGTATGGAGCAGGGTTCTCTTCTAAATACTTTACTTTTAAGCTCTCCATGGAGTTTACTTCCTGCTGGTTTGCTGTGCTTAATGTTGTTTGAAAAATAAAAACAAAATGTTTCCTCGAAGAAAAAGGATGTCTGTAAGCTTCCGACACTGCAAAGTCGCCATAGTAAGCGGCAGTTCGCGGTCCAAGGCTGAGCCGCACACACACACACACACACACTGACACACCGGATTGGTGTGGGCGGATGCTGAGATGCTGCATGCAGGGCTTGAGTCAGTCACAGACTACTGCCACTGACTGTACTGGAGCTAATAGAAGGAGGGGAGAGAAACTGCTGTTGCACCACAACAATCTGTGTAGCACCACCGATCGGAGAGGGCGGTCTGGAGTGAGGGTGCGAGTCGAAGGGGGTGGGGTGGGGGTGGGGGTGGGGTAATGGGAAGGAAGGAGCTCTTGGCGGAGGTGGCTGGGTGGGGAGCAGGGAATTGGGGTGGAGGCGGGAACTGGGGTGTATATATATAATCTTATCCACACTCTATGGACAGGGGACGGGATGGGGGAGGGGAGGGATTGGAGGGAAAGTGTGGGGGGGGGGGGGGGGGGGGGGGGGGGGGGAGGGGGGGGGGGGAGGGCGAGGAAGGGTGGACGTAGCGTGGCAGATACGGAAGTTCGGGTAAAGGTGGATGGAGGTCGGCTACAGTGGCAGTAGCAGAAACTGACGGAGGTGAGCGTGGCCCAGACCTGCGCATACGAAAATACACAAAGAATTGCACATTCATTTTTCAGAGTGTGATCTGTGCAGAGAAAGGGGAGGGGAGTGTGCTGTAGGAATTGGTTGGGTGTGCCTTGTGCCATACACACGCCACAGACCAGTGATCGGGTTTAATCTTTCTGTCTGTTTTTCTCTCTGTCTTCTTCTTCTTTTCTTTCTTTCTTTTCATTTTTGTTTTTGTTTTTATTTCTAAAAATGATCGGCGTGTTTTACGAGTGAAATCATTTTAGGCAATCAATCAGTGAAATAATTTCAGCCAAATCCATGGACATTTTCAGCCAAGCAAGAGATCTTGAACAGCTGTTAGAGATTGTCTGCGCACGCAATGATGAAAAAGAGAAAAAGATCGATGATAATGATTTATCATTGAATATGATCTTTTTGAACAATGAATTCTGTGTT
>CM031605.1:19393148-19395648 GCA_018398815.1 Conus ventricosus
ATTGTTCTTCATTGAATTTGATGCACAGCTCCTTCAAAGGCTTTCCTCTCTCTCTTTTCACAAGACGAAACAGCTTTCGATCTGAACGTTCATCTGTCTTCTTTGGCCTGCAACTTGCTTGATTTGCTTGCTTCGAGCGATCCTGGCTCCTTGTAACCGCTTCAAAAACTTGTAAACAGCAGAAAATGATATCTGCAGCAGCTTGGCGATCTTTCTGCCTTTTGATCCATCAGAAACCAATAATGTAAAATTCATCTCTTTTGCTCGATACTGAGCCACATCCTCACATTCACTTCAAAAGCAGACGAACAATTTGGAAGAGATCACTCATACAGATTGTGAAAATTAAGCCAACAGGAATAGCCTCCATTTTGCTTTTTTTGGGCATGTCTTCCCTTCTTTGCTTCTTGTGTTTGGGATAATGCAGTTAGGGAAAGTTATTGCGCTGGGGCCTAATCACACTTAATATCAGCCATTTTGTGTACTTCTTTTTGGCAATCGACTCTGTAGTTCAGGCAGGTGACAATTGTGTTGCCCTCTTCCCGCCCCTCTTCTTACTGTTTGTTTTGCACTGGGCTTAACTCTGCTCACTATGGTCTCATGGGCTAGCAAATGCTATGTAGCGTATATGGACCAGTCTGCACGCATTGACGTTGGTGAAATCGACAAGACTGTGTAAGTGCAAAGTTTACTTGGGATTCCAGACCCTGAAGTGCACAGGTCAGAGTTCGGGGTTACAGCAAAGGTCAAGTAGTAATAACAAAGTTTGAATAATTATATAAAATTCGCCCTGGCTCCGTGTTTTTTTTTCTAGTGTGAAAAAGATGATTTTATCCTGGAATTTGGGATCGGTAATTTAGTTCAATACCATATGTCAGCAAAAACAGCAGAATGATGCATGACTTGTGGACTCCTTGTGTGTCTACGCCATTGGTATAGGGCACAAGGATTTTGGAGTGAAAAGCCTAGCAGACGACAGGAAAATGAAGGGTCATGCGGATCGTACGTGCACAGAAAAAGAAACGGACAGGAGACCTGCCTCGGAGTCAGGTATGGTATGGGTCAAGGGCTGGACTGTGCGACGACTATATTTTGGTGCCGGTTGATCTTCTGACAAAAGCCAGGCGCAGCTTTGAGCGTAATAGAGAACACATAGCTTATGAGGGGTGGCTTACCCGACAAGTCTTGATCACAGGTCAGGGAAAGAAAGAATGGTGGAAGAGTGGCGCGGCTGAAGATAAAACTAAAACTTTGAAAAATGAGATGCAGTAATATCTTCATGGCTAGAGTCTATGGACTATCTAAATGAGAACACATAGGTTTTGGGCCTAAGGTGTAACCGTGGATTAGGACCTGAACAGTCTGCGTTACTTAGGTCCGTGTCCAGAGTTACAGATCAAGCCCAGAAGAATTCACTTTCTCCTTTACATTCCAAGCTGTACGTAGTGTAAGTCAGCGGGTCAGGCTTGACCAAAAACATAGTCATCGCACAGTCCAGCCCTTGAGTTGTATTGTGCCTGATTCTGAGCCGAAATCAATGCTCTGTTATTTTCACAAGCAAGCAACATCTACAAAACCCTCAATTTTTCTATCATCCGTCAGACTTTTCACTCCCCAGTCCCTGTGCTCTACCCGGAAATGACGGAATTGACAAGAGGAGTCCACAGGTCACGCATATTTCTGCTGTCCATGTTGACATATGCCATTGAACGAATTAACTTCCCCTTAATTGTACAAAAAAACAACAACAACTTTTGTTCTCATCAACAGAAAAAACCCTGTTTTTTTCTCATAGAAGCAGGGCGATTTCCGTCTATTCAGATCGCAGTTGTTATACTACTTGACCTTTCCTGTAGTGACCTGCACTTCAGAAACATCATGACTGCACACTTCCCTCCGACGTCAGTAGTGCATGGAATCAACGACAGGACCCGAGATATTTCAGCCTTCCTGCACAGAACCCTTCCAAATTAACCCTTTCGTTGCCACACTAAACTAATATCTCCAATGTGTGTCAGAAAGTGCACCACCCAACAAGGGGAATAAACCGAGAGTTTAGTGTCTCAGATCCTTTGCAACTTTTCCTGCCTGCTTACCATGTGAGCCGTTATTGTTCAGTCTAAAGGGTTGTTTGTTTTTTGTTTTGTTTTGTTTTGTTTCGTGTGTTTGTTTAACAGATCTTTTTGAGAACATATCAGCCGATATTCTGTAAGCGGGAAAGGATTAATGTTTGTTAAGGATAGTCATTGGCTGGAACAATTTGAGGACCCAGTTAGCAATGAAAGTAGAAGCACGGAGCTGCCACATTATGTCTGACAATTCTATGCAGTCGCTCATCTCTCTGGCAGTTGCTCTCCCTCCACCCCACCGCTCCTGTCATCACCCACCCTCCATCCCCACACCGTTTCCCACGTTGGCAACAACAACGGAGGAGGATCAATGTCCAGCCATGTACCCGACCCTTGCTTCATCCATCAGACATAGTCGGCTGGGATTTGAA
>CM031605.1:19398148-19400648 GCA_018398815.1 Conus ventricosus
TTTGAAACTGATTTAACACCGGGCAAATGTTGAAAGAAGAAGACAAAAAGAAAGTGGATGAATAAGAAAAGAGAGAGAGAGAGAGAGAGAGAGAGAGAGAGAGAGAGGGACATGGCATGGGACGAGAGAATTTAAAAGAAAAAAGAAAAAAAATCACACGAAACTAGCACAGAACGGAGTTCCTCCTGGTGCCCCCGATCTGCCGCAAGGAGCTGTAGTCGATGTGGTACAGCGGCAAGTTCTTCGTGCTGGCCACGTCCTGGACATCCTCCTCCACCTCAAACCTCCCCATCACCCGCCTCTTCCCAGACAGGGTGACCTCCGACCTCTCTGCTGCTGGACCGAGCAAAGCGGGACCTCTTCCCCCTCCTCCTCAGCCAATCGCTGACGAGCTTTCTCAATCTCGGGCCGGAGGTCCGGGAGATTGACGTAGGTCCTGCCCAGCTGGGACAGGAGGTCCGGTTTTGGCTGCAGTTCCGGCTGCACGTGGGCGTCACTTCGCGGAGCAGTCTGCGCGTTTCCTCTCCGGCTTTCATGGAGGCCATCATTTCTTTCACGTTGCGCCGATCGCGGCGGACGGAGTGGATGGCGCGAGGGTCTCCGGGCCAGAAATGGGAGGCGCTGGGGAGTCGTCGTCGCTCCCTGGAGGCGGGCGAGCTCCTGGACCACGCTGGGCGTCGGGGGCGGCAGACCTGGGGAAGGTGAACCTCCCCCGAAGGAGGAGAAGCTTCCCGACACTGCTCGGGTATGGCTGTGGGGCGGAACGACCGCCCTGAGGAGCGGAGAGGAGTGTAGGGGTGGTGACGTACACCATCTTGTTCGTGGACGCTCCAGGGGTGGGATCCAACGTGGCGGTGAGGACGCCGCTGCTGTCCTGAGTTCGGTTCTCCGAGGTGGTCACCGGACGTCTGCAAGGTTCCCGGCCATGTTCCCCAGCAGCTGGGAGCACGTCGTCCTGGCTGAGGTCGGTGATTCGGATCACGGGGATGTTGCTGCCTTCAGCTGCGTTCTGGAACTCCTTGCTGTCCTGTTGCGCCCCGTCCCCCCTTCCCGGTGCCCCCCGTCTCCACTGGCCCTCCCTGCCCTTCGTGGAGAGGTACACGCCTTTCTGGAAGGGGCCGGGAGGGGCAGGGTAGGGGGTGGGTGAGGAGCAGAATGGTGGTGAGTGACGACGTCAGCGATTGTGGTGGCGTGGTGGAGGGCGGGGTCGGGGTTAGGAGGGGCGAGGGAGGAGGTCCAGGCTGCTGTCAGCTGACGTGAGGCCTGCTGGCGGAGGAACTGAGCCCTGGCCATCTTCCGACGTTTGGCCATCTGGGTCACCTGCACACAGGCACACACACGCACGCACGCACGCACGCACGCACGCACGCACGCACGCACGCACGCACGCACGCACACACACACACACACACACACACGCACACACACTCTTATGCACATACATATTTACACACGCATACATACACAGTTACACGCACGTACAAACACCCTTGCCCATCCCATCTTCATCCCCTTATCCCCTTCCCACCACAACACACTTGTTCAACAATAATATTAAAAAAATACGCATCATTTTGTCTGTTTACCCATGCTATTATTTTCGTAACAGTTAAATGTGATTCTGATTTTGTGATTCTGAATCACATACGCATACAGACACACAGACACAGACTCTCTCCTCTCTCTCTCCTCTCTCTCTCTCTCTCTCTCTCTCTCTCTCTCTCTCTCTCTCTTACAGACTCACACACACACACACACACACACACACACACACACACACACACACACACACACACACACACACACACACCACGCACGCACCACACACACACACACACACACACACACACAGTAAAGCTGAACATTGCTTTAAATAACCCTATCATGAAGAGTCGTATAGAAGAAATAGAGAAACATATGGAGAAGACACAAGATCATGATACGGAGACCTCGGTCTTCATTAACAACATGATTAATGATCTGACCCAAACAATAAAAGACGCAGCATCCTTATCACTCAAACAAAGACACATGCGCAAAAGAAAGAGAAAAAATCCGAAACACAAAAAATGGTTTGATGAAAAATGTTTTCTTCTAAGGAAAGAAGTAAGATCACTTTTAAATGCACTGAACAGACACCCTTTCAATCGATACCTACAGACAAAGTACTTTTCAACAGTGAAAGCATTCAAAAGTACTTTAAGAAAGACAAAAAATACATACAGAGACAAACTTATTAGAGAACTAAATGAAGCCTTTGAGAAGGATCCAAATCAAGTATGGAGAACACTAAACGAATTAACAAACATGCAAAATACGAATCAAAATAAAAGGAAGGAAATCCATGAAGACAAATGGATATCTCACTTAGAAAAATTAGTTAGCAGGAACATTGAAATAACAGAACAGAGAAAAAAACTGATTGAGCAAAAATTGTCTGAAGCAAGAAATGTTATATATAATCCAAATGTTGATGAACCAATTAGTATATCAGAAATCC
>CM031605.1:19410648-19413148 GCA_018398815.1 Conus ventricosus
TCTGCTGCCAGAGACCTCAGACTTTTGTGAAGTTCAAAGGGTGAGAGTGAGGGCTCATCAAGCTGAAATCTTATCCAACAATCTCAAAAAACAAAAACAAAAAACAAGAACAAAAAACAAAAAGATAAGTAATAAAACCCAGGCTTTGTAACCTCCACAGAATCAGAGACCCTATCACCCATGACAACTGGCCCGACAAAGACACAAGAATCCATGCCACTATGTGGCCAAGTGCACAACTGACTGACCAGTGGACCAGCATTTATGAAACAGGAGAAACATCCAGGAATTTCTCCTTCAAGCAATTCTTCCCTAACTAAGTCTCGGAACTCCGACTTGACTTAAACACTTACTAGCCTATGGGCAAAAGCAGCTCAAGCCTATACTTGGTGACGAAATAAAGCAAGAACAGGCCAGCCATTTGAAGCCAGACTGAATCTTTGAGAACATCGTAAATATTTCATACACTGTAATCTTGTATACGAAAGTAAAGTTTGGGGTGTGAAATAGCACTTAACTGGAAGCAGTCTATTTGAAATTTCATACATCATTTCATGTTTGAACCTGTTTCTAATTCTCCTGCCACTAGGATCACAAGCACTCTTACATGGGTAAGCCTGATGAATTACACCTGGGCCACCCTTGAGTGTTTTCAACAGTCTGAGAAAAATAAACATTTGTTTTGATGACTGGTACCGAAAAGTTGTTCCTTCCACCACGAGTAAGAGAGAGGGTGGAGGTTAAAACTGATATGAAAACTGCACTATAACTTCAACAGAGGACGCACTCTGAGTCAATGTCTTCCACCCCTACTCTTCACACTATAGACTGCAGCTGAAGTAAGGCTACAGGCTGCGGCTGCCATAAAACAGTTCATTACAGCTGATGTATGAATATATGCTACAGCTGAAGTAAGACTACACACTGCAGTCAAATCAGGACTATGGGCTGCAGCTGAAGTAAGGCTACAGACTACATCCAAATCGAGACTACAGGCTGCAGCTGAGGTAAGACTACACACTACAGTCAGATAAAGACTACAGGCTGCAGCTGAGGTAAGACTACACACTACAGTCAGATCAAGACTACAGGCTGCAGCTGAGGTAAGACTACACACTACAGTCAGATAAAGACTACAGGCTGCAGCTGAGGTAAGACTACACACAACAGTCAGATCAAGACTACAGGCTGCAGCTGAGGTAAGACTACACCTACAGTCAGATCAAGACTATGGGCTGCAGCTGAGGTAAAACTACAGACTACGGTCAAATCAGGACTACGGGCTACAGCTGAAGTAAGGCTACAGACTACAGCCAAATCAAGGCTACAGGCCGCAGCTGAGGTAAGACTACAGGCTACAGTCAAATCAAGACTACAGGCTGCAGCTGAAGGAAAGCAATTCATTGCAGCAGAAGCAAGACTCTGGACTACATACAGGCTACAGCTGAAGCAGGGTTCTGGAGTACGGCTGAAGTAGGATTGTTGGCTACGACTGAAATAAGACAACAGGCGACAGCAGAAGTAAGACTTTAGGCAACCGCTGAAGTAAGTCTGTAGGCTTCAACTAAAATAAGACTGTAGGCTACTGCTGAAGTAAAGATATAGACTACAGCAGACATGAGACTAAAGGCTACAGCTAAGCAAGACTGTGGGCTGTAAGTGGAGTCAAACTACAGTTCACGGCTGAAATAAGACTGTAGGCTAAATCTTCTAAAGTAAGATTGTGGGCCATATCTGAAGTAAGATTATAAGCTACGGCTGAAGTAAGACTGTAGGTTAGATCTGAATTTAGGCCATAAACTACGGTTTAAGTAATACTATAAGCCGTAGCTAAAGTAAACTATAGGCCACGTGAGGTAGGACTCTACGCCACACTTGAAGTAAAACTGTAAGCCACACCTGAAGTGAGCTTATAGACTGCAGCTGACCTAAAACTTTCGGCTACAGCTGAACTCATTCTATCAATGACGCGGGTTTGGGGAAATCTAAGAAACTGTGTATTATTTTTCAATACTTGACTGATTTCCATCGAAAGTTCACTGACAGTCTCAGAGAAAGAAAGGAGTACTACGAAAAACAACAACAACAACAAAAATCAACACCACCAACATACTATAGGGGGCCTACTACACAAAGCTTGCTTTCCCATGTCACATGAACATGTCACGCTACACATGATAATCCTGTGCGATAAGCAGGGAAGGAGGAGGGGTGGGAAGGTAAAACGCTTCATGACTGGAAATGTTGGATGATGAAATACGCTGTCTTAATTAATGAGCCGTAGGTTCTTGACAGCAAGCTGTTCCTGGTATGAGCTGGAGTGCGTCTGTAGGCAGCCGTGAAGACTGGACTGCATTCCAACCGACTTTCAGACCTTGAAAGCGCTGAGCTGCACTCTTTGTGGGACGCTCAGTGACTCGGCTCAGTCCTTTCCTGCGTCAGTGCATTGCGCTAGTTTAATCCGTCCTCGTGTGTTGCTTCGGTTGGCTTTGTCATCACA